>CM053625.1:145656425-145743116 GCA_028646595.1 Phalanger gymnotis
CCAAACTCTCCTCCACTTCTTTCATATTCTTTCCCTGTATCATGATGTCATCTATATAATGTGTAAGCTGTACACCAGGTAACTTTAATTCATCCAAATGCTCGGCTACAATCCTGTGGCAAATAGTGGGGCTATGAATATATCCTTGCGGCAGGCATGTAAATGTATATTGTCGGCCTTGCCAAGTAAAAGCAAACTGGTTCCATTGCTTGGGGTCTATTGGGATCGTAAAGAAGGCATTGGCCAAATCAATAACTGCATACCAAGTCCCTTCATGTTTTTGTATTCTGTCTATTAAAGAATATATATATATGTATACATATATGTGTGTGTATATAGATATAGATAGATATAGATATAGATATATAGATATGTCTATATATCTATATCTATCTATCTATATCTATATATCTATATCTATATCTATATATATATGTATATATATATATATGTATATATATTGCTTACCAACACAGACTCCAACAGTATAAAACAGAGAAGAGTGTGGGGAGAGAGGTGTTCAGATTGTCATGAAAGACTTCATGGAAGAAGTGCTAAGAGACCCTGGATGAAACCTGTTGAGTACTCAGCCACAGTGTCACTGGTACCCAAGTGCTCATTAAACATCACTCAACCTTCTCCATACTGTGTATGACATAGGATCTGTTTCCTGGATGGACAGATCTTCTTGGGATATTCCAAGGATGCTTTTCCCACAAAAATAACTTCAGCCTCAAAATCCAGCTTATTAGCATTTTACTGATGGAGCAATTTATCTGTGATCAAAAAGTGCCCAAAACAAAAGTCCATGGGCTTGTGCCAGGTATCTGCTAAAGTGTTTTGGGTTATACCCCTCCACACAGAGGCCCTAAAGCATGAGAAGCTCAAGGTTTTGGAGCTCATTTACATGTCAATGTCCAGTTCGGCCAGCAGACACTATATTGATCAGCTCTGCCACACACGAGGTATAACCCTCAATGAAATGTGAATTCCAACTTGGGACAAAGAATTGTTTCCTTCCTAGATTCAACTCCATTACCACTAGAGAAGCTACCCAATTCCTGGATACTTATCTTCTGTCCAAGAAAAATGTGGCTCAGAGAAGAGGTAAAGGACCTGACCTCCTTCCTCCTCTTTAGTAAAGGGCAATTTACAAAAATTCTCACTGACCTCAGTGGAGACTGTCTCTCCAGCCCTGAAGCAACATGTGAAATCATAGACCATTAGAGCCAGAAAGGAACACAAAAATGAAATAATCCAACCTTCTCATTGAAAACTCAGACCCAGAAAAATGAAGTGACTTGTCCACATCCATACAGTAGTACCAGTGGCAAAGTTTCGACTATAATCCAGTCTCTTAACTCCCTATCTACCACTCTTTATGCCCTATCAGACTGTCTCTTTGTGCCTCCAATAACAGAGAACACAGTGATGGGCACATAGGATTGTAGATTTAGAACTGGAAGAGGGGCTAGAGGTCATCTAGCTCAGCCTCTACATTTCCCAGAGCTATCAAGAGTGGGATGCTGGTAAATGTTTAACAACTGACTTAGGTGGGTGGTTGGGTTGGGGTTTGGAAGAACTGTGTCCACACTACACTTTTCAATCCAATTTATGTTATCAACAATTTTGCCATCTCTTAGGCCTAATTAATCAACACAATAATAAATCAACCCTGATTTGTAATGTTTGCCGATTTCCTAGATGTTAATATCACACTGAATGTTTAGGATCTGCTTGAGGAGCAGGTTCCGGCATACCCCTCGTGGCAGAAGGCTAGTGGTTTGCCCAAAGCCACACAGGAAATAAATGACAAAGAAGGAAACTTTAACCAAGGACTTCTGACTCTAAATCTAGGGTGCTTTCCAGTGAACAATGCTATAGGAATGAATATGCTAGATAGCGATAGTCCCTCTAGAAAAGATACAGCCATAGACCTTATAGTCTAACTAAAACAGTTCTTTCATCTTTTATTATTTATTTAACCCCAAACTTGACTCCCAAAGACTCAAGTCAACACACACATCTTCTGCACTTGAGCCCAAATGTCTCATTCTCTCACACCCAAGGCCTGTGAAAACTCGGCTTTCCCTAAGGCATTCTAAATGAAAAGAAAAAAAAAAAACATCTGCCACCCTATTCCCACACACACACCCCCAAACTTACTGCAAGCTTTTTATCCAACAGCCACCAGCAGTCAGAACCCTATGGTTGCTTGCAACATTGGCCACCTCCAAAGTCCTCTGGGAATCTTTGCTCTGGGAACTCCACCCTCCACTGTCTCTGAAGTGGCTTTCCTTCTCTCAGCCCTGCTCACCACTCACACTTGCCTCGGTGGCACAGAAGCAGGCTCCAGGCACAAGGAAACCCTCCCCTAGACACCAGCCTGCCATCCCTGTCACAAAACCCATCACTCGAAAGGCCCTGGCACTGGAACACAAAAGCAGCAAATCATTTCCAGTCACACAATTTCATGCTCAAAGTTCTTTCGCCACCCTCAGAGTCTTTGGATTCATAAAAGAGGATATTCTCTGGGAAGACAAAACAAAGTTGAGCATTTCTGGCTAGTTCCAGTAAGCACTGTGAAAAGCCCCAGCCCTCATTTTGACAACTAAATTTCCTTTGTGAGCAGCTGCCTTTTCTGTTTCTTTTTTTTTTTTTAAGTGAGTTTCTCTTGCTGGGAGCAGGGAATGGAAACAATAAGGGAAAATGAGGCTTGTGTTGGGGTGGGGAGGAAGAAAGGCAGCTTGACTCTCATGTCCTGTAAGATTCTCTTTGTCTTCTAAGCAGAGATGCTGGAAGAGTGGGTGGGAATGACAAGAGGGAAGGTTGGGTTAGAAAACCTAGCCTTAATTAATTGCAGAAGATTAAACCTTTGTGCTTCTAAGGTGTCTCATACCTTGGTCAGTTTTCCATCTGAGAGTTGCAGGGCCTTGCCTATTTTAAGCAGGAATTCCATTTAAAGGAATTCTGTTGAACTGAGAGATGGGAACTCTGGTAGGAAACATCTGCATTTCCATACCTATTGGTGCTTTTTTCTTCTGGGCTAGATCTTTCTGATCAATCTAAGACCTTGAACAAATCTCTTCTGTACTCCAGGCCCCAATTTCCTAAATTTTCAAATGAGAAAGTTGGGCAAAGTGCCATTCCAATCCATCCCATTCAACAAACATTTATTACGTTCTTTCTATCACCAGCAAAATGTAAACTCCTCTTGGTCAGAGATGGTCTCAAACTTTGTGGATGTTTGTCTTGGGTCTCTGAATCCCCAATTCCTTAGCACAATGTCTGGCATACAGTAAGTACTTATTAATTTCCTGTTAAATTAAACTGAATCAAAGGCACTGTTATGCACTAAGAATAAAAAGGTGGAAATATGACAGTCTAACTTTCAATCAAGCAGAAGGACAAGATATACATAAATCACAATTTACTAATTTGCATTACAAGCAACCAGGATGATGAAGGAGCTCATGTTCAACCATATGAGGGCCTTTGGTGGAACTGGAGATAATTTAATTTAAAGGAAGAGATTTGAGGGGAAGAAGAGGGAGAAGGACTATGAAAGTTCTCTTAAGTATTTGTCGTCATTTGTAATAGGGATCAATTTTGCTTGGCTCAAGAATGCAAAAGAAGAAGTAATGGATAGAGATTGTAAAGAAGGAAATTTACATTGCATATAAGGAAAAAAAAATTCTAACCATCAGAACTATGCAAAAGTGGAGGGAGTTGCTTTGGGAGGTAGTAGGTTCCCCTCATGGGAGGTCTTCAAGCAAAGGCTGAATAACCACTAATCTGACATGTTGTAGAGAGAATTCTTTTTCTGGTATGGGATGAACTAGATGGCCATGAGGTTCCTTCCAAATCACTAAGTCTGTGATTCTGTAAAGGACCTCTAAGGAAAGATACAGGACTGAGAAATTTAAAAAGGAAGATATGTACCAGTTCCACCTGGTAAAGGAGTGGGTTGGGAATCAGGGAAGGTATCGCAAAGAACCTGGGGCAGCTAGGTGGTATAAAGGATAGAGTGCTGGGCCTGGAGTCAGGAGGACCTGAATTCAAATCCAGCCTCAGATACTTACTAGCTACATGGCCCTGGGTAAGTCACTTAACCCTGTTTGCCTCAATTTCCTCATCTATAAAATGAGCTGGAGAAGGAAAGGACAAACCACTCTAGTATCTTTGCCAAGAGACTCCAAATGGGATCACTAAGAGTCTGAAACAACAAAGCAACAAAAATCACAAGGAACTGCACCTTGAAAGTGTAATCAGGCCTTGAAAAGGATTTCTGTAGTTGGAGATCAATGAGAAGAGACCAGTCTAAGCCTTGGGGATGATCATTGAACACTGAGAGGAAAGATAGGGTAGTAGGTAAAGCATTAGATTTGCATCCAGGGGGACCCCAATTCATATACCACCTCAAATACTTACTAGTCATGTGACCCTGGGCAAGTTATGTAACTATTTCTCAACTGCATAATAAGGGAGCTGGGCTTTTTGGTCTTGAAGATCCCTTCCAACCATAAATCTATGATTCCATGTTCCTTTGTGTACAAATACACAGAGGCGTGTTAAAGCAGGGTGAGGTTTGAGAAGAATAATATAAGACGACTAGAGCATAAAATACAGGAATTATTATAAGAACCAGAAAGGTAGATTGTAGCCAAACTATGGGGGGCAAGGAATTGAATGCTGGATTCAAGAGCATGTATTTTATTTGGGGAGCCATGGCAATGGGGAGCCATGGAATGTTTTTGAGGACAGGAGTGACCTCATCAGAACCATGCATTAGGAAGACTACTCTGACAGTGCTGTGAAGGGTGGATTAAAGGAAGAAAAGATCAGAGGTAGGAAAATCAGTTGGGAGGTTATTTTGTAACAGTACAGGAGAGAAGTGCTAAGAGCTATAGCAATCATGAAGATTTAAGGGGAATAAAATAATTATCGGCCAGCGGTTGGGCTAATCAGTTCAAGTGGTCAGTTCCCAGGAGGTGCGACTGAAAGTATACAACTGCAAGTATACAACTGCTCATTTGCAATTAGGTGCTCCAGTTCACAAATTAGCACCTCTTTGTGAAGGAGCTATAACCAATAGACCTTAATAAAAATACAATAAAACCTCAATTAGCCAAGATCCAACCAACTAAAAATCTCCACTGAAACGGTCTGTATCCTCTGCTTAGTCTGTTTAAAAATAGTGAAGTCTACCATTTACCCCTTTCTCCTTTAAACACACACAAACACACGCACGCACACACACACACATACACACACACATGCACGCACGCACCTAACATGACTGCATAGTCTAGCATCAGTTTTTCATTGTGTGGAACCAAGGGTAGAGAAGGAAGTTATGGGGGCAGTTACACTGAATATGTACTTTGTTTTAGACAGAATGTTAGATTTGCAGTCAGAAAAAGCCAGGATTAAAACCCTGCCTCGGATACTTTTAGCCATGTGATCGTTTGCGAAGTTCTTCAACCTCCCTGACCCTCAAGTGTCCTCATCAAAAAATTAAGGATGGCGATATTGGTGGTGTTTATCTCAGGAGTGTTGTGAGGCTCCAATGAGATAATGCATGGAAAGCATTTTGAAAACTTTAACGCATCAGCAAAACGTCAGTGATCATTTTTACTATGACGATTACTACAGAACAAGGACTCTGAGGTCCCTTCCAGGCACAAGGTCACCAGTTGTCAAACTCACTATACCTACTAAGGCGTTCTGGAATGAATACATTCAACAGCTTGGACTCAAACAAAAAAGGCATTGAGGATTGATCAGAAGCATTAATGATCTAGAACCCCTCCATCTTTGGGCATTCATTCCAGTTAGTTGAAGTTTAACTATAAATGAGTTAAGTAATGCACTGATCTTGTGTGGCCTTACACCAACCAGGAGGAACTCAGGGGTCAACATACTACAGTAACAGTCCAGAAGCAAGGCTTGGTTGGGCTGGCCACAAAGACCCTGGGAGTTCTATTTCTTCCCAGATCGGGAAAAGGAGAAGCTAATGCAAGATCAAGACTGGACGTCAGTGTTTCCCTCTGTACAATGGGAGTTTTGAAGATCTCTCCAGAGGAGACAAGAAGAGAAGAATAGAGAGATGGTGGTGCTTGACATGTGGGGTTTCCCACAGTGCTGCTGTGGTACTAGGAGCAATGTCATCTGTAGCTCCCTCCTTCTAATCTAAGCCTTCTTGAAAGATGAAGAGAAATGATCTGTAAATGGACAAGTGGAGACACATAAGTCTGTGGGGTTTTTTAAATTTGTTTATTTTTGTTTTGTTTGTATCTTCACACTTGCTCAGTTATCTGGGGTGCTGAGAAAAAAAAATGACAAAAGCAACCAGCAGTCTTTACTTCTGCCTCTTGCCTTACTTCAAATGGGTGGGAGTTTCTAATAATTTCTGGTAGTCCGTTAAAGACTTCATTTGATGGGTGTAATGTTATTTCTCATAAATGTCTGTGGTTGAGCCTGTCCTTATGCTTCCTAGCGTCCCTTTCTTCAAGTCAAGAGGATGCAGGACAATTCAGAAGACTGACCTTTCATAGCACAGGGATAGGAGGTCAACTTCCCCTAGCCCATTGGAAGAGAACTTCTATTCTTTAATTGGGAGCCTAATTGAGGATTATTTCATAGCTACACTTTCTTTTCAAATCAAATTAATTTTATTTTTAATTTATGAAATAAAATAAGCATTTCCATAACAGAATAAAAAAAGATGATTGCACATTAAAGTGAAAATCTATTAAATACAATTTGCTATTCCTTTTAAATATATAATAAAGTTATGTAACTTTTTTTCTCCCTTTCCCCTTTCCCCACTTTCAAAGGCAGAATCACTACAGACTTGGGCCATTTTTAGAAATCTGCCCCATTACACATAAGCTTTGTGACTCTTAGGCAAAATCCTTTTTCTCCAGTGTCTCAGTTTCTCATCTGTAAAGTAGGTATGAAAATCCTCGCACTACCTACCGCACAAGAAGAGTTTTGTAAATCTTAAGCATTATATGCGTGTGTTGTCATTATTTTATTATAATTCCCCTCTCTATTTACAGTACACACACTCATATGTCATCTTACAGATACATCATATAGAAACCTGTAGAACTGGTTCCAGTTACCACACTCTGCCTTTTTCAGGTGAGGTATCATCCAAATCATACACAAAGTTTTAGATGTTCCCAAACCGCTCCTGACCACAAAAGCCCATCTTTTTAACATAAATATGCTCCTGATAATACTATAGAGATGCAAATCATGGAACACCATAATCTCAAAACTTGCAGGTTAACCCAGAGAGTAAGGGAAAGATACAAGGTGATCAAGGCTTCACTGAGAAAGTGAGTCTTAAGCTGGGCCCAAGAAAAATGAGTTGACTTTGGCTTGTTGTAGAAGTGACAAAGGATATTCCAAGTTGAAGTTTATTATCAACAATGATTAAGTTTAAAGAGAGGGGGTAAAAGACATCACTTAGTACATGTATGAGTGGAAAAGGAAATGGGCCCTTAGTACAGTCAGGACAGTTCAAAAGCTGCAGAGTTATTTAGGGAATATTAAAAGAAACAAGAAGGGCCTTCAGCTTGTCCGGTAAATTATCTAGGGTTGAGATCTAGGAAAAGTCCTGGATGCTGAGGATGAAAAAGCAAAGAGGAATTACAATACATGAGGGCAATTTTCCCTATCTCCCAATAGTCTCCCTTTCCCCATATACTATTGAGACCAGGCTTTCCAAGAAGGTTAGAATGAAGAAACATGGTGCCCAGGATAGGCCTCCTCCCGTACTCTACCTGCAATTGGCCCAGTCTGGCTGGGTGAATAACCTAGCCCAAACAGAGCTGGGCTACATGGGCTGCCGTCACATCTCATTGGCACCCAACACACTCGTCTGCCGAGACCCTGTCATCTCTCATCCCCATCAAATATTTTCCTAGAATAGCCTTCATTTCTGCCCTTCCTACCATGGAGTTTTCTTCTCCCAGGGCTCTCTGGCTTCTTCCTTTCCTCTATCCTTTTGGTCTGCTTATCTTGCTGATTTTCTACCTTTCTTCCTTTTACTACCAAGCATCTTCAATCTAGCTTTCCATTTTTATAAGATAATAAACATGATAGATCATAGATTTAAAGTCAGATGGAATCTCAAAGGCCATATAGTACAATCTCCTCATTTGAAAAATTTGCCATAAATAAATTTGATAATTTTGATAAATTTGAAATTGCATCTCAGGGAAATTGAATGACATGGCCAGGTTTACACAGGTAGCGAGTGACAGAGCTAAGATTAAAACCCACATCCTCTGACCTCTGAGCTACTATCTGATGGGGGAGAGGGGGAGTCTAGCAAATTAGGGAGTTCCCCTGATCAACTCCATTATACTCTCCTCATTAAATATGTGCTGTTCCCAGGAAATCAACTGAGGTGCTTTGGGCATGCATCCACTTCCCTGATTCTGAATAATCCCCTGGGGGGCCTGAGGAGGCTCAAGCATGGTCCATTTTAGTGTTTCCCCCAGTGCCTTACACTAAAGAGTCCCAAGCAGTCTATTCCACATAGTTCTTAAAGACAAAACCTAAATTAACAGTCTTTAGGAAGGGCTCAGAAGTACTCTAGCTAGCAGCCTAGAGATTATGATCATATGCAAATACAAAGTTTTACAAATCCAACAAGCAAATAACATTTAACAAAGTCCTCATAGACTACTACCCGCTTGGACTTAGAAGAGCCTGTCTTGAGCCTATCTCAACCTAAAACAATTAAGAAAGAATGAAACTTAACAATCAAAATTAAATGAGCAGTGGTTAATGAAAAAAATAATAAAGAGAGGGAAAGGAACAAATGAGTTTCCATTCTCAGAAGGAAATTCTAGTCTCAAATGAGCTACCAAATCATATGAGCTTCTCTCAAACGGGATGGGCAGCCAGGGGTTGACAGAACATCTCCTCTTCACCATCAGGAGAGAACTACCCAGGGTGAAAATTCTTCCAGTGAGCCCCTTCAGCACATAAAACAACCCATGCCTTTTCCCAGTAGATCCCTTCAAATCCAAATTGGAGCACAGAAGAAACCTCTCTGGGGGTACCTAAAACACATTGGACACTCCATTTCTTACCCAGAAGATTCCTATAAGAATAGAGTATTCCAAATGAAGATATGAACTCACCAAATAACAAGACAAGTTGGCTAGCTCAAAAGAAATGGGATTCACTCAGATGAGACCCAAATTACATGACTGCCCAAAAGAGATTAAGCATTTAGAGCTGATTGCAATCAATACTGTCAATTCTAGAAAAGTCTCTAACTTGCCACAATATGGCTGAGGGGCCACCAGTCTTGCCAGATTACAGGAGTTTCCCAGATCATTTTGTATACTTCTTACTCATCTGTGGGTATATGTTAAAGACCTACTACATTTTAACTCCTGTCCAGGCACCCTATAGGGCCACCTACAACTAACTCTAAATGGGCTTGCTCCTGGCAGGCCCCACGTGATTCTTCGTGCCTTGCTACTCCAAAGCCTTGTTTTTTTATCCTCACTTTGACCTTCAATCCTTCTACTCCTTATTTATTTATCAGGCCATCCCCCTCCCCCTGCACTGACTATACTCTTTTCCTTTCTCTATCTTGACCCCTTGGTGAACTCTACACTGTCCTCTTCTTTTGTCTCTTATTCTTTTATCCTGTTGAAGATTTGTCCTGCCAAATCGCAGTCTCAGATTACTTCCACCAATAATTGCTTTTGCTTCTGGCCAAAGTTGAAGAAAATCACAAAATCATGCTGATTGGGCTCACTACAAGTACAAGTTACATAATCTCAACTGGGCTCTTGCCATGGCAAGGCAATCCCTTTACACCTCTCCAAGCAATGTACTATCTCACTCACCATAAAAGCTTTTCCAAACTTCTTCATCCCTCCTCAAACCTACCACAGCTCCCCTTGCCCTTATCTTCTCACCTAAGAACCTTGCCTCATATTTCACTGAAAAATTTGAGACCATTCATGGAGACTTCCCTTCCCTCCCATTTCTCATCTCACATGTCAGATGCTTTCTGTTATTATCTCCACCTTCAATCATGCTTCACACAAAGAGATGGTTTTTCTCTTTGCCAAAACAAACCCCCTCTACATGCACAAGTGGTCTCATTCTATTTCCTTTTCTCCAGTAGATTGCTCCCTCTAACATCTCTACTGTCACTAACCTTCGGTTGTTTCCTGCATACTGGCTGCTTCCTTTCTGCCTAGGAACATGCCCATGTTTCTTCCATCTTCAAAAAACTCTTACTTGATCCACCTATTCCTTGATAGTTCTCCTCTTGGGTGAGAGGAGGAGAGCTCTCCTCTCTTTTGTGGCTAAATTTCTTGAGAGTTTTACAATAGGTGCCTCCATTTCCTTTCCTCTCACTCTCTTCCTAACTCTGCAATCTGGCTTCTGATTTCCTCATTCAACCAAATTGCTCTAAGTTGCCAAATCTAATGGCCTTTTCTCAATTCTTATCCTTTTTTTTAAACTTCTCAGTAGTCCCTGACATTGTTTTCTTTTCCCTAATTTTGTCTTATATATGTTTCTATGACTACTCTTTCCTTGTTCTCCTACTGTCTGACCATTCCTCTGTCTCATTTACTAGAACTTCATCCAAGGCGACCCCTACTAACCATGGGAGTCCTCCAAGATTCCATCCTAGGTCCTCTTCCTCCAGTATTTCACTTGCTGATCTCATCAGTTCCCATTATTTCTATAATCCTCCCTATACAGAGGATTCTCAGATCTACTTGTCCAGCCCTAACCCCTCTCTAGACCTCCAGCCTCAAATCTTCAGCTGCCTCTTAGATATCTCAAACTGGATGCCCCAAAGACACATTCTATCAAAACTGAACTCATTATCTTTTCCCCCAAACTGTCCACTCTTCTTAATTTTCCTATTACTGTTGAGGATACCCCCCATCCTCCCAGTCACCCTTGAAACTAGGCTTAAAAATTAGGACATCATCCTCAACTCTTCAGTTTCTCTCACCCCCATATTCAATCAGTTGCTAAGTCTTGTCTATTTTACTTTCATATCATCTCTCACATATACCTCCTTCTGTCTTCTGACAGTTACTGCCCTGGTGAATGCCCTCATTACCTCATTCCCAGACTAGTGAAATAACCTGGTCTTGCTACCACAAGTCTTTCTTCACTTTAGACCATCATCTTTCGCTCATCTATCAAATTCGTCTTCCTAAAGCACAGAGCTGACCGTGTTATCCCCCTGTCCGATGAACACCAGTGATTCCTTATCATTCTAGGATCAAAGAGAAAATCTTCTGTTGGGCTTTCAAAGTTCAACCCAATCTGGCCTCCTCCTACCTTTACAGTCTTCTTACACCTTATACCTGCCCTTCCCCCACATATCATTTGATCCAGTGACACAGGTCTCCTCAAACAAGACATTCCATCTCCAGACTCTGGGCATTTGGGATGGCTATTCCCAATTCCTGGAATAACATCCTTCCTCATCTCCATCTCTTAATGTCCCTGGCTTCAAGTCTTAGCTAAAATCCCATCTTCTACAAGACCCCTTTCTGGAAACCCCTTAATGCTCGTGACTACCTTCTGTTGATTATCCTGCATATACACTTATCCTGTATACATCTCGTTCATAGACAGTCGTTTGTATGTTGTCTCCCCCATTAGACTGAGCTACTTGAGGGCAGGAATTGCCTTTTGCCTTTATTTGTAGCCCTGGTACTTGGTACATAATAATTATTAGTTGAGTGACTGACATCATTCCCCATGCCTTTAAAGCACTCTGCCCTGCATTCCCCTTTTCTCCACACCTTTACTTGGTGAAGTCTTCTTCCTTCTAAGTCAACGACATCTTCCCTATGCTTCACCTCTCCATTCCACTCCTAAAAAATGGATCAACATCTCATGAGAGAACATTTATCCATTGCATTTATTGCATTGGTATTTATATAATGGCTCCCTCTACCCTCCATCATTCTGTAAACTACTTGAGAGTAGCCTTTGTGTGATATCTATCTTTGTTTCCCCAAACTCAGGTTCTTTCACATAGTAGTTTCTTAATAAATATTTTACTCGCAGAATTGAATTTGTTCAAGATCCCTGCAAATGAAGAGAAATCTCTCCCCCTCTTGTTCTTCTGTTTTCTATTCTCACTCTAAGACAACTAGACAGCAAAGTAGATGGAGCACTGAGCCTGAAGTCTGGAAGACCTGAGTTCAGATCCAGCCTTAGACACCAGCAGTGTGAAAAATGAGCCAGCCACACCCATGCCCACCCCCCTGTTGTTGTAAAGATCAAATGAAACAATGTTTTTAAAGCACTGAGATCAGTGGCTGGCACATAGTAGGTGCTTCATAAATCTTCATTTCCTTCCATCCAAACCCATTCCCAAATTCTGCAGCAGCCCCAGAAGAATGAAGAATCAGGAGGCAAATGAACAAAGAGACAGGAAGCAAGAGATCTTTCATCACTCATCAGAATGAGGATTTTCTTGTCCTAAAGGGGTGATAATCCCAAATGAAGATGTGGAGAAACAGAAGGCTTTACCTAGTGTCCAAGGGGCTGTCCAGTGCACAGCTGTCCCCAGCAGAGAAGAATTGGGGGTAGAGATCTACAATGGCACATTGATCTGGATGGCATTCACACTTCAAACCCTGTGATACTATCTACAAGTGGGAACACAACCAGCCTTATTAGTCCAATGTACTTCTTGATTTCAGTCACTGTGCCCCAACAGCCCTCTCCTCCTCTGACACATTTCTTTTCAGAGGTGGAGAGAGGGCTAAATGGAGGTAGAGGAGAGCGATGGTACAGAGACACAGTGCTCAATGCTAAGGTGGTAGTGTTATAAGAAGAAGGATTTTTTTTTAATCTTGAGCACACACTAGAGTGACACCTACCAGCAATAAACACCAAACAAGTTATTCCAGAGGCAAGAGTTTGTGAAATGAGAAGATAAGTATCTCCAAGGAACAAACAAATGTTAATCTTACTCATAGGAGAACTTAATCCCCTCCCCCTTTCCTTCTCCAATTGAATGAAGTTGTAGATTCTGGAACAGAGACTCATTCAGGAAACTCCCCACACTATGAAGCTGGGGGTGGGGTGGGTAGAAGCGAGGGAGTAGGAAGGAGCAGGGAGGGGAGGAAGACAAAAGGAAGTGGGAAGATAGGGGAAAGAGATGATGGATGGATGGATGGATGGATGGATGGATGGATGGATGGATGGATGGATGGAAAGGGGGGGAAGCGGGAAGGACAAAAACGAGTGGAAAAGAGGGACTGGTGGAGAGAGGGAGAGAGAGAGAGAGGGAGGGAGGGGAGGAAGAAAAGGGAGAAGAGAGACAGGCAGGGAAAGGTAAGGGAAAGAGGGAAGGAGGAAAGGAAGGAGAATAAAAACAGGGAGAAAGGAGTGATGGAAGGGAGAGAGAGAGATGGAAGAAGGAAAAAGAGGAAGAAGAGGAGTGGGAAGGGGGAGGGAAGGAAAAAGAGAGGAGGAGGGGAAGGAAAGAAGAGGGGGAGGAGGTAAAAAGAGGAAGAAGTAGTTGTAGGAGAGAATGGTGAAAAAAAGGAAGAGGAGGAGGGAAAATGGTAGCAGGAAAGGAGAGGAAAGAGAGGAAGAAAACAACTGGAGGCGGAAGAGAGGGAAGGAAAAGAGAAGATATTAACCCTCGATAGCACACACACACTTCCCTCCCCCCAACTCCCTCCTCCACACACACACACACACACACACACACACACACACACACTCCATGAAGGGCCAGGACAGAAGCCACAGTCCTAGGTGCTAAAAAACAGCTGCGCCACAGCTCCCTTGGAAATCCATCTGCACACCGCCTCTCTCCCAACACCCTCCCACCCCAAAAGTGCCAGGAGGAGGCTGGGTTGGGGAATTGGCCTGTTTGAGAACAATGAAGGCCCAATTGCAAGGAACTTTGGATAAAACCCTATGGGGCATCATGTGACAAATTGTTTTCACAGTGAAGGTGAATCTCTTGGCGAGTAGCTGAAGACTGATTAAGAAAGCTAAAGCCATCCAACCAGCTAATTCTCCTCACCTTTGACACAGATGTGCAGAAGCTCAGGACTGCTCTCCCTATCAGGCTGGCAGTGACACCGCATTTAATTGAAAATAGCCTCTGTTGAATGACCATATGAAAACCTTTGCTAAGTTCCTCCAGAGAGAAAAAGGTCAAGCAAAAAGATGCATCGCTATTAGATTTTCACAGAGAAAGTACACTTAAGACCTGTAAACTAGATACCACCTCCCTGGGCTGGGCTCACAGTGTGTCTGAGTGGACTGAGTATCCCAGAATCATAGATGCTCATTCCCATTGCCCTTCTGGCCTGTACTGTTAGATTTCCAATTCCACATTAACATTTGGTTTTGTTAGATATGTAACCTGTTCAAATTCTAATTAATGTTTTTTTCCTTAAAAAAAACTGATAAGGAATATCAGCTTCAGAGAAATGAGCAAAGTCACATGGGTATTAAGTGGTAGAAGAAGGATTTGAACGCATTCCTGTCGACTCTGAATCCAAGATTCTTTCTTCTGTACCATGTTACCTTTGCTGATGCTCATCCTCAAAATATCCCTTAAATTGTGTTAGTTTGTCACAGTTTGTTTCCCCAAAACTGTAGTGGAATTTTAGGAACCCACAAAGTCCTGAGCTCCTTAATGGCTAGGTCATTTATCATATGATCATAGATCAGAAGTTAGAAGAAACCTTAAAGATGATCAAATCCAAGCCCTTCATTTTACAGATGGAGAAACTGAGGCTCAGAAAGATGAAGGGACTTGCCTAGAGAGTAAGTTTGGAGGTAGGATTTGGACTGAGGAAACCTCCCCAAGCTGGCCATCCCAATGCCCATCTTGCCTTTGCTGTTAGACTTCCAGTAAGGGAGAACCCATTACCGCTTGAATCAGCCCATTACAGTTTTGAATAGCTCTATTAAGTAATTCCTCCTTATAGTCTCTTTTACACCTTCCATCGTTCCTAGTTCTGAAATCCAGGGTCAAACCACACAGTTAAGTGTCAGAAGCCAGATTCCAACCCAGGTTTCATTGATTGTGGGTTTGAGGTAGAGCTACGACAAATTTTAGACACTCTCTTCCCCATGCACAGATCTAGTTTGCTGATCTCAATATATAATTTCCATGGAATCCAAAAAGTGAAAGTGATGGAATCAGAAATTTAAACTTGGAAAGAACTTTGGAGTTCATCTGCTCCAACCTCTCATTTTACAGATAAGGAAGTGAGTCCTAAGTTGCACGGTTAAGCGACTGAGCTAGAAAATGGATTGCAATCCAGTGACTACAAATTCAGGGCTCTTTAGTAAGTTTCTGTGGTCACAGCAAATAATCTATTACATTTGTAGGACTGTTCTACTTTAGAATGATCTTACTTTGTTCTCAAAACAAGTGTATGAGGGCAGCAGGTATTCATAGCCATTCTTATTCACATTCTAATCTGTTCATGATGTTTGCCGGTCCATTGGGATACCATCTGTTAAGAAAGTATTGGTATGATGAGAAGAGAACTGAACTTTGAGTGAGATCATTCATTCAATTCATCCATTCATTTGTTAAGTGTCTAATATATACCAGAGAAGGGGGCAGATAGATGGCACAGTGGATAGAGTACTGAGTTTGGAGTCAAGAAGACGCAGCTTCCTGAATTCAAATCTGCCTCAGACACTTACTAGCTGTGTGAACCTAGGCAAGTGACTTAATCCTGTTTGCTTCAGTTTCCTCATCTGTAAAATGAGCTGGAGAAGGAAATGGCAAAGCACTCCAGTATCTTTACCGAGAAAACCTCAAACGGGGTGAGGAAGAGTCAGATACAACTGAATAACACATACCAAATGAGCTGAACTTTGAAGGGACCTAAGGATTCTAGGAGGCAGAGGTAAGGAGGGAAGAAGAAGCAAATTCTAAGTATGAGGGACAGCCTGGGCAGACATATGGTGGTGGGAGATGTATATGGTGGAAAAAGTAAGTAGCTCAGTTTGGCTGGAACATAGAATACATGAGAGAAACTGTTAAAGGAATTAACAAAATAGATTTTCTCAATGGGGAGCAAGTCTAAACAATCTATACTGCACTGCTAGCCAACATTCCCAAGAAAAGGATGGCTTTTCTTATCTTTCATATTCAGATCAAAGTAGAGCAGAGAATCTTTTAACAATTAAAGCCTCCTTTCAGTACAGGGCCACATATGTTTTCTTGTTGCTTTAATCAGAAAAATCACTGAATTACCTTTATAGCTAACAGAACCCTCTGAGAAAATGCTAGTCCCTGGGGATATTTAGTCACCCCAAAACAAGCTAGGAAGTAATTGTTCAAAGCTGAAACCTTGAAATGGGGGAAGGGAGATAGTTCTAGGAAGAGGAAGACTCAATTCAGGTTGTCTAGGGATGGACTACACACTGAGGGATGAAAGATTCAGTCTCTCAAGAATCAGAAATAGAAATTCCTGGGGATGAGGATAAAGAAATAACACCTGCTCCTTTAGTTTGATCTGGACTAAATAGCAAAGAGGCAAAACCAGAGAACTGGAAAAAGGGGAAAGGTTGGGTGTCACTCACTCACTGGTAGTCCTTCCAAAGGCTACTTGAACCCCATTCATTCTTTTATAAACCTGGATGAGAGCTGAATTAACCCACAAGCATTTATTAAACCCTTCAGGCACTGTACTAAGCACTAGAAATACAAGAATTAACACAAAACAAAAAAGGGTAAAAAAAATAGTCCCTGCCTTCAAGAAGCTTACATTCTAGTAGGAGAGACAATATGTACATAAATAAGTATATAAAAGACATATACAAATAGATAGAAGATAAACTTAGGGGGTACGTGATTAGCAACTGAGGGGCACTGGGAAAGACTAACTACAGAAGATAAGAGTCTTGAAGGAAGCCCGGGATTCTTAAATGCAAAGGTGAGGAGAAGAAGAATTCCAGGCACAGGGGACAGATTGGTATAAAAGCAGTATGACCAGAAAGTAGACGATCATGACATGACCATCAATTGTATAGAAGACAGTAATACGTAAGAAGTATGAAAGGTAAGAAGGAGATAAATTGTGACAAGATTCAAATGCCAAACAGGAGTTTACATTTTAAAACCTTTTAAAATTCCTTTGCAATGTGGCCCAACCTATCCTTCCAGTCTCATTTGTCATATTGTCCCTCCTATGTGCTATGATCCAGCCAAACCGACTTTCTCTCTGTTCTTCCCCCAGGACACTACATTTCTTGTCTCTGTGCTTTGCATTGTCTGATGTCCACCATACCTGCCATCCACCATGGCTAGAATACACTTCCTTATGTCTGTCTCATAGAGTTCCTCTCTTTCATTAAAATACAGCTCAGGCATCATCTTCTACGTGAATTCCTTCCTGATCCCTCCCACCTGCAACTACTAGTGCTCTCCTTCCCAAACTATCTTTTGTTTAACTATTTTATGTGTGTGTATATTTGTGCATATTTATTACTTGATATTCACAATGTCAATATTTTTAACAAATACTTGTAGTCTCCCCCATTCGAATGTTAGCCTCTTGCAAGTAGAGGTTTTTTTCATTCTTCGTGTTTGTATTTCCAGGGCCTAAGACATGCCTGGCACACAGTAAGTACTTAACACTTGTTGATGGATTGAATGATTGCTTTTCTAGACCTAGAGAATCACTGGAGTTAATGGAGTAGTGACAGTGGTGGTAGAGAGACCATTCTCTCCTTCTATCTTTGTGTGCTTCCATTCGAATCTACAACAGTCATATATTAAGTCTCATAAGATGTTGTGTTTCAGGTCTGGGAGAGATAGAATGAGTTCTTCTTACCTCCAAGGAATTTATAGTCTAAGAGAAGAGAGAAGGGATTCATTTATACAACTTCATACATTTCTGATGTCATATTCCACTTTATTTCTTTTTGAGATCAGATGGGGTAAAAATTGCTTCCACCTAGGAAGTCATAGAGGAAGTGACTTTTGAGCTGTGTCTTCTAGAGTGGGTAAGATATCAGCAGGTGCAAATGGAGGTGGTGGGGTGGTATTTTAGATAAAAAAAGAGTAAACTTTAGTCTGTTGCTGTTGAGTCATCCAACTCTTTGTGACCATATTTGGGGTTTTCTTGGCAAAGATACTGGAGTAGTTTGCCATTTTTCTTCTCTATTTCAATATACAGACAAGGAAATTGAGGCAAAAGGATTAAGTCATTTGCCCAAGGTCACACAGCTAGTAAGGGTCTGAGGTCAGATTTGAACACACCAGGCGTTCTGTCCACACTGCACCACCTTGGTTGCCCTGCACACCTTAGTCTATTAAGTCTGAAAGGATGGAATCTCTATATACATTGCCTGGGGGAGGGGCAGTGGTACATGCACTAGAAATGTGAGCTATCATGCTCTACTCTTGTACGGCAAAAGCCTGAAAAGCAAAATAAAGTGTAAAGAGTACTGAATTTGGAGCCTGGGTCCCCGGATTCGAATCAAGTCATTTAACTTCCCCTGGTCTTGGTTTCCTCATTTGTAAAATAAGAAAGTTGGACATGGTGTCATGTGACCTTCAAGGACCTTCCCAACTCGAAATTTCCCATTTTATGAGCTATTTCTTTCACTACCCTCTGCCTGCCACATCGAAGCAGCAAGCCCAGTAAGACATTTGGAAAGGGATTTCTGGCTACCAATCATTTTCCAAAACTGAAAACTTCCCTCACCCCTCACTCAGTAATGCGCTCCACCATTAAACTCCACTTTGACCTTAAATGGTTCCAATGCATACAAATATTCACCTTTCTGCATTTGCTCTGTTCGTATGGGTGTGTGAATGGACCTGTTCTCCCACTGCTACCTGACTGCGGAGTGAAAGGGACAATTGTTACCCCAAAGAGAGGGTAGGAAAACAACCCTTTGTGAGGCAGAGACATGTAGACCTTCAGGAATTTTAAATTCTAAAGAGGGCTGGGGGTGGGGGTGGGTTTGGCTTTAGCTGCATTCATTTCAAGTGCCCAGTTCAAGTTTTTACATATGGATTTGAATGCTGGTTACCTTGGAGTAGAGTTGAGCTATGCAGAAAGGTGGTTCTTTGGGTGGTTGGTTTTTTAATTGTTATTAATTAATTCATCCATATTTAACCATTTGAAATGCCTAGGTAAATGATTGCTGGCAATACCTGTTAGGATTTGAAAGTTCAAAAGGACCATGGAAATCATCTGGTCCAACCCCTTTATTTTAACAGAGGAAACAAAGCAGCTTGGCTGTGGCCACAGAAGGAGAGCTGGGATTCACACCTGGTCCGCTAACCCCAAATCACTGGTTCTTTCCTTTGCACCTATTTTGCTCCCCATAATTAATGGGTCACATTCATATAGCAGTTGACGTGCATTAACTCATTTGTTCTTCACAGTAATGTTGTCATATACATGTTGCAAATATAATCCCAGCTTTACAGATGAAGAAACTGAAGCTGACAGAGATTAAATGACTTGCCCAGGGTCATACAACTGGAAAGAAACAATGGGTTTAAATAAGGTTTCTACAAACTCTGAGTTTGGAGTTCTTTCCAGGACTCTTTGCTGCCTCTGCATTACTCCATGACCCCATCCATCAAAGGGATCAACAGACCACATAAGCAGTGCGGTATATGGAAAGAACACTGGATTTGAAGTCAAATGATCTGGGCCTGCAAGCTCTTCTACTTACCCGCTGTGTAAGTTTAAGTCATTACTTTATTTCTTGGTTCCCTCATTTGGAAAAAGAAGGTCCCAGAATAAATCGCCTGCTAAGGTCCCTTCCAGCTCTAAATCAAACCCGTGCCTCTAAGTAAGCAATGGCTTGCCTTGAGAGCAAATGACTGAGTTATATGGCCTATCCATCCCTATTTGATTTGAAGAACCAAACTCTTCAGCAGACCAATGAGAAGGAAGTCTAGTAAAGTTTTTGATAGGACACCAGGTAGAAGTGTATCATAAGTGTGTTTCATAAATCTATCAATTTCTGCTGGAAATACAAGCATAGACGTGGTCATTTAAAAAATATTACCCCCAACCTATAGATGCCTAGTAAATGTCAGAAGTAGAATTCTAACTTAGGTCTTCCTTACTCTAAGACCAGCATTCTTTTCCCTATACCACGAATATGATATTCCTGCCATGCTCCCGTGGAATAACAGTGTAGTATCATAGAAAAATTGATCGATCAACACATTTTCATTGACATCTACTGTGTGTTCTGTATAAATATTTGTTTCTATTTATCCTAATCATTTATGTATCATACCTACTCACTTGGGGTGTGTGGAGTATTCAGGAAGGACTAGAAGCTCTGGTGAGAGGACTTGCCAAGCCCTTTTCAGGGCTGCTCATCCACCTTTGGTGTCCACCTGTCACTCAACTGTCACCTGGGGCTCCAAGAAGCTGTAGCACGTGCACACCCTAGTAAAAGCATCTCAGCCGATGGGCTAAATCAAGTTGAGGGTAACCAAAAGGCCTCAAACCCATTGGTGAGTTGGAGGATGTCTACCCCAAGCATGTGGTGACTTCCTCTGGTTGAATAGGCAGCCGAGAACAATTTGTTCCAAGGGCCATAAAGGCGGCTAAAGCCTCCATCAAAAAAAAAAAAAAGAGAGAGATGAATAGATAAGAACAATAGCTGCCTTTATGTAATGTTTAATGTTTGAAAATTACCTTACACAGATTATCTCATTTGAACCTAACAACTCTGTGAGATAGTTACTACAGGAATTTTTTTTTTTTGGTCTAGAGACGTGATTTTATTCCCTGACTGTGAAAAAATGTAAATATTTATTTAGTAGCCACTGTATTAAAACACTGCCTTGGCCTTGGGGAAGGAGCATAGTTATAGTTCTTATCTGTTCATCTCCTTCTTCCTTTTTTGATGGAGTCACACATAGAAACGATCCTGTGGAAAGCCGGGATACTGCTGTTTTTCTTTCGTATTTAGTGCTCTGTAGACTATTGCACAAGTAGATAAAACATAACTCCTTTTTGTAATTGAGTAGAAGGAATGAGATAGAAGCTTATTTTCTGTAAACTCACCAAAATTTATCTTTGGGATGATTTTTTTTAGCAGACAGAATACAGGATGATATGTATCTGATCCTTCTCCCTCGTGATTTTGGTTTTGTTTGTTCATTTTGGCTTCTATATTTAAAGGCTTTATAATCTGCAGAAATGACAGGACCAGAATGCAAGAGACAGCATTAGGCAGAGCCGATCTCGAAAGACTGTCAGAACTTATTGTTCCTTTTCCATAAACACATCCGCATGAGTCGACCATTTTTCAACGATTCTTCATTGACATTTTTGTTTGCACGTCATCTCTCCCAAATTAGATTGTAAGCTTCTTGAGCTTTTTGCCTCATTTTACATCCCCAGCACTTAGCACAGTGCCTGACACGTTGGTGGTATTTAATAAATATTGATTGATTGGCATAGAGTTGGGTGAATTCACGAGGACATTGCCAGTGGTAGCCTGTTTAATTCTGCTCTTAGATGCTTTTAGCCTCTTCATGTCATTATCATCATCTCATTTTTTTCCTAATCATTTTCTCATCTTGTCTGCAAGGTCCAGACAGAAATGATCCTAGGACAAGTCTACTATTCTTTTATATGTATTTTTTGCAGACTATTGTACAGGTGGATAAAATAATTAATTTTTGTAGCTAAATAAAAGTATCAGGATATAATCTTTTCTTCTATGGGCTTACTACACACATACAACTTCAGAAGCAGAAAGGATAGCAGCTCCAATGTGTATTTCATCCTGTTACTACTACTACCACCTAAAGTATGATAAATATAGATGGTTCGGTCATTCTAGTCTCTTTGTGACTCCATTTGGGGTTTTCTTGGCAAAGGTACTGGAGTGGTTTGCCATTTCCTTCTCCAGTTCATTTTACAGATGAGGAAACAGTAGCAAACAGGATTAAGTGATTTGCCCCAAAGTGTCTGAGGCTGGATTTGAACTCACAGAGAAGAGTATTCCTGATTCCAGGCCAGGTGCTCTAACCACTGCACCACCAAATTTAGAGTACCTACTTCAAATGCTCACAGGGACTATTTATGCCCAACCTGAGCATTCCTAGCTCATATTGGTCTGATCAGCCATAGTCCAACACATTGAAACTTGACTCTAGCACAGTGATGTCATTTTGGTCCTCTGAGAACAAAGGACAACAACCAACCAACCAACTGAATATAGATGGATTCCTGAACGAAATTCAACGGCTTTGGGGCTGTCTGTAGGTTGACAGAATGGTATAGTGGATGGCAAATGGAAGGTCTAGGCTGTTCCATTCACTAGTTGTCTGACCTTAAGCTTAACTGTTCTGATCTTCACTTTCCTCATCTACACAATGGAGCTAATGATACCTATGCTGTCCATCTGAGTTGTCGTGGGGCTCAAAGGAAATAATAAAGCAAGTGATTTTCTTTTTTAATCTTAAAGAACTACCACATGTGAATTTCCATTCCCTTCCAAAAATAAGGGTTAAAGAGGCTCACCCAAGTCAATAAATAATCTCTAAGGTCCCTTCTATCATTGAGATTCTATGACTTATATAACAATGTCTTACATGTGCTTTCTGCTGTGATTTCTTCAGGACGGGGAATCTAAAAGATGTTTAGGAGAGAATACTGACTCTCCCTCTCTTAGGGGATATAATGAGGTGCTATGGTCAAAAATATTCATCCCCTTGATAGCCAACTTTCTACAAAGAAGCTTCTTAGATAGACTTTTCTTGAGACAACAGTCATTGCAGGTGTGGGTCTGACTATGTCACCTTCCTACTCAATAAATTCCAATGGCTCCTTATTACCCCCAACACAAAATATAAAATTTTCTGGTTGGCTTTTAAGTCCTTCAAAACCTACTGGCTTCTTATTTTTGCCCATATACTCTAGGATCCTAGGACAGTGGCATAGTTTCTGTTCTTCATACATAACATTCCATATCTCTGTCTGTCTCTGTCTCTGTCTTTCTCTGTCTCTGTCTCTCTATCTCTTCTTTTTTTCTTCTTTATTTTTTTTCGGGGGCTGGAGGGCAACAACTGGAATTAAGTGACTTGTCCAGGGTCACATAGCTGGGAAGTGTCTGAGGTTGCTTTTGAACTCAGATCTTCCTGACTCCAGGGCCGGTACTCTATCCACTGTGCCACCTACCCACCCCACGTCTCTCAATTCCATGGGTTTTTTTTCATTGGATATCTCCCATGCCTGGAATGCTCTCCCTCCATACCCTTCACTTCCTGGCTTATCTGCCTTTCTGTGAAACAGTTCAAATCCCTTCTTCTGCAAGAAGCAGTCCTCACCACCAGGAGGCAGCTAGGCGGCACAGTGAGCAAAGTGCTAGGCCCTGAGTCAGGAAGACCTGAGTTCAAATCCAGCCTCAGACGTTCACTAGCTGTGTAACCTTGGGCGAGTCATTTAACCCTGTTTGCCTCAGTTTCCTCAACATAAAATGGGGATAAAACAGCACCTACCTCTCAAGGTTATTGTGAGAATCAAATGAGAAAATATTTGTAAAGTGTTTAGCAAAGTGCCTGGCCCATAGGAGGTACTATATATAAATGCTTATTCCCTTTCCCCTACCCGACTGAGAATGTCTTCCCTCTGAGGTTACTTTCCATTTACACTAAATACATCTTGTATATGCATTTTTTTGTATATTGTCTCCCCATTATAATGCGAACTGCTTGAGGGCAGGGGCCATATTTTTGCTTTTCTTTGTATCTCCAAGTACTTAGCATCGTGCCAGACAAACAGTAAGAACTTAATAAATGTTTTGTTGACTTACAGCATCTGTCAATGGATTTGTATGACAAGCCATTCCATAGCCTTTGAGAATACAGGATCATCTTCATGCTATCATGATGAATCAAAGGGAGATTTTTAGTGAAGGGAAAAACCAGATAATAATGGCCTTGGTTTGAAGAAAGATGCTGTGGAGGGGGTAGACAATCCTCAAGTTTCAATAATCGGGGAGGCCAAAGCCGTAACTAACGAGGACAGAGGCATCAGGATGCTAAAATTTAAACAGCATTAATAGCATTTGATCAAAAAGAAAAATTACTTAAGATAGGAACCTAGCACATGCCATCCTCTTCCAATCCCCTTGCCCAGACCCTAGGTAAGTGTCTCCTTAAACAATTCACCTGGGGCAGCTAGGCGGCTCAGTGAGTAGAGCACCGGCCCTGGAGTCACTCGAACCTGAGTTCAAATCCAGCCTCAGACACTTGACACACTTACTAGCTGTGTGACTTTGAGCAAGTCACTTAACCCCAATTGCCTTGCCTCCCCTCCCCTCCCCAAAAAAAAAGCTAAAAGAGAAAAAAAAAACAAGTAAACAATTTACCTTTCCTTTCACCATCCTAGGGTCTCTGACAAAGGAGTTCTGAGGTTTTCCTTCATGCAGTTGAATTTCCTTTAAAAACAATTTGAGGTTGTGTTTCATGAGTAATCAGTCACCAGAATTTCTATTTAAGGTTCTAGGCTAAGCTTTGCTAGCTAATTTTCCATCCAGAATTAGTTTGTCATGACAATCGATCAACATGCAAGTATTAAGTGACTACTATGTCTCAGACACTAAAGATACAAATAAAAAAGTAAAACAGTTCCTGCCCTCAAGAAATTTACATTCTATCAGGTGAAATAATGTATGTACATAGTATATACAAGGATATGGACAAAAGCAAGATATATTCATATGTAAATACGTGTGTGACTTAAATACACAAAAGGGATACAAGATAATTTGAGGGGGGAGGCAAAGAAGGAGATTTAAAAAGGCTTCCTAGATAAAGTAGCACTGGAGTCTTGACAGACACTAGGATGATAAAAGGATGCTTTGATAAACTGTCCTTTTTGGTCTTCCACTAATCCAATTACATAACCTTATCAGACTCCCTTGTGTTCTATTTCTTTTCTATGGTCCGGTTAGTGCCCCGCAAAAAACCAATAGGCTGAATTGTCTCCTTGGGTTAGGCATTCATTCTCTTCTACTGTGCTGAAACACTAACGTGGTTTGAAGGCTGTGACAGTAGAGTTTCTCACTTCACTGAACAGGTAGATGGATAGCTTTTGATTTCTTTCCTCCTTCATTGGCAGATAGGACTTGTCAGTGCTCAACTAGAAAAGCTGCCCAAAAGATCATCAGCTTCGAGTCAGGTGTTGTCAGAGCAAAGGGACAGGTAGTCTAGGCTGAACTTCCAAGCAGGAGTGGGGGGGCGGGCGGGGAGGGGTATGGCAGGATTCTGTGAATACAAATGGACTGGCAAGTGGACATCAAAGTTAGGAGGCAGGACCAAAGGGTGGCCAGAGGACTAATGGGTGGGAGTTACAAGGAACTGGATTTTATGTTGTAGGAAACTTAGTTTTAAATCTTGGCTCTTCTACTTCGCATTCCTGTGACCTTGGGCCAGTCATTCATCCTCTCTAGGTCCTAATTTCCTGATGTGTAAAATGAGGAGGAAGGTCAAACTAGGTGCTTTCTAAGGTTCTCCCAAGTTCTAAATCCCATGAAAACAGCCTAGTTATCTGAAAACAGCAGCCTCGATAGGTAGTGAGCTCTTTATCCCTGGAAGTATTCATGAAACAGCTAGATGACCATCTTTCAAGGATGTAGTAGTGGGCCTTCCCACATGGGATAAGAGGCTGGACTAAATGATTTCTGAGGTCAGTCATCTCTGAACTCTCTCACCCAAATGTATGGTATCATAGAATCTCAATTTGTGAGTAAGATATGTTACCGCTCAATTAATTCCTCCTCCTCTGTTTGCCACAGAAAAAAGAAAAAAAGACAGAAATCCCAAAGGAGGGTTCATTTCTATTATCTATTTGGGCAGAGCTTCCTCTCTTGTCAAACAAATCCCAGTGTACATTTCAGTCTAAAAATCACATTTAAATGTTTGATTCATTGTCGTTACCAAAGGCAGAGGGGAAAAAACCCTCCTACTGATGGATGCTCTGATGTGTTATTCAGAAAACGTCTTCATGCCATTCACCCTGCATTACTATCAAAATTCCTCTCCCCATCTCGTGCATTTTTGGAAGGTAAAACAAATAAAATGCCAGTGAACTAAAAAAAGGACTCGTTCATAGCAGGGATTATAGAGTCTAGTTAGTTGGGAGAGCTGCTGAATGATTAGTATTCTTCGGGTTGTCTGTTGATTTTAGCTCCAGATTTTTTTTTTTTAGTAAACATCATTACATGACAATGTATGTTTTCATTTCTTTCTGTAGAAATGAAAGATGGTTGCTGCCAAAAAGGTAAGTGGAGACATTTTTTCCCCTCTTACCAGCAACAGGCTAAGGAGCAAACCCCAACTATCACCCAGGAAGGAAGTCTCTGTTCCAATGGTCAGTCATTTGCAGGACAAAATGATCAGGCAATGAAATATGCATGCAGGTATTAGTCACCAGACTACGTGATTCAACTCTGAAACTTCCAGCCCTGGGCAAAAGAGATTTCTTTAGGGGCTTTTCCATGGGCCAGTTTTCAGTTCAATAAACCTTGACAGCCAAACGGAAATTTTCCATGCTTCTCCGTAAAAGGTCAGCAAAACATTTGGCATTATTAAAATTCCACAAAAGGCAGCTGAGCAGAAAATCAGTGAGGAAAGCAAATGTTTGGCTTTTTTCTGCATTCACTGCGAGAGGACAGTAAATTAGGACAAAAAAAAAAAAAAGGGAGAGATGATATTTTAGCTGGGCAAATTCTGCATATCCCTACCCACTAACTCTGAGAAATGTTGTTGGCCTGAGCAATCAGGACTGGTATGGGCAAGTAGATTTCTGTAAGAAATTGATTTGGGGGCAGCTAGGTGGCACAGTGAGTAAAGCAACCTGCCCTGGAATCAGGAGGACTTGAGTTCAAATCCAGCCTCAGACACTTGACACACTTCCTAGCTGTGTGACCTTGGGCAAGTCACTTAACCCCAATTGCCCTGGCTTCCCCCCTCCAAAAAAAAATTGATTGGGTGTCACCTCTTAGCCAGTACCTAGCTCATGGCCTGGACCAGTGTTCAAACCATTTTTGATTGACCACATAATCTCTCCTCTTTGAATCTCAGTTTCTTATGCACAAAACAAGAAGCGAGGACTAGATCAAGTCTGAGGGGCCTGCAAGCTCTCATTCTACGACGCTATAATCCTACAATCCTATCGACTGAACCAGAAATGCCAAGCAGAAAACAGCAGTGAGTCAGACCTGAACTCAAGGGACGACTCTACTTTACTAGTCTTGGAGATAAGGGTAAATCACTTTACCTCTTTGAGCCTCAATCAACTTGCTTGATTAATAATGAATAATAATGCCTTCCCTGCCTTTCTCATAGGATTGTTGCAAGGACCCAATGGGGGAATGCAATCACTCTTTGTTGGCATTTTTTTGAAAAAAAAAGAAAGGGTCACAAAATGAAAAGGTGACAGCCTGGCCATGTTGGCTCTGGTTAGATCCAACTTCAGGATTGCATTCAGCTGTGAGATCCACATTTCAGAAGGGATATTGCCAGAGAACAAGTAAGATAACTTGGATAGAGAAGGTACTTGAAACTGTGCCTTTCAGCTTGGTGCAGCAGAGAGAATTCTAGATTACTAGACACGGGACTTGGGTTTGAATCCTGTTTCTGGGCTTACTACCACTATGATCGTGAAAAAGTGGTTTAGCCCTACTAGGTCTCAGTTTCCACATCTTTAGAATGTTGGACTTGCCTACATGATGGCCAAAGTCCTTCCCAGCTCTGAGATTCTACAATTCATTTTGCAATTCAGAAAACATTTAACAGGTACCTCCTCTATGTTAGACTGTTATGTTAGAATTCCAGTTAGAATACTAAAGAAGAAAGAAGGTTAATCTCTTCTATAAAATAAGGGGATTGTTCTAGAGTCAGGGGCATGGCCTAGGGGCCCCACAGGTTCCCCACTCCTGTTCTAGATCAAAGGTGTCAAACATGCTTCTAAAGTGCAGACCTGAGCTGGATTAAAATGTAATTGGGAAAATTTGACAAAATAAATACAAATACAACAAAACATAGATTGTGTTCATTTGCGGTTTTCTAAATCAGTATGCAGCCAGCTGGGATCTGTTCCTACCTGAGTTTGACACCACTAGTTTAGGTGATCTCTGGTTTCCCTTCTAGCTCTGACTTCTATGGTCCTAGAAGCCCATGATCCCAGAGTTTAAGGTGAGTAGGGATAAAGGAAGTTGTATCACTATAGACCCTCTAAAAGGAAATAGGAAAGCATTCAGTTTTAGAATCTAAGAGAATCCTAAAATTTCAGAAGTGGAAGGGACCTAGAGGTCAGCTAGCCTAATCCCCACATATTATAGAGTCAGAGAGCAAAGCCCCCAAAAAGATTTGCCCAAGGCCACAAGGGTAGTGAGTAGCAAGCTGGGATTCCAGCATCCTGATTCCCTGTATAATGTTCTTTGACGATACCTGGTTGCCCTGATTAGGCAATGGAATCCTCAATAGCCTCAGATGCCTCCTCTTCTAGTAAAACCTAGTCTTTTGCATCTTCTTGGGAGGAGGGAAGAGGGAAAGGAGAGGAAAAAGGAAGAAGCATTTGGATAGCACCAGGCTCAGTGCTAAGTGCTTTACCAATATTTCATTTTATCTTACCAGACCTGTGTCCCATTCTTCCAGTCCCAGGCTATCAGGTAAATAAATCCATATATTAGTGGGTACCTATTGATTGGTGTATCTTATTTCTCTCTTGTAATCTTTTTTGCACTTAAAAAGTCTTTAAACAGCACTTTACTCAAAGGAAGGATTAATTATCTAATGGCACAAAGCATGGAGGATGGAAAGGGTGACTCCTTATGCGTGGTAATTTAACAAACCCTCATCATCTGGGGCATCTGAAATGTGGACTACGAAAGCTGCGCCAAATGCACAGGTGGATGGGGAGAAGTGTAAAAGAAAGAAGACCAGGTTCTTTTATACATGTGGGTATATACAGGATGTCCCTTAGTGCAGTATGCACTAAGACATTTGAGACATCCTGTATATTTGTGTATAAGAGAGTCATCGTTGGAAAGAGTGCTGGGCATGCGGAGCATGGAAGACCTGGGTCAAATCCCATCTCTGAATCTTACTGGCTCTTTGACCTTGAGCAAGTCAGTGGGCTTCTCTGTGCCTCAGGAAGTTCCCTAGTATTTCTGTACTAAGTCATCCCCCAAATTAGCTGGAGGTCTGACCTGGAATCACAGATTGTTTCTCTATTTTGAAAATTCAACAATAAATTTAGTGATCATTATATAAGCATTGAAATCAACAAATTGACAATAAAGCCATACATAAAACCATAAATGTTAAACAACAGATAGTTTGCTAAAAGCATATATATGTTTTTTATATAAACTTAACTAAATAATGGCTAGCTTGCTGTTGCAATGAATAGAGTGCCTGGAATCAGAAAGACTCATCTCTGAGTTCAAATCTGGCCTCAGATACTTACTAGTCGTGTGACCCCGGACAAGTCACCTAACCCCATTTGCCTCAGTTTCCTCATCTGTAAAATGAGCTGGAGAAGGAAATGGCAAAACACCTTTAGTATCTTTGCCAAATAAAACCAAAAAGCAAAAACCCAAAGGGTCATAAAGAATCAGAGATGACTGAAAAAAGACTCCATTACATGGATATGCCACAATTTCCTCAGCTGTTCCCTAACTCCTTGGCTATATAAGAGCAGCGGGAGCCTTTGCACCTGTGATCCTATCAAGGACCAGGAACAGAACCAGGAACAGGCTTATTTCAAAGGGCAGCATCTTGGACATGACTCTTCATCCTACCTTTCTCCCTTTACAAAGCTAGCCACCTATAGGAAAGCAAGTAACTCTCTCATGGCCCAACTCCAGAGAGTTTTGTCTTGCCAGAGGAGCATGCTCACTGGATCTGAGCAACTGCTATGGAGAGGCTATTGTCAAGCTATTAAATGCTTGAAAAGCAGAGAATTAAGGAAAGGTTTATGCTTATGTTCCCCATGGTGTTTCTAATCACACTGTAAAAGTCTCCAGCTCCCCTTCCCTCGAAGTTTAGTTAAAGTTCCCAAGAAAAATATCACAGAACATCTAGATGATTTCATCCTTCAGCCTAAAAGGTCCCATTGCTGGCAGGGATGGGATCTCATTCATGGGACTGAAAAATATAAGGAATTCAACAAATGCTGATAGAGAGGCTCCAGTGAGAACCTGGGGAAGATTAGTTGGCCACTGTCTAAAATTGGAGGGGAGAGGAGAGGTGGAGGCATCTAGGCAGTGCAGTGGTTAGAGAGATGGACCTGGAGTCTGGAAGACTCATCTTCAAATCTGGCCTCAGACATTTACTAGCTGTGTGACCCTAGGAAAGTCACTTAACCTTGTTTGCCTCCGTTTTCTTATCTGTAAAATGATCTGGAGAAGGAAATGGCAAACCACTTCAACATTTCTGCCAAGGAAACCCCATGTAGGGTCATGAAGAGTCTGATACAACTAAAACAATTCAACATTAATAATAACCAAAGAGGAAATGTTGTCTGTCCAAGCCACCTCCTGCTATCCTAGAACTTGCTTTGCATTCTGAATGCTCTTCCTGGTGCTTTCCTATTTGAAAAGGCTTACTTCTTTAGTTGGAACCACATCTCATTCTTTTCTCTCCCCCTGAAAATTTTAATTAGGGGAGCAAGGGGAAGACTTTCAATTTATTTTATTAATCAATCAATTATTCTGGTTCTGTCAGCAACTACCTATGTGACTGTGGGCAAGTCCATCCCCTTCTCCGCCCTCTCAATTGCCTCATTTTTAAAGGGAGCAGGATGGGCTAGATGATCTCTTAAGATGCTTCCACTTCTGTCATTCTATATTTATGCTCTAAATCCCCTTGAGTTCTAACAGTCTATGTTCTACAGTACCTTTCATTTTGGCCCATGGTCTAAGGCCTCTTCTAGTTCTGACATTTAATAATCTATAGTCTATGGTTCAAAGCTCTGACATCCCACAGTCTACATTTTAAGGTCCCTTCTACCTTTAATATTTTGTGTACTATGTTCTAAGGTCCTTCCAGCTCTCAGTCTATAATTCTGGTTCTATGGTCTATTTCCACATGTAAGTTTTATGCCCCTTAAAAGGAGGAATTTGTATCTTTACATCAAGAACAGTACCTGACTCAGAGTAGAAATACAAAAAATAAATTTGTAATTAATGTAGTTTTCCAGGTAGATTCCTCTGCTGGAAAGAATGATTTCCCACTGATAACTGACTATCCAATTGGCTTTCTGAGTAGTATGGTACAATAGAAAGATCCCTGATGCTGTAGTCAAAAGCTGTCTTCGAATCTCACTTCTGATGCTGCCTGTGTGGCTTTAGAGAGGCCACTTAACTTTCTTGGTCCTCAGTTTCCTCATCTACAAAATGCAGAGGTTGAACTAGACAGCCTCTGAAGTACTTTTCAGCTCTACATCTACGATCCTATCTACGATCCTCTAGATCCTTTGTCAATCTATGATTAAAAGGACTTGTGAATGGGCCTGAGCAAGAAGTTTGCTAGAGCCAGCCACTGATGAGATCTAATTATTAAAATTTTGGTGTGAATATTTATACCTCCAAAATCAGCAAATGCTACAAGCAGGGCATGATCTTTTTTTAAAAAAATCATCTAGAGTTAAGAAAGTAATGGAAAAAATATGAATAGTGCAGTTTAAATTTAAAAGTGGGCAGCTAAGTGGCACAGTAGATAGAGTGCTAGGCCTGAAGTTAGGAGGACCTGAGCTCAAATGCAGCCTCAGACATTTACTAGCTGTATGACCCTGGACAAGTCACTGAACTCTGTTTGGCTCAGTTTCCTCATCTGTAAAATGAGCTGGAGAAGGAAATGGCAAAACCACTCTAGTATCTTTAAGAAAACCTCAAAATGGTACCGTGAAGACTTGGACATGACTAAAAACCATTGACAACAACAAAAAACTTAAAAGTGTATCATGAGGATGTCTCTTTTTTTCTGGTTGTTAAACATTTACCAACACTGACCTGATAACTTTCTGGATAAAATGCTCATCAAGGTTCAATCAAATTGCTAAAAGCCAAGACACTGTCTCCTTTCATGTTTGATGATAGTCCCATTATGGGCCCTCAAAGGGTCATGATCATGCTTCCTACTTCATAGGTTTCATCAGATCAAAGCTGGAAAGGAATTTTAGAGATCATCCAATCCAATTCTCTGATTTTATTGATGTACTAAAGTCCAGAGAGAAATAGTTACTTGTCAATTATCCCAAATCTAGTAAGTAGCAGGGCTGGGAATTGATCTCAGATCCTCTAATTCTGAATGCAGAGCTTTTTTTCACCACATCACAATGCCTGGTTATTGAGGCAGAGGAAAAGGAAGGACAGAGAGAGTAAGCGTAGAAGTTCGTGCAAAAAATGTATAGTGGGATTCGAACCTGAAACTGTGGAAGCCTCGGCACCTTGTACAGTCTGGAGTGGAAGGAGGAGAAAGGGAAAGGAGTTCTATGTCTCATTCTTAACTCACTTTGGTCCTTCAAGGTCCCAGGATAGGTACAGGCAGTGACTAATGGCCCTAAGAATTGTACCTAGATGTTGGCAACTGCCACTCCAGATCTGTGGAGATACTAGAAAAGAGACAGAATCTTTGCTACTCTTGGATAATTTGAAATTTTTCTAGGTATTTTTCTTTTCTTTTTTTTTGCGAAAGAAGAACTTGATTTTCAGTATATGATCATTTTGCTTTGTCACAAGCACCTGACAAGCTTCCCCACATTTAGCCTAGGAGTCAGCCTGCTCTACCCATTCAGATCAATGAGCCAAGAATGGAAAAAAAAAGATGCAGAAGAGGAAAGGCCCAAACCTAGTCAAATAGCTAAAGCAGACTGAGAAGAAGTAATCATATTCTAATTGACTATTCTCTAATGGAATCAATTAATTCGCAGCCACAAAAAGCATCAGCTAATTTGTGGTTAATGATGTTTAAAAGATAAACAACATATATTAAATCTATTGATTCTAATCCCCTTTTCTATTCTGTCAGTGGTGACTGCTCTGGACCCATATTATGTCCATTTTGTAAAACCCCACATGAAAAAGATGAGGCAAGTATACTTCAGATAATTAAAAATATGTTGGTAACAGAAGCAGAGACTTGCATGAGTAAGATTAATGTCAAGGTAAATGAAACATAGAGTAATCTTAAGGCATCTAATTCAATCATTACCTGAAACATGAATCCATCTTATGATATCCCTAACAAATAGTTAACTAGATTCTGGTTAAATATCTGTACTATTAGAAAATTCACTAACCCATCTCCAGTCCCAGAAGGAGACTCACTCCATTTTGGGGTAGCTCTAATTGCTAATATGGCAAATGGATTATCTAGCTAACACACCAACCCAATGGCCCTCACAGTACTTTGATATATAGTCATAACCGACCCTAGCTTGTGTGTAATTTTTAAAAATTGTTCTTAATCTTTCTATCTCTAGATTTAAGTATAGGAGTAGAATATATGGCATCAAAGTCAGCTACCACACTGATGGTAAATTCTTCAACTTGAAAAGGCTACAAGCCAAGACCAAAGTGGAGGAAGTGTTGACACATGATTTTCTGTTTGCAGATGATCGTGCATTCAATGCAGACTCTGAAACTGAGATGCAACAAAGTATGAATCGATTCTCTGCTACTTGTGCTAATTTTGGCCTAACGATTAACAGCAAGAAAACACCGGTGCTCACACCCCACCATACGTGGAACCATTGGTTACAGCAAATGGAGAAGTTTTGGATGCTGTGGATAAGTTTGCTTACCTTGGCAATATTCTTTCTAGGGATGTATACGTTGATAATGAGGTTGATACACATGTTACCGGAGCTAGCTCAGTGTTTGGGAGGCTCCAAAGGAAAGTGTGGGAGAGAAAAGGTGTTAGATTGACTACCAAACTGAAGGTCTACAGAGCTCATTGTTGTATGCCTGTGAGACCTGGACAGTCTACTGGCACCATGATAGGAAACTGAATTACTTCCATTTGAATTGTCTTAGGAAGAGTCTGAAGATCCCCTCACAGGATAAGGTACCAGACACTGAGGTCCTTTCTCCAACTAAGCTTCCAAGGATTCAAAGTCTACTGCAGAGAACGCAATTACAATGGACTGGCCACATTGGTCAAATGCCAAATGTATGCTTGCCTAAAAGACTATTTTATGGAGAACTCACACAGGGCAAGCATTCACATGGTGGTCAGAAGAAGCGATACAAGGACACTCTCAAGGTTTTTCTTAAGAACTTTGGAATTGATTATGTGGCCTGGGAGACACTGGCATAGAACTGCCCAGCATGGCATTCCCATATCAGAGTAGGTGCTGTGCTCTATGAGCAAATTAGAATTAAAGTATCTTGAAAGACATGTGAGATGCAAATTTAGACAATCCACTCCAAATGTGCACCTAGGCTATTTGTGCCCGATTTGTGGTACAGCATTCTGAGCTTCAGATGCATAGTAACTTGACTCTAATATAGTGATATCATTTTGGTCCTTTTTAAGAACTAAGGACAACAACTACAACCATAGGAGTAGATTATAATGCACCCTTAACAAATGTTTATTGAATGTGACTTGAATTTAATTTACTGCCGTAGTCAAACTTTAACTGTACACATTAGGTTCATTATATCTATTCCTTTCCTTGTCTCTGCTCCTGCCCTGAATACCCTGCCCACTCCTCTCTAACAGTTGAAATCCACCCATCATTTAGGGCTCAATCAATTAACAACCATTTGTCAAAGCTTACTATGTGCTAAGCTCTGGGCTGAGTGCTGGGGATACAATGAAAGAAAAAAATAGTCTCTACCCTCAAAGAGATTGCTTTCTAAGGGGAGAGATAACATGTAAATACATTGGTAAATAAGAAGATATATATATTTTTCTACATATTCATATACATACAGATATACATATATATCTATGTGTATATATACATACATATATTTTGTATATATATATATATATATTTACATACACACACAACACACACACACATACACAAAAGACAAAGCGGGTAAAAAGAAGATAATTTTAGAAGGAAAGGCTCAAGTGATTGGCTGGACCGGGTATGATCTACAGAATCCAACATTTGAGCTGGGTCAAGAGACAGAGAATTTCAGGCATAGGGAAAGGGTCAATGCAAAGGCAAAGATGGGAGAGGAGGGAGCAGTTTTCTTCAAGTAACAAGAAGAGAGCAGTGGCAATGGATCTTAGACTGAAGGGAAGTAAAACGGAAGAAGACAGGAAAGATGGGAGAGGGGGCCAGCTTGTGAAGAGATTTAAGCCAAACAAAGCACTTTTATGAAAACTTTTAGCAATAACCTATGCATTCAATGGCTTGCTATGGATCACAGGACTTACATTGAGAAGAGACTTTAGAGATCTTCCAACCTAAAATAATTCCATTCAGTTCAACAAACTCTTAATAAAGGCCTAAGGTGTCTAGGGAGCTTTTCCAGGTGCTAGAAGAAGAAATACATGCACAGATAAAACAACCCAATTCCCTCAAGGAGCTTACATGCTGTGTGGTAGATTCCACCAAGCTCATATTGGTCTGATCAGCCACAGGCCAGCACACTATACTCTGACCCCAACATTGGGGTGTCATTTTGGTCCTCTTCTAGCACAAAGGACAACAACCAACCAGCTAAGCACAATGCCTGGCCCTTATTCAATCTATTGATGATTTCCAATTTATCCTGTATATAGCTTGTCTGTACATAGTTGTTTGCATGTTGTCTCCCTAATTAGATGTGAGTTCCTTGAGAGCAAGGACTCTCTTTTGCCTTTCTTTGTATCCCCAGTGCTTACCACAATACCTGGCATGTAGTAGGCACTTAATAAATGTTTTTTAACTGTGTTGAGGGCACTATATAAGGTACCGAATATATAAAGACTAAAATGAAAAACAGTCCCTTCTCTCAAACAGCTAACATTATACTAGGAAAAGATAAGATAAATACACAAATAACAACATAAGGCAGAATGTAATAAATATAATAAACTGCATACAAAAACGAGAGGGAATATGGGTACAATGGAAAGAGCATTATTTGTTTCAGAATCAGAAGACTTGGATTTTACCATCGTCCGGCAATTACACTGATTAGCTATGTGACCTCAGGCAAATCACTTAACCTCCAATTCGTTAAACATTTATTGAGTGTCTACTGTGTGCTAGGCACTTTGCTAAGCCCTGGAGATATAATTAATAAAATTTTTTTAAAAAGTCCCTGCCCTCAAGTAGCTTATAGTCTCATGGAGGGGGGGGTGAGGGGAACAACACACAAAAGGAAGCAATAAAGGAAAAGTGGGATCCCAGGGAAGCATCTAATTTTGTGGAGTTGAAAAACCAGCCGGGGCAGCAGAGAGAGTGGAATGAGTCTAAAAGTCCAGTTTCTGCCCCATAACAGAAGGCATTGGAAGGAGTTTGATACTCAATCACCTAGCCCTCCAATCAGAGGAAAGAGAAGACTAAAGGAGGTGGTATCAGTCAAGACTTGAATTAGCAGCATGGAGATGAAATAAGAGGTAATGAGCTTCACCTGGGAGGGGCATCTTGTTCAGTAGAGTTGAAAAAACAGGCAGGGCAGCAGATGAAGAGTGGAGTAAGCCTCTATCAAGCTTGTTTTTCTTTATTTATAATGTGGGGTTAATAATCTTTACCCTGTCTATCTCAAGATGGTTGTAAAAATTAAATGAATCAACTTATGTGGGGCATTTTAATTTTGTCCTTTTTAAATTGGTGTATCCCTAGGGTATTTGTTGAATTAATATCACAAGGGCCTAGAGAAAAAGCTTTTTTTTCATCCAGGGGACCTCATGAGCTAAGCTTTACCACAGATTCAGAGCTAGAAAGGGTTAGACATTCAGCTTCCCCAAATTACAGAAGAGAAAGCAAGAGGCTAATTAGCCAAAAAACCAGCCTGCAGCCAATTCAGTTGGGAGTCATAGGGAGTGGGGCAAGGAAGTGGTACAAAGTACATTATGACCATAGGTATTATTGCTCTAGGAGAGAGGGTGATCCAACTATGGGAGAGACTGGCCCTCAGCCCTGTGAAAGTTTGAGGGAAGGTGGGTCCCCAGAAGAGGGTTATCACTACAATAGAACCTCAGAAGTAGAGATGGGGAGCTGATACAACACCCACTGCTGGAGGACTAGGAAGGAGGCTAGGTATGGAGATGGTCATCACCATGGGGAAGAGGTAAGTCATACCCAGTGCAAAGACCCATTCACCTCCAGCCAGTCATGGTACTAGAGGAAGTTGAGATCCATAGAAGGTACTATGGTACAGCAGAAAGACCATTAGGTTTGGAGTCAGGGAATCTGGGCTCAAATCTTAACTGTGCTTTTTAAACATCCGTTGTGATTCATCTCGCTGCCTCTGATTTCTCAGAAACTGAAGAGATTGGACTGAGTAACATTGAAGGTCCCTTATAACTCTAAAATCTGTATTTCTAGAAAAGGGGAAACTAGAGAGTCATAAGTCATTTGGCTCTAATATGACAAATAGGAAAATGACAATTGTTTGAGAAACTTACAGGAAAACAGGCACATGAATACATTGCTGGTGGAGTATTGAATTGGTTCAGCAATTCTGGAAAGCAATTTGGAACTTCCTCAAAGTTACCAAACTATCCATATACTTCGACCCAGCAATACCACTACTAAGCTTATATTCAGAAGAGATCAAAATGGAAAGGGTCTCCTGTGCATAAAAATATTTATAGCAGTTTTTTTATGATAGCAAAAAAAAAAGTGAAAGTAAAGAGATACCTATCAACTAAGAAATGGCTATACAAGTTGTGGTATATGTGTATAATAATATTAGAGTACTGTAAGAAATGGCAAAAGAGAAATTTCAGAGAAATCTCTGAAGAGTTGTATAAACTGATGCATAGTGAAGTGAGTGGTACAGGGGAAAAAATTACACAACATTATAAAGGAAGATAACTTTGAAGGACTTAAAACCTTGAAAAATGCAATGACCATGATTCTAGGAAATGGATGATAAAGTGTCCTGCTCACCTCCTGAGAAAGAGATGATACACTCAAAGCATAGGATGAGACATATTTTTGGACACAGACAATGTAAGAATATATTTTGTTTGACTCTGCATATGTTATGATTTTTTAAACTTTTTTTTGAGGGGAAAAGCCTGGCAATTGGGGTTAAGTGACTTGCCCAAGGTCACATAGCTAGTAAGTGTGTCAAGTGTCTGAGGTCACATTTGAACTTATGTCCGGTTTGACTCCAGGGCTGGTGCTCTAGCTGTGCCACCTAGCTGCCCCTGTTATAATTTTTTTTTTTTTATTGGGAGAGGGAAGTGGGAAGGAGAAGGGAGATTTGAGATAGGTTACCCCACCAAAAAAAAAAAAGAGGAAAAAAAGATGGACATTGCAGCATTTTTTAATTCATAGAAAAGAACAAAGTGAAGGCTAAAAGGAAACCAAAAAAATAGGACAATTTTGAAACTAATATGTCAAATTTATCATATATTTAAAAGAAAAAAGTTTCATATAATAGAAATTCACAGCTTCACATGCTCGTTTTTTCTATTCAACTTTGAACGTGAAAATGCTTATTTTATTTGGTGTTTGAATTCATAATAAAAAATTAAAAACAAACAAAAAAGCCTAAATCATTTGCCGCTGATCTCAAGTCCAACATGAGTCAAATGTTTCTGTAGAGCTTCCAGAATATATTTTTACCAGTTTATCTGCTCCTCCTATTTCCATCATCCATTCACCTTGATTACCCAATTGGCATGAACAGGCAAAGCCCAGTAGAAATCATTCTAAGTCTGGTAATTGCCTGAGTGGTTTGTATGGAGTATTCAGGGAGGACTGAAACCTCTGGTTGGAAGGGCTTGCTCATCCACCTTTGGTGTCCACCTTTCATCCAATTTTTACTTGTGGCTCCAAGAAGCTGTAACATGTGCAGCAACCACCACTCCCCCACCCTCCCACCCCCAAGGAGGCAGACGGACTGAACCAGGTTGAAGGTAACTGACAAGCCTCAAATCCATTGGTGAGTTAGGGAGATGTCTACCCTAAGCATGTGAAGACTTCCCCTGGTGAAATGGGTGGATAAGAACAATTTTTTCCAATGACCATGAAAGCAGTTGAAACAGGCATTGTAGAGAGATTAAAACTTCCTTAAACACCTAAGATACCAAGTTCATCCCAGGCTATTGCCAGCCATCCCAGCTTTTGTCTTGCCACTGGACTTTGATGACTGAGGAAAAGAGAGTGAGGCTGACAATTTTGTGCAACTCTGCCTCATTTAAATCCAATTCATGCACAAGTCAAGACACGTCATTGGTCCTTGCCAACTGTACCGGAACCAGCCTCTAACCTGGGGTTGGCCAGAGCCAAACAGAGCAGTCCAGAAGCAGGTGTGTCCAGGGATTAAACAGAAGTTTAATTCCAGAGTGAGGAAACTGCTTGCGAGCAGAAGCCCACCCTTCCTGAGAAGGAAGGCTTAACATGCTGGGGCAAAGGCAGGTCTTATATACCTTATATACCTAAAAACCACAAGTGGGCTAGACCATGACACAATCATTCTTAGCAGTTCCCATGGCAGGCTCATGCGTGGACAACGCAGGTGCTCCTGGGTCCTATGGGAATAGTTCTTAAGTTGATTATCTTAAGAGTTGTTGAGTCTTGTGATTATTTAGAGGGGTACAGAACCAGAGTTAGCATGGCAGAAACAAGAGGGTAGTTCCTGGTTCGGTTCACTTAGCAGCTATAAGAAACAGGGATTGTGAGCTTGTCAAGAGTTGTGATGGATGGCTTTAGGCTGCAAAATCATAAATCCCTAAGTGCACACCTGGTGCTGGTCAAAGCAATATACTTTGCCAGTGGGTGAGATCATCCAGAGTGCAAAGGATTGTTGTTATGCCAAGTTCAGGGCACAGCCTGCTTGCTGGGCCTTAGCCTTGGGAAACAAGGTATCTCCAAAATATATTCACAACCTCTTTGAAGGAAGAACAACAGTTGCCTAAGTCACCTTGCCAATGTGTCAGGTAATGAGGAGGAAAGCACGTCCTAAATTTGCCTTGAGAAAGCATCCAAAATGAATGGCATATTCAAAGACATGGATGGGACACAATCAAAGAGATCTGGAAGTTATAAAGTCACCTAGGGACAGGAAATCCAGGGAGGTGATGTTACAAGGGCCCTAATACAGTGTCTAGGTGCAGGACAATAGCCAATTGATCAGCTAATCAAGAAACCTTTAGAAAATAGAATCACAGACCTTCAGTGTTTGGAGAGACCTTAGACATCATCTAGTATAATCATCTCATTTTGCAGATGAGAAAGGTGAGGCACAGTGCCCAGCTCAAGAATCTTCAATGGCTTTGCGTTTAAAGACCTTCTCAGAGTGGCTCTGGCTTGTCTTCTCAGACCTGTGTCACATTACTGCCTTTCTTACCTTCCACACTCTAGCTAAAGTGGCCTGCTTGCCAATCCATATCCAATTCCAGCATTCCAGATCTTCCTGCCTCCATGCCTTGAAGACCAGTTCAAGGGGGGAGGAACCTACTACCTCTTGAAGTAGCCCGTTCCACTTTTACACAGGTCTACAAAAGAAAATTTTCTTGACATCAAGGCTCTTTGCAATTTCCACCCATTGCTTCTGGTTCTACTCTCTAGGGTCAAACAAAACAAATCTAATCCTATCTCTGCATGACAGCCCATCAAATGCTTGAAGCCAGCCATCATCTTCGCATCTTCCCCTGATAGTTTTCTCTTCTCCAGGCTAAACCTGCCAAATTCCTTCAACTGATGCTTATATGACATAGACTTGAGGTTTCTTGGATTCCCATTACCTTGCTTTCTTTCCTCTGGACATTCACCAACTCCTCAGTCTCCTTCTTAAACCATGGTGTCCAGAACTGAACACAATACAACACATGAGGTCTGATGAGGGCAGAGTACAGTGATTCTACAACCACCCTATTCCTAGAAATGATGCCTTTCGTAATGAAATCCAAAATTACGTTAGCTTTTTTGACTCCCACATCACTGCTGACTCATAATGAGCTAGCAATCCACTAAAACTCCTCAATCTTTCCTAGAATAACTGCTGTCTAATTATGTCTTCCCCATGTTGTACTTATAAAGTTAATTTTTATGGTATTCAAGTGCAAGACTTTAGATTTATCTCTATTGATTTTCATCTTGTTAGATCCAGCCCAAAGCTCTATCTCAGAGGTCAGCAAACTCCAGCCTATCTGTTTTTGTATGGCCCATAAAATAATAAAATTTTATTTCAAAATGTTAAGACCATTATTAGTCTGTAGACTGTATAAAAAAAGGGGGTGGGGGATCAGGCAATATTGGGCATCAGGACTTAGATTCTGGACCCTTTTCAGCCTATCAAGATTCTTTTGGATCCTAACTCTGTCCCATACACTGTGTTATGGGGTACTCTTTCCCATCTTTGTGTCACCTACAAATTTAATTAGCATGCCAACTATGCCTTGATCCAAGTTATTGATAAAAATGTTAAGTAAGCACTAGGCTAAGTCCAGGTCCCTGGGGTACTTTACTACTACTAAAAACTACTCTTTGAGTCTAGCCAACCAATCAGTTTGGAATCCCTCTAATTGTGTTATCATCTAATCTGTATTTCTCTAGCTTCTCCATAAAAATAGCGTGATAGATAGATAGACAGATAGATAGACAGACAGACAGACAGACAGACAGACAGACAGACAGACAGACAGACAGACAGATAGATAGATAGATAGATAGATAGATAGATAGAGTAGTCAAAGAATATGAAGTTTTCAAAAGAAGACTTCTGAACGATAAATGACCGTATGAAAACATGCTCCAAATCACTAAGAGAATTGCCAACTAAAACAACATTGTGGATTCAGCTAACATTCAACAAATCAACTTGGAATCACATAAGAAAAGTTACTCAACTATCCATACCCAGAAATCCTGGGCATGTAACCCCAGGAAGCCAAAGAAAAAAATAAGCATCTAATATATGTATACAAAAGTATTCATAACATCACTTTTTGTGGTAGCAAAGAACTGCAAACAAGGTGGGTGCCCATCAATTGAGAATTTTTAAAAAAAACTATGATATATGAATGTAACAGAATATTTTCAAGCAGTGAAAAATAACACAAGGAATTCAGAAAAAAAGATGAGAAGACATTATGAACTAATGAGTGAATGGGAACCAACAGAATACTATACACAGTATCAACAATGTAAATGAAAAGATCACTAAAAGGAAGATGAACTCAGAGTAATAGAAAAACCAAGGAAATCCTCAGACAACAGATAATTAAATAGATGTCCCCATTCTTCTTTAGAAATTTTGAGATTTTTTTTTATTTTTAGTTTCTAACACTCAGTTCCACAAGTTTTCGAGTCCCAAATTTTAATCCCCTCCCTCCCCTCTCCTTCCCCACCCCCCCAAGATGGCATGGAATCCGATATATGTTCTATATATACCTTCCCCTTAAACTTATTTACACAATAGTCAAGTTGTAAAGAAGAATCAGAATTATGGCCAATGGAATGAATCATGAGAAAGAAGAAACAAGACTAAAAAAGAAGAGGAAAAAAAAGAGAGAGCAAATAGTGTGCCTCAATCTGCATTCAGACTCCGTAATTCTTTCTCCAGATGGAGATAGCTCTTTCCATCATGAGTCCTTTGGAGCTGTCTTTGAATCTTGTATTTCTGAGAAGAGCCAAGTCTATCGAAGTTAATCATCACAGAAGCAATATGTCTGTAGTTGTGTACAATGTTCTCCCAGTTCTGCTCCACTCACTCAGCATTATGTCATGTAGGTTTTTCCAGGTTATTATGAAGTCCATATCTTCCCCATTTATAAGAATAGCATAATGGTATTCCATTACATTCATATACCATAACTTGTTTAGCCATTCCCCAATTGATGAGCATCCCCTTGATTTCCAATTCTTTGAAGCTGCTACAAATGTTTTTGTACATATGAGTCCCTTTCCCACTTGTGTGATCTCTTTGGGAGACAGCCCTAGAAGTGGTATTGCTGGGTCAAAGGCTATGCTCATTTTTATAGTCCTTTGGGCATAGTTCCAAATTGCTCTCCACAATGGCTGGATCAGTTCACAACTCCACCAACCATGTAACAGTGTTCTGATTTTCCCACATCCTCTCTAGCATTTATAATTTTCCTGTTTTGTCATGTTAGCTAATCTCACAGGAGAGATGTGGTACCTGAAAGTTGTTTTGATTTGCATTTCTCTAATCAATAGTGATTTGGAGCATTTTTTCATATGCCTATAGATATCTTTAATTTCTTCCTCTGAAAACTGCCTGTTCATATCCTTTGACCGTTTCTCAATTGGGGAATGAGATGTCACCATTCTTGACAGAGTCAGGGAAAGATTAGGACAGAACACTCTTTTTACATCTAATGTATTGACTGCATTGGATGTTTTTGCTTAGTGTTTCTTTGTTGTAACAGTCTAATTCAGAAGAGGTGTCTAGAAAATGACTGTGATTTTTTTAAAAAGATATCAATAAAACTTTTTTTAAAAAAAGAATTCTCTCAAGATGTTAGAATCCAAAGTAACATAATCAGCTAGCTTCATTTTTCCTCTCATTGAACTATTTAAGAAATCAAGAAAGGGATTGAGAGTATCAGTGGAATCCATTCTGGCCATCTTTTATGGCCTCTCTAGAACAAAAGCACAATTTTTTAATTCTGCAACTCTTTGCAAAACTGGACACTCTCTGGAAACCACCTAAGTTCCCCCCCCCCACACTGCCTTTTTTTTAACTAACATACCAATAGGGGAATAATAAGATTCTATGTTAGTCAAATAATTATACAGAAGAGAGGCAGCATTCTACTTGGGGGGTGGGGGTGGGGAAACCAAAAAACCATTGACCTTGGATTTAGAAGACTTAACTTCAAATCCTGCTAGTTACCAGTTGTGTGACCCTGGGCAAGTCACTTAATCTCTGTTTGCCTTAGTTTCCTCAACTGTAAAATCAGGATAATAATAGCACCTACCTCGTAGGGTTATTATGAGGATCAAATGTGATAATAGTTGTGAAAAGCACAGTGCCTGGCACATAGTCAGTGCTATATAAATGCTTGTTTTCTTACCCTCATCCCCCTTTATATTACAGAATTTTCCCACCCTCATCCCCAAATTGAAACTGCATTTGTGACCAAAAAAAAAAACACAAAAAAATGCAAAAAAACAGCAGCGAATACAGTGCATAGATTTGACACTGCATAGGATATTCTTCCTGATAGTCCCCAGTCTCTCTGCCAAGAGGGAGGATGAATGTCATCTGTTCTCTGGAACTGTGGTTACCTTTTCAGTTACTTAGAGCTCAATTGCCTTTTACTGATCTTTTCGTTTACACTGTAGAAGTGACTGTGTCTACTCTTCTCTTGGTTCTGCTTATTTCAGTGAAGCTGTTCATAAAAACTTTCCAATTTTCTCAGAATTTCCCATATTCATCTCTTTCTCTGACACAGTAATAATATTCCATTACTTTCCTAAACTATATTTTTTCAGCTCTCCCTCAAATCAATGGACACTCATTTAGTTCCATTTTTTTTTTTTGCTACTACCAAGAGTGATGCTACAAATATTTTGTTCTATGTTGAATTTTTGTTTCCATTTTGACTACCTTGAAGAGTAAGCTCAGTAGTACAGTGGCTGGATCAAAGGATATAGCCATTTAATAATTTTTCCCTGGCATAATTCCGAATTGATTTGCAGAATGCCTGGTTATTCAACTCACTGCTCCACCAATAGTGCATCTTTATGCCTACCTTCCTGTAGTACTTCCAATATTAACTATTGCCATTTTTTGGTCATCTTTGACAATTTGTTGGGTATGAGGTGAAACCTCGTAATTTGCATTCTCTGAACGATTTGGAGAATGTGGTCATTTATGTGAGGATATGATCATTTATGGGAGGCAATTCTGAAAACTGCTCATATCCTTTGTTATTAGGGAATGGATTTTTGTGCTATAGATTTGTGTTAACTCCTCACATATTTTGGATATCAAATTTTTATTGGTGATATTTGATGTGAATATTTTCCCTACTCTACCATTTCTATTCTATCTTTACTGGTTGATTTTATTGGACAAAGAGCTTTTTAACCTTGTGTAGTCAAAATTGCCAATTTGCCTTTTATGATCTTTCCTTTGCTTAAGAATTCTCCCCTCTTAGCCATAGGAAAAGCACCTGATCTCATAACCTTCAAATTTTTGTATGGCATGATCCCCATTTCTTTCTGAAACTGACACAGATAGCAGAAATGCCTTGCAGTTCTCCCTAAGTGAGCTTCAACTGTCTCTATCAAACTCAATGGCAGAAACAAATGATGGGATTTCAATGACATTTGATCACGGTTCAAGAAACTAGCTCCCCTTGCAGGCTGAACAAAATCTCCTCTTCTCTATTGGGGCAGGAGTGTGTTTGCTCCTTCAGGTTCTAAGTATCAGTGACTGCACAAGGACAGAAATCCCCGAACTAGCCCAGACAATTAGCCCAGGACTACAGCACCTAACCAGTTCAAAGGGGAAGAGAGCATGCTCTGGAGTCCTACACTTCTGTTTAAGCCTTCAAAAGTCCAGTCTCATCAGTTGCAGAATAAAACAGATTTTCTTAGGGGCTGTCAAAGTCTTGGCTGGAAAAAAAATGACACCATCTGGTGCTTTTTCATCAGACCTGCTTCAACCCAAATGACAGGAGAGGTATAAAGTGTTGGTGAATAAGGGAAGTAGCACTGACAGTGAAATGGGAAGAGAGAAGTTGAAATCAGATTTTAGAAGAAGCACTTGTCAGAACATTGAGAGAGGCTATGGGGAGTAGTGGGCAGGGTGTTAGACTTGCAGTTGGGAAGACACAGGTTCGAATCCTGCCTCAGACACTTACGAGCGGTATCTCTCCGAGTAAGTCACTTCACCTCTGGGTGCCTCCATTTCCTTATTGGTAGATAGAGGGTTTGGACTCGATGGACTCTAAGGTCCATTTGAGCTCCAAATATATGATACTATAATCAGTCAGATACTTGGTAAACAATTATTAAATGACTACCTTGTACCAGGCACTATGTATACTAAGTGCTGGAGAAACAAAGAAAGGCAAAACACTCCCTGCCCTCTAGGAGCTCACAACTATATTCAAACAAGCTACATGCAGGATAAATAGGAAGTCTTCAATTGGGGGGGGGGGTTACCCTTGAAAGGGGTTGGGAAAGTCTTCCTGTCAAAGATGGAATTTTAGCTGGTACTTGAAGGAAGCCAGGGAAGCCAGGAGGCGTCCATTGTGCCTTTGGGGGACTGAGTTTTGTTAAGAGAATACTGGATCCCCCAACGCAATAGGACTGGGGAGATCCCATTCCCCTGAAAAATAATAAAAATGAAGTCTGACTCTATAGCAAGAGAAGTGCCCAGGGAGAGCAGAGCTGGAGCCCTGGCAAATAAGACCCTGAGCCATAATAAGAACTGACATTTATATAGGTCTTTATTGTTGGCAAAGTGCTTTGTCCTTTGATCCTTACAACCACTCTTTGATGCGGGTGCTTTGGTCATTAATGCCCTTTTAAAGAGAAGCCAATTGAGGCTCGGAGAGGGTGTTTTGCCCTCTAGTCACAAGAGTGGTAAGCATCAGAGATGACATTTGAACTCAGCTCTCTTCAGTTTGTAACTGTTTCACACTTTTCCCTTATGCCATGGTGCCTCTAAGAGTCACCATGAGAGGTTTGGACTAGAAAATCTCTAAGGTTCCCCTCCAGCTCTGACATTGTAGCATTCTAGTAGCCCAGACTGGTGAAAGTTAACCTAGCCTAGGGAGTCAGCACGATGTAAAGGAAACAATCCAGAATTAGGAGTCCAGTTGCACCAGATCTGGATTTGTTTCAGTTATTTAGCGTGGACCATAGGGCCAGTCGTTTATCCCCTGGAGTCTTGATTCCTCATCCCTAAAATATGGACAAAAGTACCTACTCTGTCTATTTCATGGCACTGCAGTAACCATCCAATGAGGGATGATTATCAGAATGTGTCCTGGGAATTATAAAGCATTGTGTTAGCATAAGGGTTTCTTCAGAGAGCTGAAATGGGCAGGTAAGATCATAAAATTTTTTTTATTTATTTTTTATCTTTAGTTTACAACACTCAGTTCCACAAGTTTTTGAGTTTCAAATTTTCTCTCTTGCCCTCTCCTCCCCTCTCCCCCCACCAAGACAGCATGTAATCTGATATAAGTTCTACATATACCTTCACATTAAACTTATTTTCACAATAGTCAAGTCATAAAAAAGAATTACAACCAATGGAATAAACCATAAGAAAGAAGAAACAACCCCCCCCCAAAAAAAGAGAGAGAGAGAAAGCAAATATTTTGCTTCAGTCTGTATTCATACTCCATAATTCCTTCTCTGGATGTGGATAGCTTTTTCCATCACGAAGATCATAGATTTAGAGTTGAACGGCACTGTAGAGGCCCTTTAATTCAAATCTGATATTTTACATATGATAAAACTAAGACCCAGAGATATGCAATGAAATCACACAGGTAGTAAGTACAGAGGTGGTTTTAGAAGCCAGGTCTTCTGACTCCTGATCTAGGACCCTTTTTTAGCACACCGTGTTGCCTCCTAGTCCAATCTTTCTTGTTGTTGTTCAGTAGTTTCAGTTGTGTCTACCTCCTCACCACCCCATTTGGGGTTTTCATGGCAAAGATACTGGAGTGCTTTGCCATTTCCTTCTCCAGCTCATCTTACAGATGAGGACACTGAGGCTAACAAGATTAAGTGACTTGCCCAGGGTCACACATCTAGTAAGTGTCTAAGGTTGGATTTGAACTCAGGTCTTCCTGATTCCAGGCCTGGTGCTCTATCCCCTGAGCCACCTAGCTGCCTCTAACTTTTCTTTTTACAGACATGGAAACTGAGGCCCAGGGAGAGGGAATACCATATCCAAGGAACCTCCATTTAAGGATGATGCTCAGGCCAGTCGTGTCTTCGTTTCCTACTAGGCTGAACTTCTCCAGACTTCTCCATCATACCCTTGCCCCTCTGAAACTCCCATTTTTCAACTTCCTTTTATGTGCAGCCTTCACCATTAGAATGTAGGCTTCTTGAGGGCAGGACTGTCTTTCTGCTTGTTTTTGTATTCCCAATACTTAGCACAGTGCCAGATACATAGCAAATTCTTACTAAATGCTCGTCAACTGACCCTGTGAGCTAGTGATAGAGATCCCATTATAACTTGGGTATACTGATTGCATGTTACTTTTTTTTTGTGACTCTCAGGAAGTGGGAGGTGGTGGGGAGGGGAGGGAGAGAGAAGTAATCATCTAAATACCTGAAAGCTAAAAAAAGGATATTAGAGGTAATCAAGTCCAAATAGCAGTCTTATAGTGAAAATGTGAGCGAAAGTAACTTGCCCAAGATCAAACGGCTGAGTGTTATCAAAACTAGAACAAAAACCCAGTTCTCTAGAAACATGGTCCAAAGCTTTTTTCTCTGGATGCCTCTGAACCATGGCAAAATTTATTAGCAGCCAAATTTCTTGGCCACATGAACTGGGATTTTTTAAAAATATGGTTTACTGATGCTTTGCATTTTTAAATCACAGTCATTTCTAGATATGCCCCTGTCCCCAGCCCTGAACCCTCCTACCTTGTAACAAAGAAAAATAGTGACCAGACCTGATGATGTATGTAAATGTTCCACACATGCAACCTCCCAGCTCTATGTGGAGAACAGGGAGGTCTGTTTCATGATCTCTTCTGTGTGAACAAGATTGGATGTGATGATTATTCAGAATGGTCTGCCTTTTAGCGTTCTTTTAATTTAAATTATTGTATTCATTGTTTATATTGTTCTCCTGGTTCTGCTTACTTTTTGCAAGTCATTCCTTTTTTTCCCTCAATTTCTCATATTTGTAATTTCTCACTGTACAATAATATTCCATTCACATTCCACAACTTGTTCAGCCTTCCCCATTTAAAGGGCATACATCCACTGTTTCCAGTCCTTTACTACAACCCAAAGTACTGTTATTAATTTTTAGATATATATGAGCTCTTTCTTTGACTTCCTTTGGGTCTATCTAGTCCATATCAATGGGCCACTATTGTACTCTATCTTAAATTTTCTGGCAGCTTTGCCAGACTCATAGTAATTTTACAGGTGAAAAAAAAAAGACCACATAGGAAATAAGTAGTAAACTAGTGAAGGGTGTAAGGGCTGTACTCCATCAATTTAACAAGCATTTGTTAAATGCCTACTGTATACAAGACACTGTGCTGGACACCAGGGATAAAAAGACGAGAATGAAAAAATTCCTTCCTCTAAGGAGTCTCCATGTAAACTGATAAGTAAATACTAGGTACTATGGGTAGGGAAAGAATATTACTAGCTAAGGAAATCAAGAAACTATCTTCCCAAAAGAGGTGGTGCCTGAGCAGATCTTTAAAGGAAGTGAAACATTATTTTTTGTTTGTTTGTTTTAATAAGTTTTTATTGATGTCTTCTGTTTCTTATGCCATCACAGTTCTATCCCCTCCCCAAGAGCCATCCCTTATAACAAATAGCATTTTTTTTAAACAGGAAAAAAAAATCCCAGCACAATTATAGTCCAAAAACTTGTGCAATATGTGAAACCTATGGACTGCCCTTCTCTATGAAGCAGTAGTTTGGGGCTATCTTCTCATATCTCTTCATCTAAATCATAGGAAGCTAAGCATCCCAAGAGGTAAAAGTGAGAAGGGAGAGAACTCCATTTTCCATCAGCAGGTCCCCTGGGCTTGACTCCTAGAACACCCTTCCCCCACCCTCCCTCAATTAACTGATCAGTTGAAACCTCATCATCATGCTGATTGACAAGTTTTCATACTCAGCACCTTCTCAACTCACTCTCCATTGCTTCTCCCCTCTGATTGGAGGGCAGAGCTTTCAAACTCCTCCCAAAGCCTTCCTTTATGGAGGGCTCACAACCTCCCACTTAATTCCATTTTCTGTTAGCAGCTCTTCTTGAGGTCAACTTCTCCTACACCATGCCTCTCATGATAGAACCCTTTGATGGCCATCTCCCCTCCCCTCCCACCTTTTCAGCTTTCTTTCTGTATTGTCTTCCCCCATTTGATTTTAAGCTCTTTAAAGGTGGGAAGACTCTCATTTTCTTGTTTGTATCCCTAGCATTTAACCTGGGAATGTGGTGGTTAATAAGTGCTTATGGGATTGAATTTCAAATATGAGGGACAGCTATAGAAATGCACAGAGATGGGGGATGGAATGCAAAGTAGGCCAGGTTGGCTTAGAAGGTAAAGTGTGTGAAAAGGAGTAACATGAAATAAGTCTGGTAAGTAGATGGGAACCAAATTATTATGAACTTTGAATGCCAAGGTAAACAGTTTATGTTTCATCCCAGAGACAATAGGGAGCTGCTGAAGATTCCATTGAAGGAGAGTGACAAGGTCAGACCTATGCTTTAGGAAGATTACTTTGCAAGTTGCATGAAGGATAGATTAAAACAGCGTGAGAGAAGAAGATTGCATTGTGCCAGCATAAAGGAAGAAGCAGCTAAGCCATAGGATGGGAAAGGGCAGCCCTTGCCTCAGAATGGTTGGAGTCTGCATGGCTTTTGTAACAATCACCAGAGAAAGACTAAGGCCCTAGCAGCCAGCCCACGGAGTTTATTCATAAAGCCTAGAAACATATCTGAATGCGTGAATGCCTTGTGCAACATGTCCTGGAGCCCAGCTAGCTTTTTGTGAGCTTTCACAATTTGACTCATTCCACAGCTTTGATTACCCCACCCCCACCCCAGCTTACAGCTTAGTCAGCACCTAGGACCAGGAAGTTGCTTTCACCACCAACAAGATGACCATCCTTGAGGGAGCTTCTTGGTAGAGAAAGGGGCGGTATACATTTCCATTTCTCCAAGGGAATAAGCTAGGCTGCTTCCTTAAAATAGAGTATCACTACAGGGAGGTTGTAGCTGAGGAAATGGAGAACACCTGGAATCTTATTGAAGTCACTGATAAAAATGTGGAACACAGTCTTTATGAAAGTAAAGGAAAAATCAGACCAGGAGTCAGGAGACTCGAGTTTTAATCCAAGCTCTGTCATGAACTCATCATGTTACCTTGGGTAAGACATTCTACCCCCCTTGGCCTCAGTTTCCTCATTTTTAAGATGATGGAGTTAGATTAAATGATTTCTTAGGCCCCTTCTATGGGGTCTTTTCTAATTCTAGCACTGTTCTCGTTCTAGGTCCTAAGTTCCCTTCCAGCTCTTCAGATCAAGGCCAGACTCATCTACAGGCAGGATGATGTGGTAGAAAGTGCTCTGGATTTTGAATCAGAGGACCTGAGTCTGAAGTTCATTTCTCTTATTTACTAGTTGTGTGAGCTTGGTCAAGCTGCTTGATTTCTCTGGACCTTAGCTTCCTCATTAATAAAATAGAGGAATGAACTGGGATTTCTAAAGTTCCCATATAACTCTAAATCTATAAGCCACAGGAGACTGAGAAGAAATCAGGAAATTGTCCATTTTAAAAGGTAGAAGTGGGTGAGGAAGACCAGTGGCCAAAAACCCTGGATGCTTGACCTATGTATGGGCTAGATTTTCAGATAAGCATGCCATTTCCTTTGAGCACACAGTCGTCCTCTTCAACCAGTAGATCCTCTCATCATTCAGAGGTGCATTGGGCACATGTATGGAACTATATAGTGCTGGGGTTCTGGAGCTCTTAAGAACAAGTAAACCCAATAAATGGAAAGAAGAGTTATTCCTGACCTTTCACCCTCAAAGCCCTCTCTGGAAAGAGATGATCCAAACATGTAGCATCATTACTAGAACAATCTCTTCCTCTCACCATCTTCTCTTAATCACCACATTTTTGAAATAGGAAAAAAATAATAATCCTGGGATTAGCCAGACCTCCTGAGCAGCAAGAAAGGAAGGCACTGCATGTACAGTTGCCCTGCCAAGCCTGGATCTTTATTTACTTGTAGGAAGCAAGAAAAATGCCTCATATTTTGTCCATTTCATGACTTTTCCTTTTGACCCTTCCCCTTTAAGATGCTCCCAGTCCTGGGCAGCTGTGAGACCATAATGCCAAAAGTCAGAGCCTGCCCTCGCCTCCACCTAATTTGTCATGACTGCCAGCCCAGACATCTGGGGGCATGGCCGGCTGCCTGCTTGGCATAAACTCAGGGCTTTTCATCTGCCTTCCCTGCTGGCTCATGGTCTGTAGCTAGGCCATGGTTTTGCTGGGTCCATAGCCAGCAGGCTGTCCTTGGCCCTCCTCCCCTGACCCTTCTTGTTTGCAAGCACAGTCCCCGTTAATTGGTGTGTGTGAGGTGAGCTATAGACCCTCTATGAGATTTAGAATCAAGAAACTTCTTTGACTCCTGGGAAAATCTGTTTTCTTGGGTTGGCCCATCTTTGTGTAGTGGCCATGTCTCAGATGTCAGGCTTTACATCATTTGGGTTAAAATAACTGGCACAAGAGACACCCCAGCAGGGCTTCTCCCCGCAAACTAGACTGTTAGAGCTGGAAGAGACTTTAGCAGTCATCTGGCTCAACACCTTCATTTTGTAGATTTCTTCCAGCAAGTTTCCTAGACATCTCTTTTGCACTTTCTCTCTCTCTCTCTCTCTCTCTCTCTCTCTCTCTCTCTCTCTCTCTCTCTCTCATGCCATAGATATTTGTTTCTATGCATTTCCACCATTAGGTTGGAAGGTCTGTGTAATATCTATCTACCTTTGTATTCCCAGTACACTGTGGCTTGTATATAGTAGGTGCTGAATAAATGTTCCTTAAATAAATGAATGAGACCACCCTCCGGGTATTCTTTGGCTAACTTTCATTCTACTTCATTAGATTGTGAGATTCTAGAGGTCAGGTACTGTCTTTTTGCCTCTTTTGTATCCCCAGCTCTTAGCACAGTGCCTGACACATAAAAGACACTTAATAAATGCTTATGGATGGATTGATGAGGGAAGCAGAGGGATGGGAGGGAGAGCCAGATCTAGAGACAGAAGATTTGACTCCTTGTGATCTCTGGCTAAACATTTTACCTCTTTAGGCCTCAGTTTATACATTAGGAAAAGGAAGAGGTTGCCCTACTTGATCTCTAGAAAACTCATCCAGCTCTAAATTATATGATCCTAGCAATAAATTTAATTCAACAAATATATTTGAAGCACCCACTACATGCTCACATTGACAAAGGGCTTTAAGACTTGGGAAGTACTTTATATGACCTCATTCCAGTCTCATTATAAGTCTGTATTATTACTCCCACTGTTGAAATGAGGAAACTGAGTTAACTGAGACTTAGGTTAATTGACTTTCCCAGGTTCACACAGCCAGTCAATAAAAACCTGTGTCAGTATTTCAACCTAGGTCTTCTGACTCCAAGTCTAGTGCTCTCTGTATTAAGGGATACAAATTAGGTATAAAAGGTATCTTTCATGTCCTCTCCTCTTTCTGCATCTGGTTTCCCTAATGTGATGAGAGGCGTGTGTCATAGATTTAGAACTACAAGGAACTTTAGAAGCCATCAAATCCAATCCCTTCATTTCATGGGATGAGAATATAGTGAGGTTACGATTTGCCCAGTCACACAGAGGCAGGATCTAAACCCAAGTCCAACAGCACTTCATCTGCGGCACACGGGGTGTAGGGGGTGCTCAAGGAGGACTAACACCTCTGGTGGGAGGGCAGAGAAGGAACCCTTTTCAGGTCTGCTTATCCACCTTTGGAGTCTCACCAGTCCACCCAACTCTCACCTGTGGCTCCAAGAAGCAGCAGTATGCACAGCAGTCACACCCAGGTAAAACCTTCTTGGCCTATGCACTAACCCAGGTTGAGGGTAACCAACAGACCTCAACCCTGTTATGAGTTTGGAGGATATCTACCCCAAATATGTGAAGACTTCCCCCTTTGGAATGGATAGATAAGAACAATTTGTTCCAAGGGCCATTGAAAGAGCCTGAAGCAAGCACTGTGGAGCACTTAAAACTTGGTCAGATATCAAAGATATCTACTGCAAACTGGCCATGGACAGTCATCTTGACTTTTATCTTGTCACTAGACTTCTATAACTCTGGAAGAGATTGGCTGATGACTGTGCAACTCTGCCTCACTTAAATCCAACTCACCCGAGAGTCAAGATGTCGCCCAGTGATATCATTGGTCCTCTTCAAAAACGAAGCCCAAACAAGAACAATGTGCCTCTCACATTGTCAGAATTCTCAAGGATTCAGTCCTTTTCTCCTCATTTCTAACTTTGTACTCAATTCAAATCTCTCTCAATTCAAAGTGTATCTGTGCAAGTCTCTCCTGGTAAAAGACAGTATCCTGAAGTCTTCCTGCAATGAAGGATGTGGGGGGTGGGGGGTGTTTAAAGGCAGAGTCACACTGACTCTAGACACTTCAAAGGGTGAGAGGCAAGTGCCTGAAATTCTGCCAGTAATTTTTCCTTTTTTTAGCATCTAGACCCTATATTTGCTTGCTTCTCAGAGAGACAAGGTCGCTGTTTTCTTCCCTGCCCTTCCCCCAACCCCAAACCTGTCCCTTATTATAAATGTTTTCAGCATCTGCAAATTTTGTCACCTGAAACTCTGTTATTTTAATTGGTAGCTATTCCTGTGGGCTCTTGCTTCCAGAACAAACAGTTGCTAAGAAATCAAGGGCTGGAGGCAACTTTTCTTAGACAGAGAGATGGCGATAGATGGCAACACCTTTCCCTGTCAGTGTGCTTCATGACGATTGGAGTTAAAAGGCTGTCATTCATTCAGCCCTCCCTGTTTCCCTGGGCCTTCTGGCCTCACCTCCCTAGGGCAATCTCCAGATAGAGCTGGACCAAGGAAGATCTACTTCAGACAGAGCCAGTTTTACTTATAGGCAAGAAAGATAGGATGGGTAACAAGATCTGAGGACCCCTGGTAGATCCTGAGCTCAAATCATAATATCACCATTAGCAGTTCATTTCTTTTGAGTAGCATTACTATCTGCAAATTCTTCTTCAAAATGCAAGTACTCCTGGGAGTTCTTGTTCAAAATAATAATAATAACCCTTTAAAACCTCACATCTTTATCTCAATAGATCCTCTTAATTCCGTGGGGTAAACAGACCAAGAACTGGGATAAAAATCCCTATTTCCTGACTCCAAGGTCAATGATCTTTTCATTATGCACAGATTCCCCAGAATTTTATTTTCTTTTTTAATTGATGCCCTTTAAAAATCATATTCATTTCTGAATATAATCCTCTCCTTCCTCTGCCATCATTGGTAACAGGAAGCCATCACTGGTAACAAAGATTAAAGAAAAAAAAAACATAGCCCAGTCATCCATCTTTGTAATAAAGGGGAAAAGCTTCATTTTTTCAATTCTCCCCTGGACCAAATTTGCTTGTTTCCCTAGCATTTAGTCTTAGTGTTCCTTCCATTTACACTGTGGTAGTAATGATGTATATTCTTATCTTGGTTCTGCTTCATTCACTTTGTATCAGTTCATATTAAGTTTCCTTGTATTTCTCTGAATTGTTCATCTTCACCGTTTCTAACTACAAAGATTACTTTTAGGTAGTGCAATTTGTTTAGCTATTCCCCAACTAATGAGCATCTAATTTGTTTCCAGTTCATTGCTACTATAAGAAGTGATGCTATAAATATTTGGGCACTCATGGGGCCTTTCTGTCTTTGACCTTCCCTTCCCACAAAGGAGGACATGTGTCTAGCCATAAAATTTGAGCAGCCTCAAAGGATTCGGACATTTGTCACCCTTTTAAAAAAAAAAGCATTAAGTGCAAATGACTTTCCAGAATGGTTAGATTAATTGACTACTCTACCACCGGCATTCCTGTCTCCACAGCCCCTCTAACATTGACTTTTTCCATTTTTTGTCACCTTTACCATTTTTCCGATGTGAGATGAAGCCTCAGAATTGTCTTGATTTGCATTTCCGTTATTATTAGTGACTCCATTTGATTGTTAAATGCTTGCAGTTCTTATTCTGAAAACTTCTTAATATCCTTCAATTACCCCATAATCTTAGATGATGTATATGGATACCAGAAGGGCGAGAGGGGCAGTAATAACAGTCTTCCCACGAAAGCACTTTTCATTTTTATCCTTGGCATTACAACCTGATAAGCTGACCAGTTATTAACAGGAGCAACTTGACAAGAGGATAAATCTCAAATGAAAAGGATTGTTTATATAGACACTCGTATGATCCCAATGCAGCATCTTCTTCTGGAGCTGATTTATAAATGTCCTGGCTGGGTGCAGCAGGAGGGACAATTTGACCTCTGAATGGTTCCCTCCTGAGAGACGAAAAAGCAGTTAGGGGGCAAGCTTCCTGGGCAGCAAAGCAGAGCTTGCACTTGATGAGTCAGACTTTGCTTTGGAAAGATTCCTCCACAAGGCAGGGGTGAAAATTACAAGTTAAAAAATCTACCATAAGGGGTCATCATACATGTCAGACCTGTCCTGGCAGGTCTGTGCTCCCTTAAACACTGGCCTTTTCAGGCAGTGAATAGGATTTCTTTATACAGGTCTCTTAAAGGAAGACACACCCTTTTCCTCCTGGCTCTGCCCTTATTTGGATTAAGTCCCTCTTGCCAGTTTCAGAAATGAAAAAAAGCAAAGAATTGTCACCAGACCAATCCTGGCTCTTTTTTTTTCTTTAAACCATTCCACTCAAGAGAGGTAAGCACAACAATTCTGTGGGCTCTGGACATAAATCCTTAAACTTATTAGTAATACCTGACACTTATATAACACTTTACATTTTACAAAGCACATTATCCCATCTGATCTTCACAACAACCTTGTGAGTTAGGCAGGACCTGAATTATTTGATGGAGGAACGTCAGAGCTTCTAGAGATCTCTGTGTGTAAATCAAAGTATCATAGAGTGTCAGAGCTTGGAGGCACCTTTGAGATCGCAAGATAACAGATTCAGAGCTAGAAGGAATCTTAGAGGTCATCGAGTCCAAAATCCTCATTTTACAGGTGAGGAAACTAAGGCCCTGAGAGGCTGCACCTTGTCCAAAGCCATATAGAAAGTGGCAAAGTCAAGATTTGAACCCACATCTTCTGGCTCCAATCCCACAGTCTTCCTGAGCCTAGATAATAGAAGTTAGAAGGAAATTTATAACATAGTTTGTCTATATCTCATAGTCTAACATGTTAGACCTGAAAGAGACCTTAGAAATCACCAAATTCAGCACCTTCATTCTACAGATGAGAAAACTAAGGTCTGGAGAAGGAAAAGTGACTGACTGGCTTAAACCCAAGCCCCCTCTGAGTCTGACTCTTTGTATTGTGCCACTCAGCCTCCCATTACTGACTTGCATAGGGCTGGTGTAAACCCAGGAAAGCAATCTCAGAGTCATTGTTGCCCCTTCCCTAACACATCATCTTCTTAGAATTTTGTTGCGGTTCAGTTGTTTCAGTCAGGTCCTACCCTTGGTGACCCCATTTGGGATTTTCTTGGCAAAGATACTGGAGCGGTTTGCCATTTCCTTATCCAGCTCATTTTATAGATGAGGATACTGAGGCAAACAGGGTTAAGTGATTTGCCCAGGGTCACACAGCTGGTAAGTGTCTGAGGCTGGATTTGAACTCACATCTTCCTGACTCCAGGTCTGACACTCTATCTACTGTACTACTAGGCCCAAAAGGCTTAATGAAATCCTGCCACAATCTTGCTTTCTAAAGCAGCCAGTCATTTTATTATGTGGTATAGTGGAAAGAAGGATGGCTTGAAGTGTCAGAGGGCCTGAGTATGAATGCCAGCTCTGCTTCTTATTACTATCTGTATGACCTTGGATAAATCACATAACCTCTCTGGGCCTCTGTTTCTTCATCTGGAAAATGAAGAAGTTGGACTAGATGACATCTAAAGTCCCTTCCAGTTCTGTCTAGGATGCTGTTAAAATACTTTAACAACAGTCAAACTGGGCCCTAGTTCTTTTCAGTCAACTAAGGACTTGAATATTACACGTATCCCTTGTCTTCAGAGAGAATGACAAGTTTTCACATTTTTTTAAGCTTCAATTATAAGAACATCATTGGCTTTCGCCCGAACCATCCCAGTGTGTCCTTGTCCCCCATGCCTGGCACCTACTAGGAGAAGAGAGAAATTCAGAGAGGCCACTCTGGCATTCCTCATCCACTCAGATGAGCGCAGCAGCTTTCACTGCCTGTCACTCAACTTCTACAAGAAGACAAAGAAAGGTAACTTCTGTGGTTACTCTTGACATCATCCATGCCCATTTTTACTCCCTCCCTTCTCTCCTCCACCCTCCCAACCAAAACGCGCACACACACACACACACACACACTCATGATGTCTCTCCCAACAGGCACCTTCTGTCTACAGCCTGTTTTCTTACACACACACACACAGTCTCTCTGCCAATGGCACCTTCTGTATACAACCTGTTTTCTTACACACACACACACACACACACACACACACACACACACACACACATACGCATTCATGGTCTCTCTCCCAATGGGCACCTTCTGTCTACAGCCTGTTTTCTTTCAGGAACAACCTTATATTGTACTGTATCCTATTCTTGGTGAGGAAACATTAGAACATCTAGAATAAATTTAGAAGCTCAGAGGTGTGCATATCATCCATCCATTGGAGGTGGTGGAGAGGGGCAGAGCAAAAGAGAAGAGAGTTCCCTTTGCCAGAGACCCTGCGATTTAGAGCTGAAAAGGATCTTAGATGTCATTTAATCCAATCCTCCTATTTTACAGATGAAGAAACCAAGGCTCTGTAGTTCAGGGAATTGTCTGATATCATACAAGTTGGACATAGAATCGAGATTTGAATCCAGGGCCTCTGCTTCCAATTCCAGTGCTCTTTCTATTACCCTCTACTGCCTCTTATTATGCAATTAACAAAATGGCCTGAGGGAAAGGCCCTTCCTGACTTGGTGTGAAAACCCCAAATTGAAATCAATACCACTAGGTGGAAGGAATCCTCTCTTACCACTAGTTTTCCTCTGCATACACAGACAGACATAGACATATTTTGCCTCCGGTTAGCAATAATATCAGAACTAGGGCTGCTTCTGGACTGATAATCGAACTCCTATATGACCTTGGACAAGTCACTACCTTCCTTCTATAAAACAAGGGAGTTAGGAAGCATGATCTCTAAGCTCCCTCTTGCCAGGGCAGACATTCTTTGAGTCTCTGTGAAGATCCCTCCACACAGAAGCAGTCTTCTTCCTACCTCCATCTCCACCCCCACCCCGTGGGCTATTTCTTTGTGCAAGCCTGTATTTGTCTAAACATTGCCAGAACTGCAAGAAAACGGTCTTAACTCTATCCACATGCTGGTACTTGCCTTTGTTGGAAGTCTCTGATTTTCTTTCCTTTCTTTAAGAAAACACACACACACACACACACACATCATAGATCTGCAGTAAACTAACTTTCTATGTGCTCTGTGAATTCCTGACTTTGCTTCTTTCTTATGACCGAGACTTGCCTGGGTCTTCTCCCCAGCCCTTTCTCCCACAGAAACCTCTGGGGTCATCCAAGCCACCTGCAGAAGCTGGTCTAAATCTTTCTCTCTTCTCCCCTCCCCCTGTCCCCATGTAAGTGTGACTACTCTGTGAGTCACCACCTTTCATATGTTCAAGTCACCATTTCAGTAGCCCTAAACCTAGCACAACTGGGTGCCAGCTTCCAGGTAAGAGAGCCCATGGAGAAGCATGAACACCAGGAAGAGTCATATGGGATTTTAGGCATCTCAGCATAGAGGGGAAGCCACAGACAGATGAGAAAACTCCATAACAATAGTTGTTATCGGTCAATCCTTTCAGTCAGGTCCCACTCCTTTTGACCCCATTTGGGGTTTTCTTGGTAAAGGTACTGAAGTGATTCACCATTTTTCTTCTCCAGCTCATTTTACAGATGAGAAAACTGAGGCAAGCAAGACTCTATCCACTGTGGCACCTGGCTGCCGCAGGAGAAACTACACGGAGAAGGTGATGCTTGAGCTGAATTTTGAAGAAAAACCAGGGATTCTGATATGCTGAAGAAGGAGTACACTGTAGGCTGCATAGGCACAAAGAGGGGAAATGGAGGTAAGGACAGCAAAGTCAGATTGGCTAGCCCAGACAGTGTAAGAGTGGGAATAATTCTGATAAAGCTGGAAAAGTTGGCTGGAGGCAGGTCATGAAGAGCTTTAAATTCCAAACTGAGGAGTTTGCCAAACAAGTGGATGACCAAGCTGGAAAAGACTTTGTAGGTGGGATTCCATAAATATCAGGCATCACCTCCGAGGTCCTTCCAGCTCTAAGATTCTACCGTTCTATGCCACAGTGTTACACAAAATGATGAAGGGGAATGAATGCCTCAGAAAAACCAGGGAAGACTTATATGATAAGTGAGCAGAATCAGGAAAACACTGTATACAGTAATAGTAATTTTGTAATGATAATTGGCTGTGAAAGACTTAGCCACTCGGATCGATAAAATAATCCCTAACAATTCAAAGGATTCATGATGAAAAATGCTCTCCACCTCCAGAGAGAGAAATGACAGACTCTGAGAGCAAAATGAAGCATGATCTTTTCTTACTTTCTTTATTTTTGCCAATATGAAAATATGTTTTGCATGGCTTCACATGTATCATATTTCTTGTCTTCTCAGTGGGTGGGTAGGTGGAGGAAGGAAGAGAATTTGAAATTGAAGACAATTTTTTTTTAAAGATACATTTCAGCTACTCTGTTTTCATCATTTGTCCTGGACTACGATTAAGGATCTGAATATTAATTCAGAACATCATCAATGTGTTGATTTCAATACTACTGAAATAAAAGTTATCGTACCATTATAAAAAAAATTTTCCTACCACTCTAAGAAGGCAGCAAGTGATATGCACTGTGGCTTTGAGAACAAAAATAAGTGAGTAGTAAAACACGTGCAGGAAACTGAGTCAACTGGAAGGTTTAAGTCATATCTCTCACTTCCCAGCTATGGGACTTTAGTCAATTCACTTCCCCTACTTTGGAGCTTTGGTTTTACCATCTGTAAAACAAAGATATTATTACCTCCCCTATCTACTTCATAGGATTGTTATGAGGAGCAAATAAGATTATGTAAGTATCTTGTAAAAATATAAAATACCATACTGGTATATCCTGTATCAGGTTATCCTGTTCCAAGTTCCCAAATTGCTTATTGATATCATCAAACATCATTACAATAGAATGTAAATTCCCTGAGAAGAGAGATTATTCCATTTCCCTCACCTTTATGTCCCCAGCATATAGTAAGCATTTAATATATATTTGCTGAATTAAATTGAATCATATCCAAACTCCACCTTAAAGCCCTAACATTCCACTATAATATAATATGACCATTGATCCACTTACGTTTTATAGCACTGTTCCAGAATCACCAACTGCCCCATGTAACGTCATTTCCCCTAATGATGTGTTTTCATCAGCCTGATTAACAACATTCAATAGGGTGTGTCTAAATAACTGTGAGATATTGTTATTATAAGCTTACCCTTTTGGGGAGAGTGAGAGGCAGTGGCCTGAGCCCCAGAAACTCTCCAGTCACCTGGCCTGATGAGAATCTTCCTAGTCTGCAGAGGTGGGTTGTCTCATCCTCCATTGGGAACTGAACCAAAATAACTAATACTCTCTACAACAATCCACAATTTTTAGCAAGCCTTTAGTCAATGTATCATTCATTCCCTGCCACAAACACTCAATGAGGAAGTATTAAATGATCCCAGACACACTTTTTTTTCAAATAAATGAAACAACAAAGTCAGGAATCGAACAGTTGTCCAAGAAGCCCCTCAAAATCATGTTTTTCAGAGCTTAGGCTTGGAAAGTGACATAGTAGATAGAACAAAAGCCTTGAAGTCAAGTAGGAGTCATGGCCCCACCATTTGCTAGCCACACCTGTAAAAGAGGGCTATGGTGAGGTGCTGTTATTTTATACCTCTCAAGTTGTAATAATATAGAGTATAGAATAGCTTAGTATAGGCTGGCCAAGATTAGAAAAAAGCCAACAACTGTTTCTGGAGAAGAAGTAATCTGGGCTGGTCGGGCATAAGCAAGTGACTTAAGCCATTACCCACCTTCCAATTATACTTTCACCCACTCTACAATAAAGTTTCTGGTTCCTCAGTGTGCCCAGGGACGCTGTTATCTCCCTAACCTCTGTGGAAGGAGTGTGGCACTGTTCTCTGCTGAGTGTTGGGGTGAAAGTGAGTCTTCTGTTGAGTGGCTCATGAAGGAGGTTTCTGGTATGTAGTCAGGCTGTGGGACCTGGCACGAGATGCAAACCAATTGAAGTGATACATAAATCCTCAGCAAACCCATCGTACACACCCAATTGAAAAATGTAAGTCAACAATAAATCCTGCCCCTTTATACCTCTGTGGCTTCAAGCTCAAGCCTGCCTTAATCCTGCATTTTATTTGGTCTCATTTACCTTATCCAACACGTATAAAGGGATATTGCCCTCCGCCCCCTCCTGCCCCTCTACTCCTCATTAGGCTGCATTAAACATTCTATGAAAGTAACTTTAAGGAGTGGGACAATATTTGTAGAGCAGTTAATACCTAAACAAGGGAGCTCTCTCTTAGGTAACCAGAATACTAAGCAGAAAAGTCACAAGCAAGCACCTTTAAATGGGACGGCTATTGTCAGGTTAGAGACGCAGAGTCTGCTTCCCCACCAGAGTTTATAGACAGAGAATTTATTGGCTTAAAATCTCTAAATAGATTTAAAGCACATTTCTATTCAACTCTCCTTCAATGCACCTAATCAGATGTGTGCAGCTTCTATACATAGATCACAGGATTTAGAGCTGGAAGGGAGCTTAGATACCACCTTGTCCAATCATTTTGCTTTGCAGAGGAGGAGACTGAGGCTCAAAGTGGCCGATCCATCCAGCTTCGCTCTACCCACCGTGATCCACCCATGATCCTTCACACCTTGGCCAGTAGGACTATCTCCCTACCTATAGTAACTTTTGTCCTCTCTAACCCACAGTGCTTACAAAAAATGCCGAATGAACCCACAACCCACCTATACAATGAGAACACAACTGATTTCACATCTGTTATGTCTTTTTCTTTGATTCTGTTCATTTTTAGAATTTTTGCTTCTGAGGAAGCCTGGTGTATGTTCTTGGACAAGTCCCTTCTCCAATCTTCAGTTTCTTCTTCCTAACTTGATCTAAAGGATCTCTGGTAGACCTTCCTGCAGCTTTCTAGATGCCTGAACATAAGCTGCACATGGTAAAACCTTCAAATGGTGGAGAGAAAAAAAAGCTTCCACTTGCTATTTCTTAGTGAGTAATCAGGCATAAAGTCACTGAGCTATGGGCCTGGAAGGAATCTCCATGAAAGGTCATTGGGTACAATCCCCTGTTCCTAAACTTTAATATGCTCCAGACCATTGCTGCTTTTGGGCCTTGATGATGTCTTGTATGGTCACTTCATTCCAATTCTTTTAAAAAATATATGTTTACTTAAAGTTTCACCACAAGAGGTTTTAAAGACCAAAGAAACTGTTTTTGTACAGAAATCACTCTTCCATTATACAAAGAGAATGTATTGGATGGTCCATTAGCCATGTCCAAATCCAATGCCCCATAAACTCTACAGGTCATCCTGCCTTTCTACTCTCCCCTCCTCCTTTAGCAAATTCCTTTGACCACTCTAACTGCCTCCTGGTTGGTCTTCCTCTCTTCATTTTCTCCCTTCTTCCTTGATTCCTTCACAGGGCCACACAAGTAATTGCCCTGATGCAACAGAAAGTCCAGATAATACCTCTGTACAAAAACCTTCAGTGATTCTTTACTGTTGTTGTTGAGTCATTTCAGTTGTATCTGACTCTTCATGACCCCCATTTGGGGTTTTCTTGGCAAAGATACTGGAGTGGTTTGCCATTTCCTTCTCCAGTTCATTTTACAGATGAGGAAACTGAGACAAACAGGATTTATCCAAGGTTGCACAGCCAGTAAGTGTCTTGGGCCAAATTTGAACTCAGGAAAATGAGGCTTCTTGACTTCAGGCTCAGCATCCTATCCACTACACCAGCCAACTGCCCATCAGTGATTCCTCACTGGATCTCAAATCAAGTGCCAGCTCCTTATCCTAGTATATACAAGGTCCTTCACAATCTGACTCCAACATACTTTTCCAGCCTTTGTCTCACATAAGTCTTCATATATGGATCTCTGGTCTTAGAGGTGGGAAGACCTTGGTTCAAATGCAGCCTTAGATGCTTAGTAGCTGTGTGACTCTGGCCAAGTCATATAATCTCTCTCAGCTTTAGAGACCATGGTATTTCCTTGTTCAAAAGCCTTTCATGACTCTCCATGATAAAATACAAAATTGCTAAGGGTGGTATTTTAACCACTGCCACCCCCCAAACTTGCCTCCTGCCTCCTTTCCAAACTTAATGAACATTTCTCCTTTTCACACACTCTCCTTCACACATTCCAGCCAAGTTGACTTACTAGCTGTTCCTCTTTCTTAATATCCCATCTCTCATCCCCATGCCTTTGCTCAGGCAAATGTCCAGAATGCATTTGCCTCATTTCAGAGAATCTCCAGCTTTCTCCGGGGACTGCTTTGCAGGGAAGCCTTTCTTGATACCTCTCGTTATTATTACTTCCACCTCAAATTATCTTAAATTTACTTGTGTTGGATACAGTGCTAGACTTGAAGGCAGGAAGACGCTTACTAACCATGTGGCCCTATGGAAATCACTTAACTTCTCTGGGTCTCAGTTTCCTCATCTGTAAAACAAGGGCATTGTATTCAATGACCTCTAAGATCTCTTCCAACTTTAAAATCCATGAGTCTCTGCTGTATAACTATATTAGAATGTAGTAATTTTCTTGAAGGCAGAGACTATTTTTCCTGCTTTGTCTTTATACTCCTAGTGCCAAGCATATAGTAGGTGCTCAGTAAATGTGGGATTGAATTGAGTCTACACTGGAGTGGAACGAAGAAGAGTTGACCACAGACTTGAAGTTCGTGGGATCTGTGTTTGAATCCTAGATATGCTGTGTGATCTTAGATAAGTAACTTAGGTCCTCTGGGCCTCTGTTTCTCCTTCTGTTAATTGAGAAAATTGGACTTGATGATCTTTAATCTCTTCCAAGTCATTAATTCCAAATTCTGTAATTACGTTATACTGGAATCTTCCATATTAGTGTGTAAACCCCTTTGGATGAGGTGGGGATGGAGGGAATAGGATTTATTCTTCTTTGAATGTCCCAAGTACAGAGGTCGATGGATACCTGTTGAGTTTGCTATTGGACAGCATCATCTTTCAGGCCTCCTGCTTTCCCCATCCTGGACATTGAGATTAGTAATAGAAAATCACCTTCCAAAATAAAAACCCTCGTCCTTGCCTCCCAGCTCCTATTTGTTCTTTCTGGCATCAAAAAAATGTCTTGTTTGGGCATGAATCATAGAAGCAAACCAGAGGAGAAAATACAAAGAGAGAGATTTCACAGATGGGGGAGACCTTGAATGACAGATGTAGGCGTTATGTGTGTGTAGCTTAGACAAAAGTTTTGGCACCAGATGGGACCTCCTTGAGGGCAAGATCTTGGTTTTCTCACAGTGTCCAGCGCCATTCTATGGATTTAGTAGCTACTTACTGAATGACAGATTGATACAAGGGGGCTTTATGTCACCCTTCATTTCAGAGAAAAATATAGTTTCTCTCTAGCAGCTGGAATGTAGTAGAAGGAACATTGGCTTTGGTCCCAAAAGGCCTGGGTTTGAATATTGGATCTTCCATTTACTAGTTGTGAGATCTTGGGAGAATCATTTGACCTCTCTCAACCTCAGTTTTCCCATCTATAAAATGGAAGTAATAATATTTGCATTTACCTACCTCATAAGTTTGTTATGAAACTCAAATTAACCCAGTCTTTATAAAGTGCTTTCAACATTTCAATAAAATGTAATTTCAATTGCCATTATGAGGTGATGGTCATCTTTCCACAGTTTCACTACCGCGATGACTGTGCTTTTAATTATTTTATTTTATTATTTTGGTCTTGCAATGGCATATTCAAAGAATACATTGACTATTAACTAATAGACAACAGGCCTGTTGCTATGGCCAAAGAATTCATCACAAAGAGGAAGTCTCTCCATAATCAGCTGGACTGGTTCTAGTTAAGCAGACATTGTCTGTTGCTGGGACCATGCTGGAAGGTGTTCCAGCATAATCCAGTCCCTGTATTGAGTGGGCATACCCTACTAGAACTCAGGGCCACCTCAGAGAAAACAGCTCATTTGGGAGGGTGTTAGGTCAGTGATCCCAGTATTACATGATTCAAGCTAGTGGGGACCTTAGAAGTGATCTAATCTGACTCCCTCTTTTTAGAGGTTAGGAAACTGAGGCCCACAGAGCTGAAGTCATTTAGATATTGAGCTGGGATCCGGACTCCTATCTGACTCCAAATCCCCTCCCCCATGCTATTTCCTTTAAAAGAGCCAAGAGGCCTTAGTTCTATACTGGTCTCATAGGCTTTCGTGATATGACTAATTTTTAGAAAGGTGGTAAAGCATGTAGGGAAGAACATTGGACTCAGTCAGAAGACCTAGGTTTGAATAAACTCAGTATTTTCATAGCATATTGAGGTTTTTTACAAAGCATTTTACACAAATGACCTCATTTGACCCTTACAACAACCCTGTGGGGCAGGCGCTATTATTATCCCCATTTGACAGAGGAGGAAACAGGCTCACAGAGGTTAAAGGTCATGTAGTTAGTAAGTATCAGAGACAGGATTTGAACCCAGGTCTTCTTGACTAGAGTCCAGAGCACCAATAGAGATCCAGTAAAAACAGATCCTGGAAGCTACCACTTTGCCTGGACCCTAAACTATTGAGTTTCACCAGTTAAACATCCAGGAAACTGTATTTTCTTATTTGCTAGCCTGGAGCAATACTAAAGCAAAGATCAACAGACTACAGATAGAACTAATATCAGTTTTCATTCTTGGATAACAACTTGACGTTGCCTCCAGGACAAAGGCGGGTCCTTTTGCTCTGGACTGGAAAAAAAAAAAGCACTTTATAATCAAGAGCTTACTCTTCCCCAGGCAAAACACGTGGGGCCTCTTTTTCCGAAGTGCTCAACGACTTTACAGGTTGCATGATTCTGACTATCTTTTCATTTTTCAGGTTGCTAATACCAAGTGTGAAGAGAACTTGTGAAAATGAGGACAGCAGCAGCTGCCGGGCCAAGTTTACAGGCAGCTTCCTTTCCAGGCCCAGGTGACACCCACAGACACACCTGTCTGATCCTTCACTCGTTTGCAGCCTCATCTCATCTTGTTCCAGAGGCTACTGTGGGAAGGCTCTCTGAGCCTGAGCTACCGAAGAGGCTTGGCCAATAAGGGCTCCCAGGGGCCAAAGCCATCAAGGAAGGACAGGGCAGAGCCAGGAGATGCCTTAGAGAATAGCTAGTGCTCCCTTCCCCTCTACCCCTTTAACTTAGGGAAATCAGAGCCCAGAGGGGTAAGTGTGACTTGCCCAACTCAGTGGGAGATCCAGGACTAGAAGCCGAGCTTCTATCCTCCCAGACCTGTGCTGGTGGAGTATTGATAAAGAGCTAGGCTTTCAGTCAGGAAGACCATGATCCTGGCAAGCCAAGTTCTATATGTGTATTGTATCAGTTATCTCTCCCATAAGAAGTAAGCTCTTTGAGGGCAGGAACTATTTCACTTTTGTCTTTGTACCTGGAGCGCTTAGCACAATACCTGATACATAGTAAGCACCAAATAAATGCTTGTCCATTGTTGATCGATTGAGCTATAAAATGAATATAATTGCTTCTACTTCACCAGGGTTGTTATGAAAATTAAATGAGATAGCATCTGTAAAACAACTTTGTAAACCTGGAAGATATATCCATGTAAGCTATTTTTTTTCCCACCACGCTAGTAAATGAACTAACATATATTTACTGGCCACTTAGAGATACAGAAAAAAAATTAGACATGGCTTTGTCTTCATAAATAAGATCATAGATTTAAATCTGAAAGAGACCTAAGGGTCATCTAGTCCAGTTCCCTCATCTTTTGAAATGAAGAAGCTGAGACTCAGATTGAATTATTTAGGAAGGAAGGAAGGAAGAAAGGAAGGAAGCAAAGAAGGAAGGGAGGGAGGGAGGATGGGAAGAAGGGAAGAAGGAAGGAAGGAAGGAAGGAAGGAAGGAAGGAAGGAAGGAAGGAAGGAAGGAAGGAAGGAAGGAAGGGAAGGAAGGAAAGGTATTTGTTAAGTATTTACTATGTGCTAAGCACTGGGGATACAAATAGAAGCAAACAAGACAATCTTTACACTCAAAGACCTTACACTCTGATGGAGGCCCCTTTCTCCCATTGGTGAGGTCCTCCAGGACCTCCATTTTGGGGAGGGGCCCAGGCCAGCTATCTTTTGCCCATACCAACCCCAGCTTTTCATCTCTATTTTGTATTGTCTCCTCCCATTAGAATGTAAGCTCCTTGAGGGCAAAGACTTATCTTTTTTGCTTGTATTTGTAACCCCAATACTTAGTATAGTCTATGCCTAGCACAAAGTAAATACTTAATAGCTTTGTTGGCTTGTTGTCTGGCTAGAAGAAAATACCTAAAGGGGAGCTGGAATGGGAGAGGGGAAAGGCAGTATAGCGAGGAGATGACCAGGAAGTGGCATGGAGGCTTGCAGTGTTCCATGAAGATAAATCAAACACTCACCTATCAGAGCCCAGGTCTCCAGGTGGAGTCCAAGGTTTCTATCTGGAGGAGACAGGGATGATTGTTAGAGTGCAGGTGTTATGGTGTAGAGACATTTGGGGAGTGGCAGAGAGGCCTGGCATCCAGCAAGATAAGGTGATGAGACTCACCTATCAGGGGAGGAATGCCAGGGGAGGAATTCAACGTTGTAGGTGGGGGAACATGTGGTTGATGCCTGTGGCAGAAGCAGCAAGCTGTGGAGGTCAGGATTCAAACCCAGCTCCTTTAACTTCAGATTCAGCATTCTTTCCACTACCTTACAACTATTTCCCATGAACAGCAACAGGCAACACAACGTGGAATAGTGTTAAATTTTAAATTGGGCGATACAGCCGGAAAGTTCTGTTGGAAGTTAGAGGAAACAGATTGGTGAGTGAGCAGGAGAATATTCAAGGAGAGTTTCATGGAGGATATGGGTCTTCAGCTGAGGCTTGAAGGATGCATGGGATATTTTTAGTCAGATAGGGAGAGTGAAACATCAGGCCTCCCTGCTTTATGGTTTCTGGAAACTAAGAGCTCTTCTTGAAGTAAGGAAGACCTAGATTCACCTCCTACACATACTGGCTATTGTGACATTAGCCTTTCAATGATTCAGTCAGCTCCTGAGATAGGAATTCTTAACCTTAGTTAAGGGGTTAGGGTTAGGAATCACAGGGTTCCTATGGAGAGATTTCAGGGAGTTTGTGAACTTGGATAGGAAAAAAATTACATCTTTATTTCCACTCACTATTTCCTTTGTAAGCCAATGCATTTTATTTTATGCATTTAAAAACATTATTCTGAGGAGGTGCCCATAGGTTTCACTAGACTGCCAGGGGGTCTATGACACAAAGAAGGTTAGGAATCTCTGGTCTACAATGATAAATAGCAGGGAAGGTGTCAGTTTCCTCATTCAGGCATTCCTTATATCAATGAAATCATAGTCTGGGTCCCTATCCATATCCAGTAAAGCTACCTATCCCATTCAATTCAACAAAAAAAAAAAAATTAAGAACCTACTGTGTACAGAACACTAGGGAGATTCAAAGTTTAAATAAGCTTTAGTCCCAGCTTTCTTGGAGCATGCCTTTTGGATAAGTGATAAGATATAAACACAGATAGCTATAATGTAAAGTAAGGCAAATAGGTGAGACCTCCAGTCTAAGTATCATGTGATGTCCAGGGGTAGAAGGTCACTGTGGAAGACTTCATGGAGTAGAAACATCTGAGTTGAGGTTTAAGGATGGCACTTATGTATCCATGCATAGGACACAGGGCCTTTCACATGGCAAGCAATAAATGTATGTTGAATTGAACAGTCAAGAACAAGTCAACAAATTGAGGGGAAAGGAGTTCTGGGGACATGAGAGAGGAAAACATTAGGAATGAGCAAAGGAGAAAGAGTAGAGAGCACAGGGTCTGCTGACAAGGAGGAATGGAGAATGGAGACAGTTGTTCAAATAACTCAGGCCCCCACTCTGCCTTTGTCACAATTGGCCTGTTGATCCAAATAGAGGTGTAGGTTCCCCACCCCATATGTGAACTCTGTCCTTTCCCTTTCCCTTCCTACCTCAAAATGCAGCACAGTCAAGGAGGTCTTCATCAGTACTGATGAGGACAAGGACCCTTTAAGTTCTTCCAAAGATCATTAAATGTTAGACCAGGGGTGGGGAACCTGCAGCCTCGAGGCCACTTGTGGCCTCTAGGTCCTCCAGTGCAGCCATTTGACTGAATCCAAACTTCTCAGAACAAATCCTTTTATAGAAGCCTCAGGTTCCCCACCCCTGTAGAGTGTTGGGAATGATTTTGTCTGAACCTTTCATTTTATAAAGAAAGAGACTAAGGCCAAGAGATGGGAAGCAAATTGCTCAAAGTCACCCAGGTAGTTAGGAGCAGAGCAGGGATTCCAACCCAGGTCTTCTGACTCCAAGTCTAGCTTTCCTTCCATTAATCTATACTGCCACATTGTTACTGGCCCACCTCTTGAAATCTAGCCTATTGGAATCTGGACTTTCTGATTTGTCTGGCTCTTGTCTGCTGAGTAGGAATTTGGGGGTCCAAATGAGACTTCCTTTAGAGATGGTTATAAGGTGATGGGTTCTTCGTGGCTTAACTGATGAGCCTAATTTCCCAGTCCTCTCCTTCCCCCTTTTCTCCCCCAGACAGAGGCAGGAAAGATAAATGGCCAGCTATCTAGCTAGCCTTGTGCATTAAACCAACCTAACCCAAGAGCCAAGGAAACACAGAAGCAAAGAGGAAAGATTGTCTCTGGCCTGAGATGCAAAGCCATTCAGAGGAGACATTTGTTTTCAACCTGTTCAGAGTCTTGCTTTGTTTAAATATTCTCTTAAACCCCTGGAGCCTGAGATTCCTGTCCCTAGCAGCTTAAACGTTCTTCCCCTTGGGTACTTCTTCCTTTCCCTTCTAAATGTGTGTCTATTTTAAGAGAAACTTAATACATGTGCTTCCGATTGACTTATACTTAACTCATCAAAATCTTGTTTAGTAAAAGGCATTTGAAGTCCAAGAAACCGTTGGAACTTTTTTCTTTCTTTTAATAAGCCCTTTTCTTTTCTTAGAAAAGGGAATTCATGTTTTGCCAAGAATAAACCCACTCAGCTCCAAACTACTGTACTTGGGGCTGTTCCTTCCAGCCCATGAGAGCTGAGTGGGTTCAGAATTTGGCAAAATTCAAGTTTCCCTCCCTACTGAGGCCATCAGTCTGCCTCAGGAAACTGGGGATGGAAAAAGAACATGGCAAATTGGGTAAGCTTCCACTTAGGGAATACCACTTCTGGTCAGTAGCTTCCACAGCTCAGTCTCTGGTGCTGAAAGGGAAAAGCACAGTCCCTGGCCTCTGAAAGCTTATAGTCTAATCACAGACATAAATGTTATAGAACGTCGAGGCTGGGAGGGACCTTAGAAGAAAGAACGGAGAATGTTAGAGCTGCGACAGACCTTAGAAATCAACTTTTCCAATTCCCCTCATTTAATAGAGAGGGAAAGTGATGATCAAAGAAGTGAAGGGACTTAGCCAAGGTCACACAGCTAGCATTTGTCAGAGGCAAAATAGAATCCATGTCCAATATCACTACAATCTTTGAGTAAAATGAAGATGGGCTTCAGGTTAAGGGGTTCATACTTTTCAAACAGAAAGATAAGGCTATTCAACCTGATTCCTTTCCTTTCACCTAGGTGATTTGGGATCCTTTTTTGCTATTCTCAGAATTCTCAAGAGCCCTTGGACAAGAAGTTGACTTCTTTGGAATTAAGCCCTGTCAGCCAGTGGTGTGCTCCCCAAACTCCAGGCCCTCAGGCTACCCAAGGCCTCAGTTTCTCCACCCGGTATATGCAGACTTATTCCAAAAGAGAGTTGAGGAGGAGGGAGGCTTCCTGGAGGAAAATTAATTAAAGCATGTGGAGAGCTCCAGATGAAAGGTGCTTGGATAGCTTCTTAATAATCCTAATAAAGTGTTTCCCCTTCAATTACAGGATAATTTTCATCTCACAACATTAGCAGGCAGCTTGGAGGCCTGGCACTCTAATTTCTTGCAGGCTGCGGGGCTGGCCTGAATGTCTGTACCAGTTTTTCTGGAACCACTGCATTTTTTGGGGTAGGGGGTGGGTAAAGAGAAGGAGGGGGCCTGAAGTCTACACTTTGTAAGTAAACAGTTAATGAGATTGGAGAGGGTCCTGTGAGGCTTGGACTCAAAGAAAGGGGCTGTCACAGCAAATGGTCTCTAAATTTGGGGGTGGAGTAGTAGGAAAGGGACATTGTTCCAGCATTCTTTACACAATGAAGCATAGTAAAAGTGCAAAATTTCCCTGAGCTCCCTTCCTAAGGCTCGTTCTCTTATATTCACCCAATTGAAATGATAGAATATCAGTTTGCTCCCCCTATAAAAAGTGGGGCCTGGACTAACCAATCTCCATAGAAGCATAGAATTTTAGGTCTGGGAGGGACCTCAGAGTTTATCTGGTGCAACTGCCTGATTTTATAGGGGAGAAACCTGAGGCAATGGGAGGTATGGTAACTTGCCTCACAAGGTAGAAGGTGGCAGAGCTGGAATAATTAATAATCATCATAATAAGCAACTAGTATTTATATAGTGCCCACTCTATGCCAGGCACTCTACTATCTGACTCCATGTCCACAGTATTTCACAAGGCCTCTTCTAGCTCTGATGCTCAGAGAAATGTAATGATTTGCCCCAAGGTTACACAGTGAGTTAATGGTCAAGCCAAAATCAGAATCCACTTCTCTTTGCTCTCCTTCATTTGCTCTCCCCACTATGCCACACTTTTTTTTTAAATTTCAGGGCCCTTTGAGTCTATCATTTTCAATATAGAGACCCCCTGACAATTTAGCATAGGGAGATACAGACTAAAAAGTGCACAGATCCTCCAGGATCTTTCAGGAAAGAAAAGGAAGCCATAGCTCTGAATTAGAAATCCAGCCTTCAAATCCAGCAAAAGAAATTTCTGCTATCTTACCACACAAACCTGGGTAACTAAATTTTCTGTGCATTATCTTACCAATACTTATGACTGGACATACTACAGAAGGCAACTGGAAATTTCTTCAGTACCCTTTGGGACAACCTTTTCTCTTCTCTAGAGTGGTTCCCCCAAATGACTTCTTCAGCTCACTAATTGGTACCTAAAATTAATTACATCAGAGCTTTATTTATAATCATAAAATTCTAGAAGCAGAAAGAATCTTAGAACATACAATGTTAGACCATACGACGTAGAATGTTAGAACCAAACACTGGCCCAACATGTTGCTTTGATTACTATATCCTGGACACCATCAGGCAGGGTATTCTGAAGATGCAGTGGGGTTAGAAAGAAGTCCAAGATCTTAGAGAGATCTTCGAGTCAAGGAGTCTAGGTGTGAGGACAGACTGAAAAGATGAGCTGTCCATAATTCTCAACAATGCAGATCACAAGTTGGGGTGGGGGAGAACATGACTCTCTAAAATAATGAAGGAGATGGCCAGAAGAAAACAAGCTTCCTCATCAAATTCCAGGTTAGTAAGCTAAGGACTGCCCTATTGAAATGGTCAAAAAGCCACATTTATGACAAAGAAAAGGAATTATTAATTAAACCTCCATTAAAATCTTCCTTTGGCCTTCTTGGTAAAAGAGAAAGTTTTTTACATACGCCAAAATAACCATAGAAGCATTTTTTGTATGTGATGGCAAAGAATTGGAAACAAAATCAATGCTCATTAACTGGGGAATGGTTAAACCAGAAATAATCAAACCTTTTGGCTTCAGGACCCCTTTATACTCTTGAAAATTATTGAAGAATTCTCCCCCACCCAAAGAACTTTTGTTTGTATGGGTTATATCTATTGATAGTTACTATATTAGAAACTAAAACATCTTGCTATTGTTGTGAAAATAGTTTTGACCTTGTGGATCCCATGATAAAGGTCTCAGGACCACACTTAGAGAACCTCTGGGCTAACCAAATTGTGTCACATGAATGTAATAGACTATTACTGCGCCATAAGAAATGACTGATGTGGAGAATTCAGAGAAACACAGGAAGACCTATATGAACTAAAATAGAGTAAAGCAAGCAGAACCAGGAGAACTAGTATAGACAATGGTTACATCAATGTAAATGGAAATCTCCTAATATGTAACTGAATGCTGTGCAATTATAAGAACCAAGCTTGGTCCCAGAAAGAGTAAATAAAATGCACCTCCCTCCATTCTTTGCAGAAGTGGGAGACTATGGGCGTGGAACATGGAATATATAGTCTGACTTGTTAGTTTTGTTGAATTGTATGTTTCTCTTTTTCTCTTAATACTTTTTTTAACCAAAAAATGTTCCTAAAGTAGGAGAGGAGGGAGGGATATATTCAGAAATAAAAATAATGCATAAAAGTGAAACATTTTTCCAAAAGTCTTTTGAAGACTCCCCATGATATGGAAATAAGTATGCCAGAGGACCAGAAAGACAACAGACTAGACATTTTCCCCAGTCCCCACTAACTCAAAACTAACTCAAAAGCTATACCATGAGAGCACAAATTCTAATAGGTCTTGCAAAACTAGAAAGGCTGTGAATATCGATCTGGGGATGAGCTGACAGTCAAAATGTCTGTCATTCCAATGACTAGATAAGTTGGGAGAAAATAATCATCGGAGAGTGATATATTTTCTGATCACAATGACTTGCAAAGATTGCTCATTAAGATCACCATGAAGGGACTTTTGTTAATCAATCAATAAGCATTAAGTGCCTAGACAGTGTAACGCATTGTGCTAGGTTCCACGGATACAAGTATAAAGAATGAAATAATTTCAATTTGCAATGAATCTACATTTCTAATGGGAGAGACAACATATTTATATTGTAACTAGGCATAAAATAAACATAAAGAGAGTAAATTCAAGGAAGATGGAGAGGAAGAATGCTAAGAACTAAGATCAGTTTGCTTGAGCTATGACTAAGGGACAACAGGACTCTATGAGGAAAGGTAAGGAAGGCATATATTCTAGGCATATGGGACAGCTAGTAAAAAAGCATGGATATGGGAGGTGAAGTGCTGTGTGTGAGGAACAGAGACCGCTAATTTGGGTATATTGCAGAGTGTGAAAGGGTAGTAATGTCCAACAGGCTGGGAAAATTAGGGTAAGATTGTAAAGAGCTTTAAAAGTTAAACAGTGGCATTCAAATTTGATTCTAGAGGTAATTGGAAGCCACTGGAATTTACTGACTAGGTGATGGGACAGGATCTCCTCTTAAGATTGTTTTGACAGTGTTGTGTAGGAATGACTGAAGTGGAGAGAGACAAGGTAGGAAGACCAAGTAGGGGACTGTCTCTTAACAGGTATGGGGTGATGAAGGCCTGAACTACAATGGTAGCTGTGTGAGTAGATAGAAGGAGTCAAATGCAAGAGTTACTGAGGACATAGAAAGGGCAAGATTCAGCAACTGATTGTAAGTGTGGGCTGAGGGTGAGTGAGGTTTTAAGGATAGCACCAAGATTATAAACCCAAGAAAGTGGAAGAATAAGAGTGCCTTCAACAGAAACCGGGACGTTTAGAGAAGGGTGGGTTTTTGCCCATTTGAGAGGGCAAAAAATAATGTTATGTATTGTATGTAATGAGTTTAAGATGGTTCAGAGACATCTAGTTTGAAATATTTAATATGGAAATTGGCGATACAGGGACCGAAGCTCATGGAGGAGGGTGGTAGGGAAGGGGGCAAGGGATTGGATAGTAGAAGACAGCATAGGTATAAATTGGTTAATTAGAGGGTCAAGACTGGAGAAGGAAGAAAGTGAAGTCACAGCAAGGGTAATGGCCCCAGAAAAATATGGAGGAGTAGAGGGATTGGAGGTCTCAATGAGGACAAAGAATGGGTTCAGGAAGCATTGGGGAAAGGGGAAAATGGAATGATGGGAACCCACTGTCAGAGAAATTTTGCAGTTTTTAATTAGGGAAATGGAATATTTCTGGATAATGATGAGATCCAGTATATGACCATCCCTATGAGTAACTGAGGTGGACTGAAGGAGTATGTCATAGAACGTAAGGAGACTGAGAAGTTGAAAGGTTAAGAAGATGGAGCTCCATATCTTACCTTAGACCTTATTAGTTGTGTGACTCTGGGCAAGTAATTTCAGCCCTCTGAAATTCAATTTCTACATTTTCTCATCTATAAAATGGGGGTGATAGTTAAGCACCTACCTCACAGGGTTATTGTAAAGACCAAATGAGTCAAGATGGAAATAATTATATAAATGTGAACTATTATTAATCTTTTTAACAAATGGGGAAAATGAGGTGCGGGGAAAGTCAGTGACACAGCTAGCAAGTGTCAGAGGTAGGATTTGGTCATAAGATAATTTAGAGCCTGAAGGGACCTTAGAGGCCACTGAGTCCAACACTACCTCCTTCCACTCCTGTTTTGCAGATGAGGAATCTGAGGCACAGAGAAGTTGCCCTGGGTTGCAAAAATAATTAGTATCTGAGCTACAATTTGAGCAATCCTCCCAACTCTGAGTTCAGAGCTGTGTACACTACACGATGATGCTTCTGTACTGCAGTCTTCTTAATTTCAGGTCGGTCACTCAAACCATTATACCACCTACTACCTACTTCACAGGCTTACTGTGAGAAAGGGGAAGGAAGGAGAATAAGCATCTATTAAGAACTTCCATGAGGCATCTAGGTGGCACAGCAGACAGAGTGCTGGACCTGAATTCAAAAAGACTCATCTTCTTGAGTTCAAATCCGGCCTCAGACACTTATTAACTGTGTGACCCTGGCCATTTTTCCTCAAGGGACAAACCACCCTAGTATCTTTGCCAAGAAAATCCAAATGGGGTCACAGAGAGTCGGACATGACTGAAAAATGACTGAATGACAAGGAGAAGCACTTTACAAATATTATCTCAATTGATAATATTAAGGCTTATTAAACCAGTAAGTGTCTTGGAAATCAGAGTTGTTGTTATTATTAATATTAGTATTAATAGTCATAATATTTTCTTTCCCCATAATGGAGGTGAAAGCAGAGAGAGCCATTCAGATTTACCATTTGTTGAACTCCCAACTAAGAGTCAGACCCTTTAAAACAATACACAAGCTAAGAAGGTATGTAAAAGCATAGCAGACAGGCAGAGTTAAAGTAGTTTATGCCACTTCTTAGGCAATCTCTGATGTTTCTTGTAAAGAAAAGGGCTTTGAAGTTTGCTTACAAGTTAGTGCATTAACCCCAAACGTACCACCAGGAGTAGTTCCAGCTAAAGAGCAAGGGCATTCACAAATATGCCCAGCAAATTGTGTTTTTACATGATATTGGGTGAGAACTGTAAACATCCAGAGAAGACACTGGTAGTCATAGACAGACTTATGTTGATCTTTACAAGAGTTTAAGCCAAAGTATCTCTTACCCAGTTCTTATTAAATTTATGTGCTTCTCTTCCTTTCCACTATCCTTCTTTAAACCATAGACCCAATTGTTCACTTTGGAGATCTGACTGGCTCAGGGATGATCTCCCCAGAAATGTGTTTCCCAGTACTCCATCTCCAGCTTGCCTATATGACCATGTTGGGACACCAAGGTGAGGTTTTGCTGTGGAAATCTGACTGTTTCAGAATTCTTAAAGCACTTTGGAGTTAGGAAAACACTTGGACGTTATTTAGCTCTATCCCATCATTTTTGTAGTTAAGAAAAACAAGGCCCAGAGAGAAGCAACATGACCTAGTGACACAGATAGCAAGTAGAGGAGCTGGGATTTGAATCAGGTCCTCTCACTCGAAATCTAAGGTTCTCTGCCTTCTGGGGGATTTTTTTTTCCTCAAATGATTTTGCTAAACAATTATAAATGCCTTCTGGAAACAATCAACAAAAATTTATGAAATATCCATTATATTCCAAGCAGTGTGATATTCTGGAACAACAAGCCTGTCCATTATTACTCTTCTAAAACAGAACAATAAAAAGAAGAGGAGGAAGAGGAGGAGGAGGAGGAGGAAAAGAAGTGGTGATGATAGTGGCAATGATGAGGGAAATGATCCTGGGTAAATCTCTATGGATCTCAGTTTTCTCATCTGTAATATGAGGGAGTTGGATCTGATAATCTCTAAAGTCCCCTCCAGTCTTTGACAAAAACTGATCACAGAGGGAAGTGGACTGGTTGTGGTATCCAGAGAGGACAACAGATTGACAACTGAAGAACTGTACTTGTGGCAAGGTGTAGTGCAATGGTCTTAGAAGCGGGAAAGAAGTAGATTCAAATTCCAGCCATAACACTTACTAGATAGGTGAACATAGGCATGACACAGCACCTCTCTAAGACTCAGTTTCCACTTCTGTAAAATGAGAATAATACTACTCACATTTATCTCCTTATGGGGTAGATCTGAGGATAAAGTAAAAGGATGTATGCAAAAGCATTTTAAAGTCACAAAGTATACACAGACATATATATATGTATATACAAATATATTGTTTATATACATATGTGTATATATAAATTATTAAATAAATATATATTTGTTATATGACACAAACTAATTTGTATTTCTATAGAGAAATATATAAAATAAATACCATTATTTTATTTAAAATAAATATTATATACCTATACAAATTTTTTGTTAGCTTGAAGGATCTGTGATTTTATCACTGTAGCTATCTGTCCACCAGTACAGACTGAAACCTCCCCACACTTTCTTATCCCACGTGGTTCTCTTTCATTTCTTTCTGTAATTTCTCCACAGAAGACCCTCTCCATGTGTTGGAGACCTTTCTACAATTCTCTTCATATAGGAGAGGGTGAAGAACAACAGTCACACATCTATTCACATTTGTATGGCACTTTAGGGTATTTAAATCACTTTCTCCACAAGCTAAGATCATAGGATTAACAAGCAGCGGATGCTAAACCAAGGCACACACCCAGCTCTGTCCCCTTCACCACCCAGCCCTTCCCATATAGCCTATCAGTGGGATATTGAAATCAGTCCCATCTTGTTTTAGAGATAGATTACAAAAAATTATGATTACTAGAGTGAAGCTTTGCAGTGATTACCCGATCCACAGTGATAGATCAAACTTCAGCACCGAGATACTTCAGAGCAATGAGACAAGACAAAACAAGAGGACCTTGGGGTGTTGCTAAGTCCAATGTGGTAATAATAATTTCTTAGAAAAATGACAAATCAACTATTTAAAGAGGCTTCCTGCTGGATGATTTAAGGTCTGGTTTGGCTGGAATTGCTTACTTCAAAAGGAGCCAAAAATGCACAATTCACAAAGTATCTCTCTGGTCTCTACCAAAGACCCTCTCCTCCCAGACACAGACACACAGACACACACACACACACACACACACACGATCTAGATTGCAAGAAACATAAAATATAAATTATAAGGAATTATACAGCAGGTCAGTACTGGCAAAGCTTCAATTTTTTTGCATAAAAGGATTCCGAGCACTGTGTTTTGTTTTGCGGTGTTTTTTTGAGGTGGGGGGGGATCCCCTTTACCCACAATGAGTCATGATTGTGTTCGGTGAATGAGAAAGAGGGCAGATTCATTCGCTTTCTTCCCTGGGGCAGAAGGTACACCGGCTGATTTGGGCCACTTACTCGCTAGGTTGCTAAACCTGCTTTGAGAATAAATTGACAGGATGTAAATAGACCGTAGGGAGAATGTTTAGAATGACACAAAATAAAATTCCTAAACAGAACCCACCTTGGGCAACATCCTGTGAAGTGATTCCAGGGAACTGGTAATGTTTCTTACTCAGAAAAGTTCCTCCCCTACCTGTTAGCTGATGCCTGAATTTCCTTTGAGGAGAGGAGGCAGCCCCTATAAAAAAACCTCACAATTAGAAATTAGGCTTGAAATTCAATTATTACTTAGAGATGGAAGAGTGATTTACGTTCTCAATAAAGTATAAAGAAGTGAAGGCCCTTGTAGTGTAAAGGAAAGAAAGAACTCTGGACTAAGAAATCAGGAGGCCAGAAACACTAGTTCCTTGTGTAACTTCAAGTAAGTTCTTTCCCCTTTCTCAGCCTTGGTTTTCTAATCTGTAAAATGGAGATAGTCAGCGTGGTATATAGGATTTGGGATAAGAGGACTCGGGTTACTTACTGACTTTGCAACTTTCTATCTGTGTAACTTTGAAGAAGTAGCTTCTATAGGCCTGTTTTCTCATCAGTAAAATGAGAGAATTAAACTCAATCTTATCTAAAAGGACTTCCCAGCTCTAAATCCAGTTCCTTCCCCACAGTGGTCCTCTGGTGTGTGGTCTTCCACCAACTCTGCACAGGGCTGCCATCTTTTCTCCCTTGCCAGGTCCTGGGCCACTGCTCACAAGGTCCCTTTCCTGGAGTCAGCCCTGTCCTACTATATCCCCCAACACCTGTTACCTCTGAATAACCTCTAACCTGGGTGGGGAAGGGGAGGAGTTGGATCATGAGTTAGTCATTGGCCATGCTGTTTAGTTGCAGCAAGACTCTCTGGGAAATAAGCCTGGGAAACCATGACATACCTTTCAGTAGAGATACTTCTGACATTCCTCCTATTCACAGAAAGGAAGCCTGTAGTCCCTGTCCCCCTCCCCCCACCAGGAGTCAGTGTCCTGGAATCTCTCCCCTTAACATTTCTAGAGTCTCTTGATCTCCTCCCACTCCCAACTGAATTTGCCCTGGGCACCAGAATTCTTGGCTAAAACTTTGATTTTCTTCTAGCTCTTTGAACTTTCATGTATTTCACCTGCCACTCCCCCAATCTAGGTGCCTAGTGCTGCCTCTCAGGTGGCTCCAGTCATTCTTATCTTCTTCATTATGCAAAAAGAAAAAAAAATCTGATTTCATCAGAATGGATATTCCCTCCACAGATACCAATCCTAAATCCTCCTTGTCTTTGTAGAGAATTCCTCATTCAAATTCACATTCAAGAAGCATTTAAGTGCCTACTTTGTGACTGGCAGTTGGTCAATCAATTAAGTAACAGTTATTAAGCACCTACTATGTGCCAGGCTCTGTGTTAAGCACTAGGGTTACAAAAAAAGACAAAAGGCTCTCAAGGAGCTCACAATCTAATTGGAGAGACAACATGCAAACAACTACACACAAATAAGATGCAACAACATCAGTTGGAGATCTCAAATGGAAGGCAAGAAATTTAAGGGGGACTGGGAAAGACTTTGCAGAAAGTAGAACTTTAGCTGAGGTTTGAAGGAAGCTGAGGTAACCAAGAGGCAGAGAGGAAGGGAAAGAGTTCTAGGTATAAAGGGACAACCAGTGAAAATGTCTGGTGTCAAGAGAGGGAGCATTTTGTGGAAGGAGCAGCAAGGAGACCGATGTCACCAGGTTCCGGGACACATGATTTTAGTGGAGAGGGTCAGCGTAAGGGCTAAGAGGACTGGAAAGGGAGGAAAGGTTATGGAGGCTTGAGAAGCCAAACAGGCTTTTATATTTGATCCAGAAGGCAATAGGGAGCCAATGGAATTGAGAGAAGAAACATGATCAGACGTGCTTTATTAAGATCAATTTGACATCTGGGTAGAGAATGAATTGCACTGGGAGATGCGAAAGAAAAGTGGCCCATGCCCTCAAAGCACTTATATTATACTGGTGGGTATGGGATGGAGAGGGGGAGGATGACAGATGTATTTCTAGATAAGCAAATTCAAAATATATGAAAACCAAATTCATAGTAATTTGGTGATAGTGGTGGAGAGCTAAACACTGGGAAATTAGCAAAGGCTTCGCTGAAGATGACACTGGAACTCCAATTTCAAAGGATTTAGAGGCTCCAAAGAGTCAGAGGTAGGAATGGAGAGCACTCCAGGCATACGGGCCGGCCTTATGGAAAGGTATAGAGATACAGCAATCAAAACCTAACTTCTCTTATTGAATCAACTTTCTACATATGTTGAAGCTATTCTAATAGTGCCCAAAAGATCCTAGTATAACAGGGGTATCCCTTCAACTTCAATTAATGCAACTAACAAGATATTCTGCTCTGGTACCTTAACCAAGGGGGAAGATCTTTTTCTTTTGTTAATCGACAAGCATTTATTCCCTCTCCCTCCTAGCCCCCCAAACAACCAAAACAAAAGGGGAAGAAAACTTCTGGCTCTCAGTATGCATAGTCAGAGAAAATTCTCTTATTGCCCATGTCCAAAAATGCATGTCAAATTCTGCCTTTTAAATCCATCATCTGACTGGCAGGAAGTAGAAAGCAGGCACCATTTTTGGAATAGTAACTATATGTTATTGCTTGGAATAGAATTCTAAAACCCTTCAAAATTGTTTTTTCCCTGTGTTGTCATTGTATAAATTGTCTTCATGGTTCTGGTCACTTCTCTCTGCTTCACTTAATATAGGGCTTCCAACTTTCTCTGAAATGTCCATTCTCTCACATCTTATGGCTCAATAATATTCCATTACGTTCACCTATGGTCATTTGCTTAACCAGTTTCCAATAGGGAGGCATTCTCTTTGCTGGGAACAAAAGTTTTTGTTAGGATGAAAAGGGATGCTTTAAATATGTCTTTTTCCTCTTTCTTAGATCTCTGGGAGATAGGCCTTGAAGTGTTAACACTGACCGGGTCAAAGGGTATGGACAGTTTAGTGACTTTAGGGGCATAGTTCAAATTGCTTTCCAGAATGGTTATGCCAGTTTGCAGCTACAACAATGCAATAGTGTGCCTGTTTTCCTGAAACTTCTTGAACATTTATCATGATCCTTTTTTAAAATCAACCAATCTCAAGGGTATGAGGTGAAATCTGGGTTCCTTTAATTAGCATGTCTCTAATTATTAGTGATTTGGAGAATTTTCCTTAGATTTCTTCTTTGGAAAACTCCCTGTCTATATTCTTTGACCATCTATCTATTGGGGCTCTTTTTCATGTAAATTTTAATCCACGGTAGTTAAGATATCACTGGTAACTTTGAAGAGAACAATTTCAATTGAATGATGATGATAGAAGGTAGATTGCAGAGTTTCTTTTTTATCATTGAACTCCTTAGACCCAACCTGTGGGGTGAGTGGGTCAAAAGGTATGGATGTTTTATTCATTTTCTTTTCATAATTTCAAATTCCTTTTCCAGAGGGTTATAATAGTTCCTACCTTTATCAATAATAGTACATTATCACTTAGGTTTGTTGATATTTCCATAACTAAGGGTCCTCCGTGTGCCTTTTAGATGCGTTGTTAACGATCAGTGTTCTAAACGTGTAATATATAGATTAGTCTTGTTTACTTCCCCATTTAAACACAAATTCAAAAAACTAGATGTTAATACTTTAAAAAATTTTTAATCCATTCTTTATATATCTTGAATATAAGACCTTTATTAAAGAAACCTGCTGCAGTTTTTTTAATGCAGTTGTTTCCCTTCTAACTTTAACTACATTGCTTTTGTTTGTGTAAAAAAAATTTATGTAATCAAAAGTATCCATTTTATCTTCTGTGATCCTCTCTATTCTTTTTCTTTGTTCGTTTTTGGCAGGGCAATTGGGATTAAGTGACTTACCCAAGGTCACACAGCTAGTACATGGGCCAAGTGTCTGAGGCCGCATTCGAACTCAGGTCCTCCTGACTCCAGGGCCAGTGCTCTACTCACTGCACCACCCAGCTGCCCCTCTATTCTTTATTTAATCATGTACCATTTCTCTTTTCACAGATCTGAAAGGTATTTTCTTTCTTGCTCTTTTAATTTGTTTATGACATCACTTTTTATGTGTAAGTCCTGTATCCCTTTGGAGGAGAACTTTTTGATTGAATGATAAGATTAATCAATTAAAAGAGTAAACCAGGAGTGGACAATTCCTAGACATCTCTATTGAATTCATCGGTTGAGGAAAGATAGTGACTAGGTACAAATTGAACAACAGCAGATGACACAACCCAGAATATTTCTTATGACTGACTGATAAGCATTAGTCACCTGTGGGGATGGATAAAACAGCAAGCAAATTCAGAATCTAACATTCCATTCGAAGTCCAGTCGTTAGCCAAATAGCAAAGCTTTTGAGAGTTGGGGGAGAAGTTTCTATCTCCCTGGCCCAATCCCCCTTGATTAGAAGATGACCTCATGAACTATGAAAGATATGAAGACTTGGACTTCTAATTGGCATTGGTAGCAGTATCCCCAGAATGAGCAGCGATTGATAGTAGTATCTGTATCCATAGTTGAGAACAAACGAGATGCACTGAAGAAAATTGTTTTCATCATTCTGCAAAGACATCAACACTTAGATTCCAGTTGAGAGCTGCACATATGAAAGAGTGACCACATGAATACTCTACAAAAAGAGAAAAATATTTCTATTCGCCAGGAGCTGTATTATCCCCTTGCCACATATGCCCTCTTAACTTGAGCCCACTTTCTCACAGACCGTATGTACTTAAAGGAGAATATTCTCAGACTTCAATAGGGATGTTTTTGTGCCAACTGCTCCTATCACACCACATAAATAAATGCTTTCTTCTTTGAGTTGCTTGTCCAGCTGGCTGATAATCAATGGAGAGCACACCAGGTAGGGGCTTTTGAACCATAATGTCATAGAACTCCTCCTACCTCCACCCATCAGTTATCTCTAAAATCCTAATGGGAGAAATAGTCATTGCCCTCTGAGGCTCCAACATGTCACCAATTTGAGTGGAAATTGAGAGAGTGAATCCAGAGGACATATTACTATACTATAGGATCATAGATTTAAAGCCTAAAGGGACTTTAAAGATCCCCTAGTTAAAACCCCTCAATTTACAAATGAAGGAACTGAAACCAGAGGTTAAGCGACAGGCCAAGGGTCATACAATCTAGTAAGTGTCTGAGATGAAATTGGAAATTAAGTCTTCCTGAGTCCAAGATGGGTGATCCATTCACTCGGTAGGGATAAAGACTTGGCCAAAAACCATCTGTTTCATGTCTTTATTTCCCTCCCGGTAACTTGGTGAGAAGCAATTTTGTCAGAAAAGGTGAGAGTTAGAACAACAAAGACACTCAGTCTTTGAAGGCATGCAAACAGAACAGAGTGGGGCAAATGATACAAAAAGAGAAGGCTGAAAACTCTATGCTCTCAAACTATCCATTCTGTAAGAGCCACTCCCAAAGCGCCATCAATCAACCTTTTAAAACACTGGAGTGATCTTATCCTCTGAACAAATAAACAGATAGATACACAACTGCTTGGCCAACTTGTATTCTCTTCTCCTAATCCACCTCTACTCTGTACGTCTTAAGCATGATGCTGGAGAGTTGTTTTCCTCCTCATCTTTTATCCAGGACACGAAAGAACACTCAGATCTCACAAAGGGCTAGGTTGTGAAACTTATTACACAGCGTGACAGGAGTCAAAAAGAAGCAGTATCTCTTTATGGCAGTGTGGTGGGTGGCAATGGGGAGTTAAAATCTTTTGGGAAGGGTAGCTTTTGTACAAAGCATAAGTTCTAAGAAAGACACATAAAGGACAGTTGGAAGGTCTAATCTGGTACTGCTGCGTTTATTCACTGCCTGGTGCCTCTCCAAACTTAAAGCTCACACATTTCTTAGGGTTTAAGGAAGACTTTCAATATGTCACTGTTGTATAAAAGCCCCATGTGGGAAGGGAGGGTGGGAAGAAAATATTATGGAAACACTGTACTTCACTAAAAGTTAACCTGGACATCTGAGATGCCTGGAAATGAAGGTCAAGAGAGGACGTCTAAGCTAGGGAAAGGGGAGGACAGGAAAGGAGAGAATAAGGTGAGGGTGAGGGGTATGGCACCTCCCTAGGCCTTCAGCCTTGTAGAGTGGGAAAAGTAGTGATTATGGAGTCTGGAAATGAGACTTAAATTTGGCTCTGCTGCTACCTGTTGTTCGTCCTTCATTTCTGAACAGGACTAGAGATACTCCATTGATCATGGGTCTGCTTTACGATTTGACTATTGTTTAAATATGTTTAATATGAAGGTACGTGTAGAACATATATCAGATTCCATGCTGTCTTGGAGGGAGGGAGGAGGGGAGGGAGGGGAAAAAATTTGGAACTCAAAAACCTGCAGAACTGAGTGTTGTAAACTAAAAATTAAAAAATCTAAAAAAAAAAAAAAGAGTACTAGTGACATCATGGGTAATGGCTTGACTCATTAGTGAATTTGATTTAAGTGAGGCAGAATTGCACAAAGTTGTGTCTCTATTTCTATCTCACTCTCTCTATTTCAGTCATCAAAGTCTAGTGGCAAAAACAAAAATCAAGAAGACCAGCAATGGCCCAGGATGCAGTGGATGACTGTAGCTTCTTTGATGTCTAACCAAGTTCTTTTTTTTTTT
>CM053625.1:145743616-145779407 GCA_028646595.1 Phalanger gymnotis
ATTGAATTAATTTATAAATTTTCTCATGTCTCATGAGAAAGGTGAAACAGAACCAAAAAAAAAACCACAACCCAACAACAAATACAATAGAGAGAAGAAAAAAAAAAGTGGAGAGGAAAAATGGCGAGAATGAAGTGTGCCTCGATTTGCATTCATACTTCGTAGTTCTTTCTCTGGATGTAGATAGCCCTCTCCATCATAAGTCCTTTGGAGCTGTCTCTGCATATTGTGTTGCTGAGAAGAGCAAAGTCTGTCAGGGTTTGATGTCTAACCAAGTTCTAAGCACTTCACAGCACATGCTTCATGGCCATTTGAACAAATTGTTCTCATCCACCCATTCCAAAGGGGGAAGTCTTCATATATTTGGGGTAGGCATACCCCTAACTCACCAATGGGTCTAAGGCTCGTCAGTTACCCTCAACCTGGTTTGGCTCATCTGCCAAGATGGTTCCTATGTGGCCAAGTCACTTAACCTCTTCAGGATTCAGTTTTCTGCATTTAACTCAAGGGGTTGGATGAAATGATCTCTAAGGTCCTTTCTAACTCTAAATCTCATGACACCCCCAAAAAGACAGTCATATATGCATAAAATGGTAAAAGTAGTCAGAGCCTTAGAATGTTGCAATTGGCTTTGGAATTAGAGGACCTGGCTTCAAATTCTGTCTTTGCCAGGTACTACTTGTACAACCTTGGGCAAATCCCTTAATTTGCCTTAGTCTCATTTGCAAAAGGAAGTGGTTGGACTAGATGGGCTTTGGGAATCCTTCTATCTCTAGTTCTGTGATTCTCGTTTGGAGTTTTCCAAATTATGGGTCATACCTCAGTGGGACAATGAAACAATGGCAGAAATTATAGAATTTGGGGTTGGTTTGTTTTTTGTTACAACTCCCTATTCACATTCATTTTTTTCTCAATAAAACAAAGGTCAAGTCAAAGTTAACAAACGCAGCACTAACACAATGAGTTTACTCCAATGAAAACTGAATGGAGCACGCTGATCATTTAAAATGATATGAAAAACGGTCATATTCGCCTGTTGCTAACGATAGATGTAAGGTAGTGGAAAAGCATCGGATCAATGGTTAGAAAGTCTAGGGTTTATTCTGAAACCTATCACTGGCTTCCTGTGCAACCTTTGGCAGAGCACTTTGCTTCCTGAGCCTCAATTTTCTTTTCGATGAAATTAGGGAGTTGAGTTAAATCAGTCACTTCCAAACTCTAAGTAGGAACACTCCACTTCTTATATAATTTTCATTTAAAAAATTATGCAAATAATTTATTTTATAGTAAAAATACAAAATTTAAGAGATATTTTGATTTCATTTTGAAACATTTCAATTGATTATATGCAATAATTTTTGAGTTTTTTTTTAAATTTCATGTTCTTTTGGAAGGCAGCTTGATATAGTGTTCTTATCAAAATGAATGCTGTTGAGACATATAGCAGATTATTTTATTCTTTTCTCCTACACAGAGATTCCCTCCCTTTGAGTTTATTTATACCTTCTGTGTTTAAATGTGAATTTCTGTGAAATGAGGGGGTTGATTTAGATGGGTCACTTCCAAATTCTAAGAAGGAACACTCCACTTTTTATATACTTTTCATAAAACAATTTATGGAAAATAATTTATATTATAGTGCAAATACAAAATTTAAGAGTTATATTTTGATTTAATTTTGAAATATTTCAGTTGATTGCATGCAACAATTTTTGAGGGTTTTTTTAATTTCATGTTGTTTTGGAAGGCAGCTTGATATAGTGTTCTTCTTTTTTTGCTTTTTTTGGGGGGGGCAGGGCAATTGGGGTTAAGTGACTTGCCCAAGGTCACACAGCTAATACATGTGTCAAGTGTCTGAGGCCAGATTTGAACTCAGATCCTCCTGACTCCAGGGCTGGTGCTTTACTCACTGGATATAGTGTTCTTATCAAAATGAATGATGTTGAGACATATAGCAGATTATTATAGTTCTTTTCTCCTACACAAAAATTCCCTCCCTTCAAGTTTATACCTTTTGTGTTTAAATGCAACAAGCATGGCTATCACAGGACTTAACTGTGATGTAAACATGTGCTAGCTAATGGGAATAGTGGCAGATTCTTTCTGCATTACCCTGAGATTCAAAAAGCACAGAGAACATAGTGCTGGTCCTGGAGTCAGGAGGACCTGATTCAAATCCAGCCTCAGACACTTGCTAGCTCTGTGACCCTAGACAAGTCACTTCTCCCCTGTCTGCCTTAGTTTCTGAAACTGTCAAATGGAGATAGTAATAGCACCTACCTTCTGGGGTTGTTGTAAGGATCAAATGAGATCATATTTGTAAAGTGCTTCCTGGCACATAGTAGGCACTTCATAAATGCTTGTTCTGTTCTCTTCCTTTCCCTTCCCCAAAAGGTTCTTCCCCAAACAATCATAGGCTCATAGTTATAGATCCTAATTTTACAGATGAAGAAACTGAGGTCCACTAAGGTTTAGTGACTTGCCCACAGTCACCTACATAGTATCAGAAATAGGATCCGAACCTTGACTGTGGTGCAGCAGAAAGGGCATTGGACTGGGAGTCAAGGGAATCTGGTTTGAGACCCAGGTTTGACACTAACTTTAGCCTGAGCCATAACTAGGATTAAGAAACTAGGACTTTGCTCCAGGGTGTCAAAATTTACAGTGCACTGACAGTACCCACAGTCTTCTAGGACCATTGAAACAATTGAGTTTGGCATTGTTAGCAAGTTTGTTTGTTTTTGGTTTTTTAGCATTGTTAGCAAGGAAAATTAGTTAAAATAAGGAGATTATTACTTCTTTCCTGCCTCCTGTTCACCAGTAGCCACCAGTAGATGAATTCCTTCACAGCTTGGTCCTGATCTAGACACCTGAAATATCTTCAGAGGCCTCATTGTACCCTAGCACCCCTGCTGTCCCCAGTTCTCACCTGAATTGAAACTGAATTTTGACCTACTTGCCTTAGATTGTCGTAGGTATAAAAATTGCTACTTACAACACTATACCTAGCTAGGTAACCTTGGGCAAGTAACTTGGCTTCTCTGGCCCTCAGTTGAAGAGTTTATAAAGTGACCACTAAGGCCCTAATGGTCCATGAGTCTCTGATCTCTCACAGCATTCTCTCATAGCATACAATAATATATATAGCTCTTGGTCGTAAATGGCCTTAGACTCTTCTCTGTTTCATTTCAGACAATCATAGATTTAGAACTGGAAAGGACCTTAGTAATAATTTAGTGCAGTGATCCTAAAAATATGTTCTGTGGATCCAAAACCATTTCAGAGAAGCTGAGGAGTCAAAACTATTTTCATAATAATGCTAAGATGTTATTTGCTTATTCTTCCTACCTTTCTAGCTACATCTCTATGTGGGGCCAGGTTTTCCTCATGTACTTTAACCACAACCACATATCACAACAGAGTGAATGAAGCAGCAGATATGAGAATACAGCTGTCTTCTATGAAGACAGACATTGAAGAATGGCAAAAAAAAAAAAAAGCAAAACAATGCCGTTCTCACTATATTTTTTTTTGTTTTGGAAAAATACAGTTATTTTCCAAAAATGATAACTTGTTAACAAGTAGGGAGTTTATTATTATTTTAGATGAATTAATTAATGTTTTAAAATTCTGTTTTAATTTCTACCCACATAAACAAAAGCTTTTTCAAGTCCTCAATAATTTTTAATAGTGTAAAGGAATCCTAAGACAAAATTTGAGCACCACTGATCTAGTGTAACTCTTTCATTTTTTAACATGTTGGGAAACTGAGGCCTAGAGAGATGAAGTGTCTTGTTCACTTCAGGAAGGCCACACAAGGAAAGGGCATAGCTGAGATGTGACCCTCCTTATGTGCCTTTCTTATCTCTCCCACTAAGTTTCTAGAGAGCCAGAATTGTGTCCTAGATTTATTTTGTCTCCCCCTCCCCTCCCCTTATTACCTTAATTCCTAGCATGTGGGCTGGGCATATAGTAGATACTTATTAAATTGTTGAATGCAGGAATTAGGGGACAGTTAGTGTTTTTTAAGTACCTTGTGTAGACCATTCATTCATTCCAGAACCAAAGTAAGAACATTCATTGCCATGTTATAAAAACTAACACTGTGAGAAATGCTCCTGGCAACTACACTTTGAGAACCCCTCTCCCTAATAGGAAGGGCTCTGGATAGAAAAGTCGGGAGCTCTGAGTTTCTAAAAAGGGGTCTTGTCCATTTGAGTTCATCGAACAATATTAAGTACCACTTGCAAGGTGCTATGCAGAATTTAAAACATAAGATACCTGACATCAAGGAGTTTGCATTCTGCTGAGGGATTATCATATGTAGTACTGGCGCCCAAGGCTCTTGACTCTAAAGCTAGGGCTCTAGCCCCTACACCACAGATGGGAACAGAGCAAAGAAGAGGCAACAGACAAGGCATTCTAGAAGAGTGACTGGCATTACTTCCAGCTTGGAGGGGGTGGGGGGAGTAAGGGAGGTCCTCATGAATGAAAATGCACCTGAGCTGGGCTTGAAGGAAGAAAAGAATTTTAACAAGAGGTGATAAAAAGACAGCGTATTCCAAGCGTGGAAGAGAAATAAATGAGGGCAGAACAAGATATGAAAGTAGCAGCAGAGCTGGGGTGGACATGGTGGTTTTAGAATCAGAGCATCTAAGTTCAAATCTTGGTTCTGAGATATGCCACCTTTGTGAACTTAACTTCTTCCGGTCTCGGATGCCTCTTCCATAAAATGATGGGAATAAACTAAGTGATCTGTAAGGTCACTTCAAGCTCTAACAGTTTCTGACTCTGGGATTTCAGTTTGGCCGGAATGTAGGGTTTATAAGCAGGAGGGGGTAATTTGAAATAATGCTAGAAAGGTAAGTTGGAGTCAGTCTCTGGGAAACCTTAAATGTAGACCTAAGGGGCTTATATTTTCTTCTGAGGGAAATAGGGAGCTATTGAAGGGTTTTGAGGGGAGAAAAAAGAGAGAGAGAAAGATGGTTAGATTTGTGCACTAAAAAGATTTTTTTAAGGCTAGAAAAAAACACATTATGCTGTAGCTGAAGGAAAAAAAAATCAGGAGAAGGAATCATGATCTCAGACAAAGAAACAGCAAAAATAGACTTGGTTTAAAAAGAAAAATAAGGAAACTACATTTTTTTTAATTGTATAGGGTATAAGTTTTTTAATTTTATTTTTTCTAATTAAATGCAAAAGCAATTTTAACATTCATTTAAAAAAATTTTAGTTCAAATTTTCTCCCTCCCTTGTATACCCCCTCCTTAAGAAAGCAAGCAATTGGGGACACCTAGATAGAGCAGTGAGTAGGGTGCCAGCCCTGGAGTCAGGAGGACCTGAGTTCAAATCCGGCTTCAGACACTTGACACACTTACTAGCTGTGTGACATTAGGCAAGTCACTCAATCCCAATTGCCCTGTTCTTCCCCTCCAAAACAAACAAACAAAAAAAGGCAAGCAATTTAATTTAGGTTATTCGTGTTCAGTCATATAAAACATTTCCACATTAGGCATGTTGTGAAAGAAAACAGAAAGAAAAACAAAGTTTTTTTGAAGTATGCATTGATCTGCATTCAGACTCCATAGTTCTTTCTCTGGAGGTGAATAGCATTTTTCATCATAAGTCCTTCAGAATTGTCTTGGATCATTGTATTGCTGAGAATAGCTAAGTCATTCTCAGTTGATCATTGTATAACATTGCAGTTTCTGTATACAATGTTCTCTTGGTTCTACTCACTTCATTTTCCATCAGTTCATGAAAGTTTTTCCAGGTTTTTCTGAAACCACCCTGCTCATTGTTTCTTATAGAGCAGTAGTATTCCATCACAACCATATGCCACAACTCGTTCAGCCATTCCCCAATTGATGGACATCCCCTCAATTTCTAATCCTTTACCACCACAGGAAGAGCTACTATAAATATTTCTGTACATATAAGACCTTTTCTTTTTTCTTTGATTTTTTTTTTGGATATGCATCTAGTAATGGTATTGCTAGGTCAAAGGCTATGCATGGCTTTATAGTTCTTTGGGCGTAGTTCCAAATTGCTCTCCAAAGTAATTGGATCAGTTTACAACTCCACTAACAGTGCATTAGTGTCTCTACTTTTCCACATTCCCTCCAATATTTGTCATGTTCCTTTTCTGTCATATTAGCCAACCTGACAGCTGTAAGGTGGTACCTCAGAATTGTTTTGCTTTGCATTTCTCTAATCACAGTGATTTAGAGCACTTTTTCATATGACTATAGATAGTTTCAATTTCTTCTAGAAAGATCATTTTGGAAGCTCTAAAAAGGGTGGATTATAGAGAGGAGAGGAAGAAAGAAGGGCGATCAGTGAGGAGGCTATTATAACATTCTAACTGAAAGATAATGAGGGCTTTAACTACAGTTGTGGTCATGTGAGTAGAGAGAAGGGGACAGATTGATCTAAGAGATATTTGGGAACTAGAATTGACAAGTCTTTGCAATTGATTAGATGAATGGGGTGAAGGAGATAGAGACAAAGATGACTACAGGGTTTCGAGTTTTGGTGACAAGGAGGACAGTAATACTGGTCACCAAAAAAAATGGAAAATTGGGGAAAGGGTCAATTTTATAGAGAATGGTAAATTCAGCATTGGACATATTGAGTTGGAGTTGCCAACAAGACACTCAGATAGGCATTTCCAGAATGTATTTGGAAATGTATAACTCGAACACAGAAAGAGATTGGGGCTGGATAGATTTTGGGCTCATCAGCAGAGAGGTAGTAAGTGAAGCCATGAGAATGAGCTCAAAGGAAGAGAATTAAGACAGAAGAGAAAAGAGCTGAGAACGGGGCCTTGGTAATCACTCAGGCTTGATGGGTGGGAAGAAGAGCATGAATTAGGACACTAAGAAGGAACAGACAGATAGAAGGAGAAATGAGAAAATGTAATATGGAAATCAAGGGAAAAAAGAACATTTAGAAGGAAGGTGTGATAGAAAGAGTAAAGGAAATGACAACTGAGGAAAACCTATTAGATTTTGTAAGTAATTGTTGAAAGGCAGCAATGGTGTAATGGACACAGAGCTGGTCTTAGAGTTTGGAAGATCTAAGTTCAAGTCTGATCTCTAAAATACATTAGTTGTGTGACTTGAACAAATAGCTTAACTTCTCAGGCTCCAGGCAGCTTTCCATGACACACAGCTAGGACCCAATTAGTACAAATAATGAGTGCTGCATGTATTCAAATTCACATTATTTAAGCTATAATTATGTAAAATATGGCAAATGGTTCCAGCCCAATGGAAGTGTCCAGTAACGTCCAGTGTGGATTTGAACAATGTAATCGCTTCGTAGTAGTCATTGTTCTTATTAATTGGGGATTGTTGTCATTTAGTCGTTTTTCATCCATGTCTAACTCTTTGTGACCCTATTTGGGGTTTTCTTGGCAAAGGTACTGGAGTAGTTTGCCATTTCCCTCTCCAGCTCATTTTACAGATGGGGAACCTAAGGCAAACAGGATTAAGTGATTTGCCTAGGATCACACGGCTAGTGTCTGAGGCTAGATTTGAACTCAGGAAGAGGAGTCTTCCTGACTTCAGGCCCAGCACTCTATGTTCCATCTAGCTGCCCTATCAACTGGAGACCTAGCTGTAAGTTGTAATTGTACAGTTCACAGGAGAAACAGCTTCCTCCATCAGAGTTCCCTATTCAAGTGAAATCTCAGATCCAATCCAAAAACAATAAAAAGGGGATCGTTGGTGATCTTGGGGAGAATTGTTTTGGTTTAGTGTAGTCAGAGAACTTGGGTCTGACTCTCCCATTCTTATGCTTATTATCTATGTGATCCTGATTCACTTTACTCTCAGTCCTTTCTCAGTGACAATGACACCTTCTTGTTGCTCCATTCTTCCATCTCCTGACTCTTTGCCTTTTCGCTGGCTGTCCACCATGTCTAGAATGGCCTCCCTCCTTATTTCTGACTCTGGCTTTCCCTGGCCTCCTTTGAGACTCAGCTCACATCCTACTTTCTTCAAGAAGTGTTTCACGGTCCCTTCCCCACTAATACCTTCCCAATGCTCATACCTTCCCTCTGAGATTAACTTCAAATTATTCTGTATATATCTCGTTTGTACATAGTCATTTGCATGTCATCTATCCCCACTAGAATGCGAGTGCCTTACAACTGTGACTGTTTTTGCCTCTTTTTGCATCTCTAGTGCTTTGCACAAAGTAAGTGCTTAATAAGCATTTGATGCACTGGTGAACAGACGAAGGTCCTCAAAGTATCCTTGTCTACAAAATAGCAGTAATTACACTGATGTAATGGGGTCTGGTGCATGTATACAGCGAGTCAGCTTGTTCAGCCGGTGCAACGTTCTCACGTGGAGATGCTGAAGAGCCTGCATAGGTGTTGACGTGCAATAGAAGCAACTTGGAGAGACCACGAAGCATTCGGAGAAATTCTGAAACTGGGCCCCATCTGCTAACGAGGGGGTTTGGAGGGGCCTTTTGGGATTGACTGCTGGAAGCAGGGGCAGATGTAGCAGGCCTGGCTCTGCCCAGAGTGGGTCAGAGCTTACTCACCACCCTCAAACTATCTACCTTGAAGGGAACTGTGAGGAAAGGACATTATAAACTGTGAAGTGCTCATAAAAGTGAGTTATAAACAACATTTAATAAAAATTTCTTCTAGTCTCTGCTTTTTTTAAACCACGTAACCTCTAGCAATTAATTCACTCAAGTCTGTCTTAGCCTTAGTTATCTCCTCCATAAAATGGGAATAATAAAAGCTGCCCTACCTACCTCATAGGGCTGTTGTAAGGACTAAGTAAAACAAGGGGTATGAAAGAGCTTAAGAAAGATATTGCAAAGTAAGAGCTCCTTTCGAATGTTCCCTTTAACTCAGCTTGTGCACTAGAGGCTGACTAGATTTTCTCCAAAAGATTCTTTGAACAAATATAGAGGGTTTTGTAGATTGGCTAAGAAGCCTGATCTTAAAATGGTCACTGGCAGGGGAAAAGCCTACAATGGGTCTTAAAACCTTGCAGCGAGATTAGGAGATGTATCCTGACAAACTAAAATCCCATTTCTCACCAATCCTTACTTGAAGCTTTCTAGTAAGCACTAGATAGGCTAGAGTTGGAGTCAGAGGACCCAGGTTCAAATCCTGACTCTGTTGCTTACTGCCTGTGTGACTTTGAACTAGATATGTCTTCTCTCTGAGTCTTAATTCCCCATCTGTACAAGGAGAGGATTGGCCCAAGTGATCTCTTAAGGTTACCTCTAGTTGCAAATCCTGTGATTCCGGAATTACCTACTTCACTCTCTCACCTTTCATGTTACCTGTGAGAAAAGAAAGATTTAAATCTCTGCTAATGGCTTAAAAGATGATGGTGGAAACTGCAATTGTGTAAAGAGGCTAAGAATGACAAATGAATGACACAATGACCATTGCTTGTCTATCAATAGGGGCATGTCACAAATTGCAGCTGTATCAACGATGATTCACTCTGCCAAACTCTGGTAAGAAAGCATGCAACAATCATTCTTTCCAAGTTTATAACAAGCCACCTCACACAGCCTGAAATCTAGGTGCCTGTTTCCTCTATGAAACTGCCATTTAATCACGTCAAGGGTTTCATGTTCTTGCTAATACTTGACTATGTACAAAATGGCACTCTTACATGTGCAAGAGAACACACACATTCTCATCAGGACTCTACCCAGGCAATATCTTGATCCCCACAGGTGAAAAATGTTCTATGCCTCCTCAAATTTTTCCAAAACATTTTATCTGGATCTTTCCTTCTCCTTACCTCCATTATTTGATTTTTATTGTACTTAATCTGTATATGTCACTACCCCTTTGGCACCCAAATAGAGCGTAAGCTCCTTGAGGTCAGGGTCTGTGTTACTGCAGGCACTCGAATGCTTGTTGAATGAATCTAAAGGCAGAGACTTCAACCTTGAATTTTCATAAGGCTATCAATCATTCAACAAAAATATTTTGAGCACCTCCAAAGTGCAATGCAGTGCTCCAGGTGCTGTGGGGAATATGAAAATGTACCAATGTGATCCTTACTTGCAAGGAAGTTACAATCAAGTTGGAGAGTTAAGATATGCACACATAATGGGAACACTAATGATACGAGGTAGGTTATGACAAATGAATGCTGAGAGTTATAAATAAAGCTATAGGAATTTGGAGGAGGGAAAAATCATTGTGGACTGGAGTGGAAAGGAAAATCAGCACAGAGGAGGTGGCATATCTCTATCAGAACATATGAACACTGTCTTGGAATAAAAATAGCTAATACCCAAACATAATGCTATGGCCTCGAGCAGGGATAGGGTGCCTGCCACCTTGAGGCCCCATGTGGCCTTCTAGATCCTTAAGTGTGGACCTTTTGACTGAATCCAATCAAATCAAAATCCAAAAAATCAAAATTTGGACTCAGTCAAAAGGATGCACTTAAGGATCTAGAAGGCCACATGGGGCCTCAAGGCAGCAGGTTCTCCACCCCTGGCCTGGAGGGCTGTAGAGGGGGAAGAACACCCAGCGGGTGTCAGAAGTCTTGAGTTTTCAGACCAACACCACCCTTTAGTATCCATTCGATCCCTTCTGGGCCCAGCTTCCCACCCACAAAATGAAAGTCTTGGAGTAGGAGACATCTGAGGTCCTTTCTAGTCTAAAACACCATGATTACACAGGGTGTTCCAAAAGTCTTAGTGTAGTTTTAAGCTTTCAATAACAGAAAACCACACTAAGACTTCTGGGACACTCTGGATTATAAAATAAATGGCATTTAGAAATCTTTCCTTTTCAATACCACCAACAGTAGGAATCTTCATAGACATTCTGACCCACCTATCTCCCCAGGTTCAATTAAATATCTATTGCTTGCCGCAATACACACGGTAGAGGGAGGGACTGGCCTGGCTTCTAAAAGCAGACATTTTGATATTTGGGGCCCATTCGTTATTGGTGTGATATTCTGATCTCAGTGCCTGAGAAATTCCCTAAGATTATAAATTGCAAAGTGCTGATCTGCATCAGTGAGGAGTTTCTGCCAGATTTCCACTCTAGGATCTCTGATCTCCCCATTGCAATGATATTACAGATCCAAATCTCTCTGTCTCCCTCTGACCTGGTCTCTGTGTGTCTCTGCATCTGCGTCTCGCCATCTTTCTGTCTGGCTCTGTGTCTCAGTCTCTCAGACTGTCTCCCCGTCTTTGTCTCTCTGACTCTGTTTCTCTCTTGGTGTGTCTCTCTCTGTCTCTTTCTCTTTTTCTTTTGCTGTCTCTCACTATATTTCTGTGTATTTCTGTCTTTGTCTCCCTGTCTTTCTGTGTCTCTGACTATATCTCTGACTCTCTCTCTCTCTCTCTCGCTCGCTCGCTGTGTGTGCGTGTGTGCGTGTGTGTGTGTGTGTGTGTGTGTGTGTGTGTGTGTGTGTGTCTCCATCTTCTCTCTCTTGGTCTCTCCCAATCACTCTCTTTCTTGGTCTTTCTGCCTTTGTCTCTTTCTGTTTATCTCTGTCCCTCTAATTCTTTCTGGTTTTCTGTCTCTCTATGCTTCTCTCTGTCTTTTTGTGTCACTATCTCGGTATCTCTGACTGTCTCTACCTCTGTCTCACTATCTCTACCTGTCTCTATCTCTCTGCTTCTATCTCTCTCTGCCTCTGTCTCTATCTCTATCTCTCTTTGTCTCTCTGACTATTTCTCTCTCTGTCTCTGTCTTTCTCTAACTGCATCTCTGTGTGACTGTCTTTCTGTCTGATTCTCTGTCTCTGTCTATGTGTGTGTATGTCTGTCTGTCTGTCTGTCACTGTCTCTGTCTTTGATTCTGGACTATAACCTTCTGTCTCTTTCTTTGTCTTGCTATTTCTGTGTCTCTCTTTGTTTCCATCTCTATCTCTCTCAGTCTATCTCTCTCTGTCTCTCAGTCTGTCCCTCTGCCTGTTTCTGACTCTCTCCATTTCTCTACCTGTGTTTCTCTGTCTTTGTCTCTCTCTGACTATATCTCTGTCTGTCTGCCTTTCTCCCTATGTCTTTGACTCTGTGTCTCTAACTCTGTTTCTGTCCCTCTGTTTCTCTCTCCCTTTCTGTCTCTGACTCAGTTTCTCTGTCTCTCTATGTCTATGTCTCTGTGCATGTGTCCCTGTCTCTGTGTGTCTCTGACTGTCTTTGTCTTGCCATTTGTCTCTGAATATCTCTTGTTTGATGTCTGTCTCTTTCTCCACCTCCTCTTCTTCCTCCTCCTCCCTCCCTCCCTCCTTTCTCTGTCTGTCTCTCTGAGTATCTCTCTATCTTGCTCTCCTTTTTTTCTCTGTCTCTGTCTGTCTTCTTTCAGCAAGAATAACATCAAAGTATCTTCTGGTGACTTTGTCACTCTCTAAGACCTTAGCCAGGTTGCTTCCTTTTATCAAATCCTCAGTTTCCTCACATATCCAAGGATCACCAATCTAAAGGCAGCTAGTTGTCATAGTGTCATAGTGTTAGAATGCAGAACTTGGAAATGGAAGACCTCAGTTCGAATCCTGCCTCAGTAATTTTTTTTTTTAGCTATGCAATCTTGGACAAGTCACTTAACCACTCTTAGTCTATCTCCTCATCTGTAAAATGCGAATAATGATAGCACCTACCACACAGGGTGGTTGTGAAGATCCAATAAGATAACGGACTTAAAGCCCTTTGCAACTTTGCTCTATAAATACTAGCTATTGTCTATTGTCTAAAGCTGGAAGGGATCTCAGGGGCAGCTGTCTCTTCCAGCCCCGCTCATTTATATTATTATAGATGACATGCTCTTTAAAAGCCTTTCTAGTTCTATAACTTGATCAGGCCTAAGACTGACAGCAGCCTGTGGTTGTAGTGAGGCACCAATATATTTCATGCACCTGTATGTGGTCCTTGGAAAGGTTTGTCAGAGACCACCAAGTTAAATCTCTTCCATGAGAATTAAGACTTGTCTTAGATCCTTGGCCAATTGGGGGGGATTTGGCTAAAAAGCATAAATGAATGAGAGTCAGAAATCTTCCCTAAGGATTTGAATTTATTAGTCACTCAAAAAACGACAGGTCACTGAACCAAGAAATCAAAAGCCAGGGAAGAGAGAGTTAGAAACACATCCCTCTCAAAAACAAAACAAAACAAAACGAAACTCAGCCCCTCCCATTTTCTCTGCCCAGCCTCAAGAAATAGACCTTCCCAAGGCTCGTGTGCTTTGAGCATCATTCCCACATGCCCTTTAGAGAGCATCCAGCAATGGTTCCTGCCCATTGATATGAATACCACTCAGACCATAATGCATCTGGGCACTCACTCTCTCAGGTCTGTTCACCCCACAGTAATGCTAACATTTTCCTGGTGAATCTGAGCATTCCATAATAGCGTGGTGATGATTTAGGCCAAACAGACATGTAGACACAGCTGCCTAACTATTTATTTCTTGTCTAAACCCAACTATGAATAACTTAAGCACCTTAAGAAAAGTGGAATAATAAATACACAGACCAAATATAGGCAGAAATCCAACCCAACCATCACAGCTCTTTACAAAAAAAAAGAAAAAAGAAAAAAAGAAAGAAAAAAGAAAAAGAAATCCATCTTTCAACAGAGCTGACTCTAGCAGCTCTTCCTATCACCTAACATGATTTAACAAAAACACACACACACAAACACACTAAGCTCAAAGAGCACAGTTATTCAATTATAGTTTTCCCTAATAGATTGCCTGTTTTCTTTACCAAGCCTATTAGAGATTGGCAAAAACAACTCTACTCCCCTAAACCCTTCTACCCCATAAATGCTTCTCAGAATAATGTTTTTAAGTACACAAAATAAAAATACACAGGATTACAAAGGAAACCAATTATATTGGAATAAAGATGTAATTTATTTTCCTATCCAAGTTCACAAACCACCCTGCAATTTACTCACACACCCCACGGGGAGTCCATGGGCCTCATGTTAAGAACCCCTGCTCTAGATTATAGGGTTAAAGGCGATACAGGTCTGGTAATTTGCTCTGGTCCACAACCCCAGCATTGGCCAGCCAGGATTTCAGAAAGGCTTTCTATGGACACAAGTAGGAGTGGATGAGGGAATATGGATGGTTCAGTGCAAGCTTATGCCCCATGCCCTTGAGTCACATGACCATGGGTCAAGTACATCATATTCCTACACAAGGGAAAATACACGACATTTAGACTATAAGGCCAAACTTGAACATCCTGCCCATGATGTTCTCCTAGAAGGAGAAACTGAGGCAAAATCTGTTCACTCTAGCCAACGGAAGGGGTCATATGCCACCCTTCAGCCCCTCCTAGTAGAATGTAAGCTCCTTGAGAAAAGGACCTGTGTCATAGTGATCTTTATAGTCCATGTACCTAGAACACAGTAAGTCTTTGATAAATGTTTGCAGCATGAATGAATGAATGAATGAATAAATGAATGAGGCACCCCAAGAAAGAAATCAGCACTATCTGGTGCAAATAGACAGGATTTGTGGCTATTTAAGGGGGCACAGGGATTGGTGGTAGGTCTGGGAATCAATTTCCTAGCTCCCCAGCTAGCTCCTTGCCTTCTCTCTGTCTCCGACAGTGCCCCCTTTGTATCTCATTTGAAGTTTCCTTTGCTTTTTGCCTCCTACAGACAGTTTCTGACTTCAACTCTTTCACTCACAGCCCCAGTCCAAACCCCTGAGCTTGGCATCACCTGCAAATTTGAAGTTTGCCAAAGTCTGTTTATCAGATCCAAGACAGGCATTTATGGGCTGATAGTCTGACAGAAGCTCTATTTTCTAACAGTCTAGGGAAGTCCAACTGTTATATAAGGCAGCAACAAGTCCTATTCATTCCTCCAGCAATAAAGTGTGGCGGTGGTTCCAAGGTGATTGGCACAAGGAGCCATTGTAGAGTGAATGTGTTTTTAAAAGAATGGAAGTTATTTCTATGATGATAAATTGTCCCTTTCTCCCCAAAGATCAGCTTGTATGCACACAAAGGATTGCCTTTTAGATGAGTTTTGGAGGGATTGACTTTTTCTATGAATCAGAGGAAGGGATTTGGTGTGAAAAGGCTACACATGCAAGGTGTTTCTGGCTGGAGTCCATGGTATTCCCTTATCTTGAGAGGCACTGTGGTTTACTGGAAATAACACTGAATTTAGAATCAGACAAGCTAGGTTCAAGTCCCAGCTCCAGTACTTACTAGCTGTGAACCATGGGCAAGTCACTTGACGTCTCTCAGACTTAATTTGTTCATCTGTAAAATGGGGATGATAGTACTTATGTTTCTACCCATGTAGACCCATGTAGACACACATAACCTACGTGGACAAAACATCCCCTATATTTATGCTGCTTACCTCACAGGGTCTTTTATAAAAATTAAATAAGGCAATGTGTAAAGCATTATGTAACCCTGAAACACTGTATAAATGTGACTGTAGAGGAAATGTGGTCACTCTGCAATCCAGTCCAAATTGATGCAAAGAAAGTATCATCAATCACTTTGCCCATTTTCCTCTTCTACTGGCTAGGGAACATAGCCAAAGCCTCACATTAGCTCTTTAAAAACAAAACAAAACAATAACTGTAAGTGGTGTTGATTGGAGGGACCTTTGGTCAATATGATGAATTCTCCAATCAACTTGAAGAGATTACAAGACGTAGACCTTTGAAGACATCTCCAATGGAGGTAGACACTACTCTAGCACCTTGCTGGGAGAACACAGGGAACTCCCCTAGTTCCCAGTGACTGTAGCTGTTTCCAAGATGAATATGGCAACTGGAATGGTACAGTGTGTTGAGAGAAGGGGAAAAGTCAGGATCTTGTCAGAAGAATCTCTCATGTCCTCAAGGTCTGGTCTTCCAGACCAGAGTGTAGCAAGCAAGCAACGTGGGCTGCAGGGAGGAGATTTCCCTTTCCTATCCTTCCTCTTTCTCCATATCTTCTGCCCTCTCCCCTTATACACCACATCCACACCGTCCCAGAGGAAAAAAATGTAAACCCAATCCTTCTTCTTCCCTTTAATCTACTTTATTCCCAGAGCCATGGGAGGGGAGAAGGAGATGGAAAGAGGAGGGGAATGGAAAGGTATGACCAGGCTTTGCTCCAGGACAACAAAACTTGAAGGTCACAAAAATTAAACACACGCACACACTCCTTCAAGGAAAAAAAATGAATTTGGTACCTTGTGAATAAGGATAATTAATTTAAATAGGAAACTTCCAGATCCCTATGTTGTTGATAACACCTACTTGTGGGTCACTTTAGCAACAGATTCCTTTTCTGACCCAACTGAATTTGCCTTAATTACTTCTTGTATTATTTTCACATCGTGAATTACAGTTTATCTGAAGTCATCGTTCTGTTGTTTGTCCCAGATGCCAGAATACTTCATGATTAAGTTTGAACGTGACCAAATTTTGTTCCTACTCAAGAATTGAGAGTTCCCTCTTTACAGTGGCTCCCCTAGCATGACCTGCCTTGGTAACCAGCCATGTGCATCATTTCTGTCATACCCCATGTGTTAATCTGACGGTGCTCTGTGTTTAAGTGTTAAGACCTGACGAGGCGTGTTTTATGGATTCATTGCAACATACTTCTGGTGGGTCATGAGGCAGGAGGTTGAAGATTAAGGACTGTCAGCTGCCTGAGGTAAATAGTAATGGCCTCATTAAAAACTCCCTGGAGTATTCCAATGTGATTTCAACATGACTTGTCCCCTTTATCATTTCTTACTCCCAATTTATGTAGGTAAAAAAATATCCACACCTTCCTCTCCTGTGTGAGCTTTATTTTGTTCATTCTCCAGGAAGGCATCAACATAAGAAGAGATCACCTCATTACAGCTTTCGGGGCTGTAATAACGAAGCTCAGCATCACACTTTCCCCAGTTTCTTGAGAAGAACTGAGTCACGTGGAGGATCCAAAAACCTTGCTTCAAATGGCTGTTTCACCTGCACGATTGTGGCCAAGGGTTTTCAATTTACAGCCCCCTTTATCGGTTCTGTAAAAGGTGAAGAGGAAGAAGAATACCTGCCTGCTCTGCCACACGGGGTTGTTTGATCATTGAATTAGACACTGAGGGAAAGAGAGAAGTCATTTGGGTTGAATGTCACCCCTGATCTCAGAGAACTTAAAATCTAGGGTAGAGGTTGTGATGCAAACCCAGAGAACTGGCAGACGTTGTGACATGTGACAGATGCACTGGGGCTACTTGCACCCACACTCACAGGTTGGATCCCAAGGGGTGGGAGGGTGGGAAGGTGAGACTTATTCTCAGGGTTCTAAGGGCAACTCTGTAAGAGGCTACTTCTACCACTGTAGTTCACGATCCCGTGTGGGTATGCTTCCCACCAACAATCAGACAGTAGATTTAATGAGCTTTCAGCAAAGGCGTTTACAAAGGTGACATAATAATAAAACAAAAAACAGGTGGTACAAAGCATTCTCTCCATCAAGTATGGCACTCACTTTCTCATGAATATACAGTGTCAATGGGAAAAGTGGACTCAAACTTACTGTGCAATGGCAGCGAGGTAGATGTGGAGAGAACCAGTGTGACAAAGACAGAACTCCCAACTCCTGGAACTCAAAGTTCTTTCTGCTTTTGTGGAGCCTTCATGAAGTTCTCCATAGCTCTCTGCTGGGCAATGGAGATCTGTGCCTTTTTTGTAGTCCATATCTGGCACTTGGTCATGCAGGGTCACGCTCCCTAAGGCTGCCTTTCCTAAGAACTCTTGGTACTGGAAGTCCTTTCTGTCATATAGAGTCTTCATATAGCTACCCCGGAGTGATTACTTGTTTGAGTCTCACTTTCCTGATCTATGAAATGAAAAGCCTAGTTTAGGTGACCTCTAAGGTCCCTTCCAGTTCCAAAATCCTATGATCCAACTTCATGAAATCAATGGGGAAAATTGTGAAAGAACCAAGTTACTACACAAAGCTGGAATATTTTTCAGACGGAAGGATTTAAATTTGGTGAAAGATGTTTATGGCTGAAAAAAAGTGAGTGGCAAAGCCTACTTATTTATTGGGTATATTTTTGTTTCTAAATAAATTAACTTTGAGTCTCCAAGGCACTATGACTACTGTCTTCAATTTGTATAATAAAATTGACACGCTAAAGAAAAATTAACTTGAAGATCACAGGAGAATAATTGCAAAATGTTCCCTTTGTTTCTGAAATTCTCGAGTTTTTCACACTTAATTCTGTGAAATGGAAAACAACACAAACATCATTTATAACTTTTTGGAAGCACTTCTTCAAACTTTGATAACTTACTAACCACTCCTAAGGAGTTTCAGAATCCTAGAATTCTAGAGTTTTAAGGGACTGAAATCTTTCCATTATCTAAGCTAACCCCACCACCCACTCAGGGGAGTGCTGGTGAACATATAATAATTGGGTTCTCAAAAAAAAATTACTAAAGGACATATTTTAAAGTTTAATCTGCATTAGAAACATTTTCTGCATCACTTTCTTACATTCAATCAACAAAACAATAACTATAGCTTATGCTGATTTCTAAGGTGCAAATGCTTACACTAAAAATTTCACAGTGGATTCTCAGGAACAAATTAAGAACTCTTTTGACCTTACCTGAACAGGAATCCCTTTTACCTAGCATTCAGCCTCTTCTTGAAGACTAGAAGTGTCAGGGAACTCACTATTTCCTGAGACAATCCATGCAATTATTAGACAACCCCTAGACTGTTAATACTTCTATTAAGCCTGACATCATGTAGCCTAAGAGTTGCAATGATGCCTATACTGTCCTATGCTGTCCTGTCCTGTCCAGGTGCCTGGCAACTATTCCCACCATCGGATCCAATGGCACTAAGACCCTAGAAGAGCTGTAGATGATGTGATCTCCAGGCCTATGTTTCAGGATCTTTAGGAAAGAAAGGCTTTTTCTAGGACATTAAAAAAAACATTCTAGGCCTTAATTTCCTTCTTTGTAAAATGGGGAATTGGACTGAATGAGTTTTCAGGTCTCTTTCCATACCCATATTCTACAGTTCTATAAACTCATATTTCAGACATTCATTTTACTACATTTTCAAAAAAAATGGTTGTTCTGTTGGTGTTCTAAAAATCTCATAAAACTTTTCTAATGCTCTGAAACATCTTGAAAGATTTTTGTGTCTAGTAAGATGTTTTAGATGCAATATTCTGCAATCATATGACTCATGCTAGGGGCTACCATATTTATGATTTATTGTAATGGTGATGCACAAAGAAATTTTACATTTGGGAAATGTGTAGATTATGGATCTAATTATAAAACATCAAAAAAATCTCATAGACATCAAGAAATCAAATGAGTGTTTAAAAAATGCCTACTAAGTTTTGTTTTAAGTGCTGGGGATACAAATATACAGAATGAAACCATACAAGAAGCTTAACTATCTTAAGAAGCTTACATGCAATCAGGGAGACTACAAGTATATATATAACTATGTATGAATATGAATACATGTGCACATATATATATATTCACACATGTATATGGTATCAACATAAAGATAATATAGGTATACACAAAGTAGTTAAGTATTGAATGATTCAGAAAAAGGAAGAATAGGTAGAAAGGTTTACAGTATTATCTTTGGATTTAGAGCTATAATCAACATAACTTGATTTGGGATTAAAAACAAAATAGGCTATGCAGTTCTATTGGAAAATGTCAATTTTTCAGTTTTCACTATTTCTAGGATCTTACTGATTTGGTCATTCTTTCTAACAGTGCAGGTCACAGCCCATTTATGTCAATCTATCATGGACTTTTGTCCATGTTCTGCTAAAAGTTCTATGAAAGGTATCCATCCAACATTCAGGGGGTCTTCCTCTAGACCTCGGCATTATATACAGCAAAAAGAGTATGATCCCTTACTCTTGTTACATGGCAGGCTGACCTTCTCTTTAATTGTAGCTTTTCCCCTGATCTATGTGCACAATTTACCTTCATAATATGCTGCAGTCTGTTTTCACCCACTCTATGTCTCTTCATGCCCTTTGCATTACCTGTAATGTTGATTTCTCAGATTGTAATATTCGTGTATTTGCACCAAAATAATGTTGCTAGAAGAATATTAATGTTTAGATATATCATATATACACATATATACACACATGTGAGTGTTTGTGTGTGTGTGTGTGTGTGTGTGTGTGTGTGTGTGTGTGTGATTTTGTTTCATAGAGAAGTTCGGAGTCACTGAAAATAAAATCATTTCCCAAAAGCAATCTGAACCACTTTCTTCTATTCTGGCTTCATCTCATCATTCATCTGCAGCATCTATCTAATTGTTGTTGTTTGTCCTTCATTCTAGAAGAGGACCAATGACAACATAAGGGTGATGTCTTAACTCGCAAGTGAATTGAATTTAAGTGAGGAAGAGCTGTGCAAAGTCATCAGCCTTATTCTCTCCTCCAGAGTCATCGGAGTCCAGTGGCAAGACATAGGTCAAGACAACTGTTGATGGCCCCCATGTGTATGTATGGATCAATCAGCTCTATGGGCTGTCTATCCAAACATGAATTGGTGCATTGGCTTGGGCCAATCTTCATCCACTTAGTTTTTCCCATTAGTAATTAAGAATTGGGTTAGGATAGGGATAGAGAATGGACTTGTGATTTCATTGGTATCCCAGGTGAAGGAATTCATTCCACTGAACACAAAAGCATCTTTTCTTTAATTTCTAGCCTTAGAGAGTTGCCAGCTGTTGTTCATCCTTCATTTTTGAAGAAGAGCAATGACATCATGGGTAATATCTTGATTCGTGAACGAATCAGATTTCAGTGAGACAGAGATGCACAAATGTCTTCCAAAGTCATCAAAGTCCAATGGCAGGACGAAGGTTAAGATGACTGGCGATGGCCCACAATGCAGTGGATAACATTGGCATCTTCAGCGTCTGACCAAGCTCTAAGTATTCCACATCCCCTGCTTCAGCTGCCTTCCTGGATGTTAGAACAAATTGTTCTCATCTGTCCATTCCAAAGCGGGAAGTCTTTATATGCTTAGGGTAGACATCCCCCTAACTCACTGACAGCTTTGAAGACTGTCAGTTACCCTCGACCTGCTTTAGTCCTTCTGCCAAAGTTGGTTTTGCCAGGGTATGGCTGCTGTACATGCTACAGCTTCTTGGAGCCACAGGTGAGAGTTGGGTGGCAGGTGGATACCGAAGGTAGAAAGAAGCCCCGAAAAGGGCTCTGCAGCCATCACACCAGAGATGCTAGTCCTCCCTGAACACCCCATACATCCCACTGGCTTGCTTACAGTCATGCTGGATGTGAACTCACTTCTTCCTGGTCAGCTTTTTAACCACTACAACAAACATCCAGCCTTCATGCCTACATTTCCTCAGATATAAAATGAAGGGGTTGGACTAGATCAGGGCATCCCAACCCAAACTACATTGCAGAGTGTCATATTATATCAACTGTAATAACATAAAATATCTCTATTATGGACCATTAAAATACCTTAATTCTCTCTTGAGCTTTGCTAGTTAGGGGTCATGGATCTCACTTGAGAGGCTCTGCCGCATTACAGAGCTTGACACAGCCTTCTCAGTGGCATCCACAAAGAGGAGCACCAGGAGGGCTTCACCATCTGTTAGGGATCCCTCTCCCCACTAAATATAGAACATGAGCATCTGACCCTTTGTGGGAGGAGGAGCTCAGATTGGATCACTTTTGACAATCATGCAGCACATTTGATGATCCCAAGCTGCTCACCACTGTGAAAGCCCATATGTTTAACATCAACAGTCTCCCGATGAGGCTACATAGCAGAGAACGACATGACCATAGAACAGTCAAGACTGCAAGCGACCTGGAGGACAACTTAAGTAATATACCTACATGAAACAGTATTTTTGGCTTTGACAATAATGGAAGTAAAGCGAAGAAACTCTGAGTACAAATTGGCTCTATGTCTTATGGTCACTTTAACTTCAAGGATAGAAAAACTACGGAGTAAGAAAGAACTATCCTCACGCTAATTTTTTTTTGTTTTTATAATTTTTTATTATTCTACATATTTCAAATAATATTTATGAATTGAATCTATTAATGGATGAATCTATCAATATAGATATGCATTTTATCTCCATGGTAAAAGAATCAAAGAAAAGTTTTTTATTTAATTAGACTTGATTGACTAATTGAATCACTATATATTCTATACAGGCAACTCTAAGACTACAAATTACCGAGAAGATACCAACTCGAATTGTAAAGAGAGTTTCTTCACTGGGCATTTCTTACACCAATGAATGAAATCACAGATCAAGAACAATTCAAAAATATATTCTATACAAAATACATATCACACAGCAAGATCATTTTAGTGTGTATGGTAGAAACTTGAGATATTTTAGTGGTCCATAATAAAGTTTAGATACTTTGTATGATTATCATTGAGATATTTTACAACTACAATATAGTTTGGTTTGGGAAACTCTGATCTAGTCCTACTCCCTTGTTGTACATACGAGAAAACTTCAATCCAGAGAAGCTACATGTTGACCAAGGTCAGACATCTAGCTATTGGCAGGTCATAGACCAGCATCTAGGCCTCTCAATATTTGTGATTTTATTATTCTATGAGCTGGAAGGAATCTTAGAGGCCATGTAGACCGACCATTGATTCCATGCTGCAATTCTTTCTAAAACATCCCTGAATGATGGTCAACCAACTTGTGTTTGGTCATGTCTAGTGATAAGAAACTCACTGCCTTCCTGAGAGTTCTATTTTATTATTGGACAGCTTCAGTTGTTGGGGAGAACTTCTTTATATTGAGCCAAAATCTATCTTCCTATGACTTTTATCATACTGGATCTAATTCTACCCTCTGGAACTATACATTCTTCTCCCAGATGACATCTCTTCTAATCTTTTTTAAAGATGCCTAGCCCTCGATTCAGATTTTTTTTTTCTATTATACCATGCTACTTGTCCTCTGTTACAATAGCTCTCTCCATCTAGGCAGTAATGTAACAGAGGTCAGAAGATGGGATGCTATAGTTCCTAAGGAGTACTAAACCAATACATGAATCAGTCACTACCCTCTTATGGACTTGGATTCAAAGGGGATGATATATACCAAATATCTTAGGCCTTCATTCCAATGTGAAATAGAGTGCTTCTAAAATCTTTTATGTCATGTACAAAAATATTTATAGCAGTTCTTTTTGTGGTGGCAAAGAATTGGAAATTGAGGGGACACCCATCAGTTGGGGAATGGCTGAACAAGTTGTGGTATATGAATGTAATGGAATACTGTTGTGCTATAAGAAATGAGGAGCAGACAGACTTCATAATAACCTGGAGAGACATACATGATTTGATGCTAAGTAAGGGCAGCAGAACCAGGAGAAAATTATATATGATCACAGACACAAGTATCGCTGAGGACTAACTTTGATAGACTTGATTCTTCTCAGCAATGCAAGGTTCTAAGACAACTCCAAAAGATTCATGATGGAAAAAGCGATTCACATCCAATGAAAGAATTATGGAGTCTGAATGCAGATTGAGGCAAACTATTTGCTCTCTTTTTGTTTGTCTGTTTTAGTTTCTGTTTTGTTTCTTCTTTCTCATGGTTCATTCCATTGGTTATAGTTCTTCTTTACAACCTGACTATTGTGAAAATATGTTTAGTGTGACGTTATATATAGAACCCGTATTGGATTGTATGCTCTCTTGGGTGGGGAAGGGGGTAGGAGAGAGAGGGGGAGAAAATTGGAAACTCAAAAACTTGAGGAACTGAATGTTGTGAACTAAAAGTTTAAATTAATTACTTAATTAATTTTTTTTTTTTTTAACAAGGAGGCTAACCCTTCCTGGACAGCTAGGTGGCATGGTGGATAGAGTGCTGAGGCTGGAGTCAGGAAGATTCATCTTTCTGAGTTCAGATCTGGCCTCAGACACTTGCTGGCTGTGTGATCCCAAGCAAGACACATAACCCTGTTTGCCTCAGTTTCTCATCTATAAAATGAGCTGGAGAAGAAAATGGTCAATTACTCTAGTATCTCTGCTAAGAAAACACCAATTGGGGTCACAAAGAGTCAGACAGGACTGAAGACAACTGAACAACAACCGTTCCCACTTTACCAAGCCACTCCACACTTAAATGGCCTGAGGAAAAGTAAGCTAAGATACAGGAAGTGCTAAGTGGCTTCCATCTAGTCAAGATTTGTTATTATTTTACTGAGGCACAGAGAGATTAAGCAGTTTGCCTGGGGGATGAAGTTAAAAATTGAATGGAAGGCTCCTGATTCAACATTTGGTCCACTAATGACTGTTTCTGTTGCTTCTGGTTAGAGAACTTTTAGGAAAAATTGGAGAGGGAGTTTGAAGTGGAAAGGGGAGGTTCAAGGAAGGTTCTCCAAAAACGAAACAATCCCTCTTTCTGCTTTCACCCCAATATCGTTGCTGAACATCATCTGATGGAGGCATCAACCCTCCCCCGTCCCCGCACCTCGGTCACATTATTACCTTTCATCTACTAAACCTTGTTAAGAAACAGCATCATCAAGTGGAAAGATTATAAGATTTGAAGTCAAACCATCTGGCTCCAAGTCCTAGCCCTGCCACCTACTAGCTGTGTGGTTTTAGACCATTCTGAGCCTCAGTTTTCCCATCTTTAGAATGGGAACTGTACTACCTGCACTACCTACTCCATAGAGTTGTAAGAGGAAACCCTTTGTAAGCCTTAAGGCGCTATAGAAAAGTCAGCCCCCAAAACTGTGGAACCCAGATGGAGCCAAGGATTTCCACAACCTGCTGCTCCTCGCCAGGGAATTTCAGCTGTGTTTAAAACTATTGGGAAATATAGGGTGTGGCTTTTGTCTCTGCCTCTGCAGAAGGCTGAAGATCAAGACCCAGAACTCACAAAGATCTAGCCCTGGAAGCCGGATTGGTGACGCTGAGTACTGCCAAAGTAGTGTCTTCACACACGGTAAAGTGAAGAAGTGAGAGAATTATCCAGATAAACTAGAACAACCTCTCCTCTCTCCCCACAAAAATCCCATTTTGTCCATAGATTATTCAGACTCTATCTTACTTCTGCCTTAATTACGATTAAGATCATGACCCATAATTGTGGATGATTATTTCAGCTTTCTACCTTGCCCACTTAAGCTGGAAGGGACCCTGGAATGTCAAAGGAAGAAGAGAACTTTCAGGTTAGTTGTTTTTGAGTCATATCTGACATTTTGTGACCTCATTTGAGGTTTTCTTGGCAGAGATATTAGAGTAGTTTGCTATTTCCTTCTCCAGCTCATTTAACAGATGAGGAAACTGAGGCAAACAGGGATTAAGTGACTTGCCCAGGGTCACACAGCTTATAAGCGTCGGAAGCTGAATTTGACCTCAGGTCCTTCTGACTCCAGGTCCAGCATTCTGTAGACTGCACCACCCAGCTGCCCAGAAGGGAACTTAGAAATCATGTGATCCAATTGACTAATTTGATAGACAAGGAAACTGAAATTCAATGATTTGCCCAAATTCAAATAGCTAGTAAGTAGCAGAGCTTGGCATTGAGCCCGTAAGGCACGGTGACACTCAGGCCAATGCTCTTTGTAGCACATCCATGTGTCCCCATGCCCTTAACATCAGCCTCCTGGGCCTCAGTTTCTCAATGATAACATTAAACTATTGGACTAGATCTCTAAGTCGTCACAATTCTGAATGCCCAGTACTAGACTCTGCATAAGTTCTTAAAATAGGTTTGTTGAATTGAAAGGAACAACCCCTGCCCTGATGATGCTATCCATTTTCACAGCACCTCTGGGCCTCTCCTAACTATGAAACACCAATAATAACGCTGGAGTATTCAACCATCCCTTCCTGGGGCGGGTCTGGTGAATTCTTAAGGAGCCTGACTGTACTGCTCGTAGAACACACCCAATGAGGAGGGGCTAGAAGCCTGAACACCTCCTAATATGGCCTAGGTAGCGTATGACACATCATCGGGGTGAGCTGTCCATATCTTGGCACTTTGCTCACGATGAGGAGAGCTTACTCAGCAAGCACCAGACACTCGGAAATGCTTTCTTTGTACGTATCTGGGGACAAGGTGAGAATAGGCTCACAGGATTTAAAGATGAAAAAGGCCTTAGAGATCAAAGACCTGGAGGTGGAAGGAAACTCATAGGACCTCTAGTCCAAACCCTTTCATTTTATAGATGAGGGAACTGAGGTAGGTGTCCTGGCGACTTGCCCAAAGTCACACAGGGAGTGAACAAAAGAAGTGGGATCTGAAACAATGTCCACTGACTTCACCATTTAAACCACTATTCTGCCTTTCATGCAAACCACCCCACCCCCCTTTCACAGAAGAGAAAGAGATTAAAGAAACCTGCCCAAAGGCTCACAGGTTGTCTAAAATAAGGCTTTGATTTGAATCCAGCTATTCTTACCCTACAAGCAATTTTCTTTCCTCTCTTCCTACCTTCATTAATTCACTACCAAATTAAGGGGAAAAGTGCTAGATTTGGGGTCAGAGGATTTGCTTTCTCACTGTGTAAATTCCTTTACCTTTCTGAAGCTCAGCCTCTTCATCTGTAAAATAGTCCTTGGAGGGAGGAGGGGAAGAGGAAATGAGGAGGAGGAAAAGCAAGGGAGGCATCCACACAGTAGAAAGAGTAAGGTATCTCAAGTCAAAGGACCTAGACTGAAATCCTGCCGCTTATGTTTCTTATCTATGTGACCTTGGACAAGTCACTTAAACCAACTTCTAGGTTTCTTCTCTTGCAAAATGAGAGAGTTATACTAAATGATCTCCGAAGTCTCTTCCAATTCTAAATCTATATAGGAGGTAGTGCAGTATAATTAAAAGTGTGCTGGATTTAATCAGAAGACCTGGGTTCAAATCCTGACTCCACTACTTAGTACTTCTGTGACCTTGTGCAGATCAGCCTCTGTGGGTCACGGGTCTGGGCCTGTAAAATGAAGGGATTGAAATAAATGGCCTCAAAAGTCTCTTCCAGCTCTAAGTCTGTGACCCTGTGATCACTAAAATCCCTTTAAGTTCTAAAGCCCATGACCCTATGCTGCTAAGCCTTCAAGGATATACTGTGGTGACTCAATTTCTCTGAGGATCTTCCCTCCTCCACCTTCCTAATTCCTGATAAGCCTTTCTTAGTACATTTCAGAACTTAAAACATCTGTGCATCTGATTACTCACAATGACAGAGTTGAAAAGCTCTCAAAACTGAATTAATTACGCACACTTACACGTATCTCTCATACACACATATACACATCACACACACACACACACACACACACACACACACACACACACACACCAGGAGCAAGAACTGGTTTACTGGTTTGCTTTGGGCAAAAGACTGGATGCTGAGCTTCACACAGCTCCTGGAGACAAGACAAGTGTAGTCAGAAATCCTTTTGCCAGAATTGGTTACACGATGATACATTCAGGAGTTGGTAACAGGGAGTTCCTGCAGAGAGAGACAACCCTCCTGCTGAGGTCTGGCCCCAGCCTTCAACAGACTTTGTTCTGCATGTATTATGTGAGCTCAGTGGGCTGTGTGTCAGATTCCCTGACAATAGAGGTCATCCAGCCAAGGAAGGCTGTTCGAATATTTGTCAGAGCCCTGTCTTCTGGAAGGGATTCTTGCTTCAGGTAGGGGATGACTAGATAACACAGTCCATTCTGACTCTGAGAATCTAGGATTCATTGTCTCCCTGGTGCAAGCATATCATCACATAACGGTCGCTGGTCATAATGGTGCTGAATATGTTGTCACCAGGCATGGCGACACTTTGCCACTGTTTAAACCAAGATGACATACCACCACTGAGAAACCTCTAGATTGTTCAAGAAGTAAAGCCAAGCAATGAGTTAAAGTCCCAGCCATGTGATTTGGGTAATCTGCTTAAAGTCTCTGTAAGCCTTGGCTTTCTCATCTATGAAATGAGTATAACAGTGCTTATACTAGCTGCCTTCCAGGGTTGTAGTAAAAAAAGCATTTAAACACTGAGCAGGTAACTAGCATGGCCACCCTCTTCTCTTAGACATCAATATTATCCTGTTACTGAGTTTAACGTCAGTTATTTTCTACTCTAGGAACTGAGTTCAAGAAGCAAAGAAAGAAAGGCTAAATATGATGAATGTGTATTATTCAGAAAATCGTATGGACAACCTATGGAGCTCATCTTCCAGGAGGGACAGACAGACAGACAGACAGATGGGATTGGGAGAGTGAGAAGTAAGCACTTATTAAGCAACTGCTGTGATAAATACTTTACAAATATCTCATATGATTGACAGAAATGGAGACAGAGAGACAGATCTTGGACTGACAGTGAAAACAAAGAGCTGAGTCCAGATTTGAAGAGGAGAGTGTATTGCCTTAGGAAATTGCAAGGATATTTTAATGAAGTGAACTTCTTCCTGGAAAAAAAAAAATGTCCATCTTATCATCACCAATATTTTTCTGGTGATGTTGTATGACTGAGTCATGAAACATCAGAGTCTCTTGTTAGAAATTAGGTTGAGGCTCATTCAAAGGGTAGTGGAGAAGTGTATGGTGGGCACAAGCCAGCTGTGACACATTACAAGTGAGCACTTAGCAGGAGAAGCAGAGTTGTGGATGTCATCAAAGAAACGTGTAGCAGAGTCATGGAGAGCACTCGGATTTGCCCTTGCTGGTAGATTGTACAAAGCATGCTTAGGTATTCTTTACCTGCTTCCAGCTGACCTTAAGAGAGCTTTAGGTTCCTATGTCCAGCTGTGTGTGACTCAGGGAGAGGACAAAATTCCCAGCTGGTTTTTGAGCCGGAAGAAGTGATGACTCAGATAATTTACAAAAAGAGTGATGGCACCCCCACCCCCACCCCATCTCTCTATTCATTTCCAGCTGTAAAGCACATAGACTGTTTCCATATGTGTCCTGAGAGCTGGCTAAAGGAAAAATTTCTTTGCCTCCTACCTGGTCTATATGTGACTGTAAGCAAATGGCCATCTCTATTTCTTTTGGGTCTGTTCTTACCTGATCTTAGGTGAACAAGTATTCCATTTTGGATGTGTCCAGGACTTTAAAAGGTCCAAAGGTCCTGGGAGATCTATAACTTTAAAAATGTGTCCCCAGAGCAGCAGTAGCTGAGGAGACAACCACAATGGAGGAGAACGGCCGTGAATAAAAGGCTTGACCCAGGCCTGGTCACCGTGATAAATAAATGTATAGAGAAAAGGAAGATGGGCCAGTCACAGAGTCAGAATGAGGGATCATCAGTAGTCAATCAATAAACGTGTTAAGTGCCTACTATGTTCCAAGCCCTGTATTAAGGACTGAGAAGGCAAAGACATTCCTTGCCCTCAAGGAGTTTACAATCTAATGAGGAAGATAACTATGCAAATATATATATAAAGACAGTGTATATGGGATAAATAGGAAATAATTAACAGAGGGAAAGCACTAGAATTAAGAGGGTTTGGGGAAGGCTTTCAGTAAAAGATGAGATTTTAATTGGGAATTAAAGGAAGCCAATAAGTGAAGATGAGGAGAGAGAGCATTCCAAGCATGGGGGACAGCCAAAGAAAATGCCTGAATTAGAGTGGTGGCAGTGTCAGAGGAAAGAAGGGAGTATATTTGAGAGATATTGAAAAGGTGAAATCAATAGGCCTTGGTGAGATATTGAGGGGTCCAGGATGACTCCTAGGTTGCAAAGCTGACAGACTGGGAGGACAGTGTTGCCCTCTATGGTAATAGGGAGGGGAGGAGCAGGAGAAGGTTTAGGGGGTGGAAATAATGAGTTCCACTTTGGATGTACCGATTTAAGATATCTACTAGATACCCAGTTCAAGATGTCTGAAAGATGGGTGAAGATGCAAGATTAGAGATCAGTAGAGAGTTTGGAGCAAAATAAGTTGATTTGAAAATCGTTGGCAAAGAGATGTAATTAAATCCATGGGAGCTGATGATATCACCAAGTGAAGTATTATAGAGAGAAGAGAGTAGGTCCAGGACAGAACCTCGAAGGACACCCACAGTTAAAGGGTGTGACCTGGAGGATCCACCAAAGCAGTCAGAGAAGAAATGATCAGGTAGGTAGGAGGAGAACCAGGAGGGAGAGATGTCCCAAAAACTTAGAGAGAAGAGCATATTAAGGAGGAGAGATTGATATACAGTGTCAAAGGCTGCAGAGAAGTCAAGGAGATTGAGAAAAGACCATTGAATTTGGCTACTAAGAAATCATTAGCTACTTTGAAGAGAGTGATTTTGGTGGAATAAAAAGATTGGAAGCCAGACTGTAAGGGATTAAGAAGAGAGGGAGAGGAGAGAAAATGGAGGTACCTATTTTAGATTCACTTTTAGAGGACCTACAGGAATTTGGCTACAAATGGCAGAAGAGATACAGGGCAATGGGGATGGAAGGACCATATAAGGGTTTTTTCAGGGTTGGGGAGACATAAGCATGTTTGTAGGAAATAGGGAAAGAGTCAGTAGACTGGGAGAGATTGAAAATAAGTGAAAGAGTGGGGATGACAAACAGGGCAATCTGTTGAAGAAGATGGAGTGGAATTGGATTACTCGAATAAGTAGAGGGATTAACCCTTGTAAAGAATAAGGTTGCCTCATCATATGAGACAGGAGTGAAGGAGGAGGTAATGGCAGAAGACATCCAAGTGATAGGAAATGAGGAAGAGGGGAGAAAGGGGAGCTCACTGTGAATGGTCTCAATTTTATCTGCAAAATATGAGGCAAGGTTCTCAGCTAAGAGAGTGTGAAGAGAGGAAGCCATGGGAGGTTTGAGGAAGGATGAAAGATTTAGGAGAACTGCTATGGAGGGTTGAGATAGTGGGTGGATAAGGGAGGTATAATAGGATTGTTTAGCAGCAGTGAGGAGCTGGATGAAGTTGTATGTGCTATGAATTTGTAGTGGACCCAATCAGAACAGTTACACGATTTTCTCCATCTTCATTCAGCAGCAGCTGTGTAGGAGCAAAGACAGCCAATAGTGGGAGTGATCCAAGGATGAGGCTTGGCTGAATATAATCAGTGATATCATAAGAGGGCTAAGGATTCAAGAGAGGAGGACTGTGTAGAGTTGAATTGGTTCACCAAGGGGTCAAGACAAGGAAAAAAGGAGAGTGGCTAGTGCAAGGGAGACATCATAGGAGAAAACTGAGGTGTCAAAGGATTAGAGGTCATGGTGCAGACAAAGAGCAGGGTTTTATAAGGGAAGGCAAAAGGGGAGATGAAAAGACAATAGGTTAGGGTTGGATAGGAGGATTTCGAAATATGTTTGGGTGATGGCAAGGTCAAAGGTATGACCATGTTTGTGTATGGCTGAGGTGGAGAGGAGTAGCTAAGTAAGTAGGTAAAGTACGAAGGTTGGGGAACTGAGTGATTTGGGTATTTGAGAGAGAGTAGAGCAGGAGTTGAGGTGGAGAGAAAAACTATGAGCCAGGTACCAAACTTACTGAGGAAAGAAAGGAGTGACCTGGGGGCCTGTAGACAGCTGCTACCAGGATTTTGATCAGGTGATAGATATGAATAGAATGAACCTCAAAGGAAGAAAGTTTACTGAGTGATGGAGGTAAGGGAAGAATCTCGAAGTGGTAATAGGGAGCAAGGTGTATTTCAACTCTTCTTCCTTGACCAGTGAGCTAAGGAGGGTGAGTGAAAGAGTACCAGAACAGGAAAAGGTGACCACAGAGGTTGTGTCATCAACAGCGAACCAGATTTCAGTAAAAACTAGGAGAAAGAAGGAATGGAAAAGAAAAAGATTTAAGATGAAAGAAAATTTATTATCTACAAAACAGCCATTACAGAGGGCATGACGGAAGAGCTGGGGGGAGTTAGGTTGAAACATTGGGTGAGAGGATTGAGCAGGATAGGAAATTAATGGAAAAATCCACTGATATCCTTATGATGTCATGAGGATTCCAGAAAGGTTCTTAGCATGATGTAGAGAATTTGGGGAAGGACATGGACAAGAATAGAACAGCATGAGCAGGCTTGGACGAGTTGTGATCTGGGATTGTTAAATGGAATATTAACATTGTTAAGACCACGGATGAAGGAAAAAAATAAGTATTTACATAGCACCGAGTATGTGCCAGGCATTGAGTTAAGGACTTGTTGTAACAATTCAGCTGGCAGCTGCTGTGAGGATGTAAAACCAACAACAACCAGCTCATGGAACTCTGCAAGCCCAGGTTCTTTTGATCTGCTTTACTAAGGAAAGCAACATTAAGGGGTTGACAATGTTACTTGAATCCAGTATACAAGTATCATTCACTTAATTCAGGGGGAAAAGCCATCACCCTGAACTTCAGAGCAAATACAAACAAATTACAAACATCAACAGATAAACCTTGTCTGATTCAAATCTCAATTCATAGTTACCAGAATTTAACAAAGTCCTAACATCCGGGTTTACAAGCTGGAGGGCTCTTAACTACAGCTGCCCAGAGTCTCCACATCAGCACACACCCAAGAGTGAGAGCCCTAAGCAAATAGCTCTGTCTTCTCTTTTTATGCATTCTTTAGCCACGGTGACCAGAGTTAAGCTCTTACTATTGCCTCTGGTGTTGGCAACTCCCCTTAGGACCTTGGGGGACTTCATGCCCACATCAACTTAACACCTAATAGCTAGTGGTTTAGGGCCTACTTGGAAGCAAAGATATAATCAGACCTCCCTACCTGGGTCCCCACCTTAGTTACCTAATTTAATCAAAGAAATAAAGGCCAAACTCTTCAAGGGCACTCAGTTGAATAAGTGCTAAGAGCCCATCTTGATTGACAATATGGTACTTTACAAACATTCTCATTTCATTCTCACTACAACCCTGTGAAGATATTATTATTATTATTATCATCCCCATTTTACGGCTGAGGAAGCTGAATCAAACAGAGGTTTAGTGACTTGCCCAGAATCACATAGCTAGTAAACGCCTAAGGTCACATTTGAACTCAAGTTTTCCTGACTCCAGCCCCAGAACTTTATCCACTGCACCAACAAGCTGATTTGAAATGGAAGCCAAGGGTAAAAACCAAAGAAGACATTTGGCACTGAGTATTTATCAAATGCACCTTTCCAATAATCCCATAATGTCCAGATCAAATGGTAGAAACACCATGCTACTCCCTGTGCTCAAACTACCAATCTCCACTCCCTAGTGCCCAAACTCTTCATCCTAACATGGTAAGCCCTCTTTAGTCCTGCACCAAACAAACTCTTCTGCCCTAACTCATTGCTTCAGCCACACTGATCTGCTCTTGGCTCCTTAAATGTTCCTCACCAAATAAGGTGAATCTGCTCAGAGTACTGCTCCCATCAGAAAAGCCCACCCCTCTTTTGTTGTTATAATTAAATTTTCTTCATTATTATGAACTTAGCAATCATCCACAAAAAACAAGCATTTCAATGCTGAAAGAAGAACAAGAAAGAAGACTGGATAAGAAACTGTGAATTAGGACTTTAAAAAAAAAAGAAATGTACATACGCATATACAAATGCATAGATACATAGATATATACATACATACATATATATATATATATATATATATATACACATAATGAGAAACTATCCGTTACTATTAGTTCCCTTTTAAGGAAGTATATGTAGACCTATATACAATAAGCATATACAATGATGAATATACCTATACATATCCAGTCCCTACCCAGAACTGCCATATCATGAGGACCCCCCACCATTCTGCTCACTCCATTTCCAACACACTTTCCTTTTGTTCCACCTTCATGCCAGCTGCCTGGCCGCCCCCCACCTCTCACCTCCTACCCCCCCCACCCCAGCCTACTGCCCTACCCCCAGTTTCTAGGTCCCCTCTATGTTTCGTCTTCCCTTATTAGGATGTAAGCACCTTGAGATTAGGGACTGTCTTGTCCTTATCCCCAATATTTAGTACATATTGGGCACATAGAAAGTGCTAAATAAATGATGAATCTATCTACCTGCCTGTCTTTACCTAGTTATCTATCAACGTATACATATATGATGGATAATAAGCTGCAATTGTCTGCTCTGCAGTTTATTCTTAAGGAAATATACATATATAATATATACATAGATTTATTGAAGTTACATGAATGCATAAAATAGGCAGCTAGGTGGCACAATGGATAAACTGCCGGCCCTGGAGTCAAGAAGAGTTGAGCGCAAATCTGAGCTGTATGACCCTGGGCAAGTCACTTAACCCTGTTTGCCTCAGTTTCCTCATTTGTAAAATGAGCTGGAGAAGGAAATAGCAAATCACTCCAGTATCTTTGCCTAGAAAACCTCAAATAGGGTCACAAGAAGTCAGACACTACTGAAATGACTGGACAACTGTATCGACAAATACATAAAATATATTTTACAATTCTGCCGATCTATATATATGTATGTATACACAGGGAGCAGGTCCAGATAAAATTCTACTTCCTCTAAGAATAAATGAATGAATGAAAGCATTAATTAAGCACTTAATGTACACAAACCAAAAGAAGATTTTGCTGACCATGCCAATCCATATATGTCTTTTCCTCCTCTGCTCACATATACGTAACAAGACAACTAATAACAAAAGAGAGTAAATACAAATATCCAGTAAGTGTTGTCTCTAGCTTATGACCTCTATTAGACTATAAATTCCCTAAAAGTAGAACTTTATCCCCTTCAAATGCTATCTATTCTAACCCAACTGGACATCTCTGCATTGGCATCCCTTTCTCGTCTTGCTCTCTCCTTCTTACATCTTTGCTTCATCTATTGAAATCCTTCCCATCCTGCAAGGCCCAGATTTTCTTGAAATCCTCTCCCTTACCTGAATAGGATCCCTCCTACTTTGGATTTCCCCTAGTCCTTTCCCAAAACCTGTTCTTTAAACTTCCCAAACTCTCTCACTTACCATAGCTATTTCACTAAGTGTTACACACTCTCCAACCCACTAGGCCATTTATACCCATTCCCTCCCCATCATATTGTGAATTTCTTGAGAATAGAGCTTGCATCACATCTATCTTTTCATCCCTAGAAGCTAATGTACAGCACTCTGCACACAGTAGGTATGTAATAAATGTTTACTGAATATAATGGAATCTCTTACATTTTTCCAAACCCCATAAAGCTGAAGGCAGGATTTTGCCATCAGCAGGTTTCCAATAAATGCTGTTGTTGTTCAGTCTTTTTCAGTAGTGTCTGACTCTTCATGACCCTATTTGTGGTTTTCATGGCAAAGATACTGGAGTGGCTTGTTACCTCCTCCAGCTCGTTTTAAAGATGAGGAAAGCAAGGCAAACAAGGTTAAGTGACTTGTCCAAGATCTCGCAGCTAGTAAGTGTCTGAGGCCAGATAGGACCTCAGTAAGATGAATCTTCCTGACTCCAGGCCTGGTACTCTACCCACTATACCACCTGCCTGCCCTTCCAATAAATAACTACTATTTATTGACAGAGACTAGAAGGATGGTGATGGGATATTAAAATGACCACTGTCCAAGCAATCCCTGGGCATTGCACATGTAGGGATTCTGCAGTTAACAAAGAACAAGAGAACCTTTGGGGACATTTTGGCTCAAGGGCCCAGAATTTAAACCTCGGCCAGCCCAGGACTAGAGTAGGAGCTCCAAAACAAGAGCCTAGCCCCAATGTCACAGGATGGTACACCCTCAGTCACGTAGCCTGCAATTCCCCTCAGCCCTAATCTGGGTGTGCTGAGCTAAGAGAAGGGGAGCAATTTTTAAATGAGCTAATTTGGGTGGGTATTTAAGCTATCCACATGCAATCAGCAGATTCCATCCTGGGGCCAACTTAC
>CM053625.1:145779907-145811936 GCA_028646595.1 Phalanger gymnotis
GCGTGCTGGCAGCTTTCTGGGTGCTGACTGTGGGTGGATCTTACACCCCCACAGAAGCTGCTAGCCAGATTGTGGAAACAATTCCATGGCTCACAAGGCCTGCTTCTGGTTTGCTGGGGCCTGGTCTCCACTGGCATGGCCTGCACTAGATTATGCTCCTCTCTCAGCCTGGCGTGACAGACCTTTCCTGCCAACTTTCTAAGTTGTCTTTGACTGGAAAATTATTTCACCCCATCTTTTTGTAGGTTCTGCTGCTCCAAGAATTATTTTATGGCATGATGTAAAGGTTTTTGGAGGTTCTGGGGGGAGAGCTCAGGTGAGTCACTGCCTTTTTTCCACCATCTTGGTTCTGCCCACAACAGATTTTGAACATAGGGGAAACTAACTTTGAATTCAATTAAGTGAAATGCTATGTTAAAAAAGAAAAGAATTCTATTCTTCTCATTAGTAGTATTATTTTTTAACGTACTCTATTATTATTCTGGTAGTTGTTTTTTTTTTAATTTCCTCAATAAAAATTTGGGGAAATGTTTTCTCTCTTGTTAGATAAATATCTACATAATATCCTCAATTTTACATGTTGGCCCACAAAGTCCACAATCTTTGCTATCTGGCCCTTTACAGAAAAGGTTTGCCAATCCCTGGCCTAGAACACAGAGGTCAAGGGAGCTGCCCAAGATCATATAGCCAATATATGTCAGAGAGGGAACTTGAACCCTGGGCTCCCTCACTCCAAGGGCAGCTCTCCGGCCACTGGTCCACATCTCCTCTCAGCTACAGAAGAGGGCAAAATGTAATATGAATTAACTAACTTTCCAAATGAAAGATTCTCAAGGGAATATGTTCCCCTAGGCCAAAGAAAGAAAACCCCTTAGAGATTGCCCCAGGCCTCAGGACCAAGCATCTGATGAAACCTCTAAGCCAAGCCTTGTGCCATGAAGGATCTGGGAAACAATACTTCCATCTTTCCAACAAAACCATAAGGGCTGGTTCCTGTTGAGCCTCACCCCTCCCAGTCACAAATTGTTTAGACATCTTATTTTTCCCTCTCAAATGATATGAAGATGACATAGGCAATCAAGGCTGACTCTTGGAATTATTCTGGATATTAAACAGGTTGAAAACCACCCCTTGGGTCAATTAGGATTCCTCTTTAATCCTGCCCACTTTGTAAAGTACACTGTATTAAGACCACATTTTCTTCAGTCGCCATAGAAGAAAATCATACAATGCCACCAAAGGAGGAGCTCAGGCTTCTCCAAGCAAGAATTTTTCTTTTAAGCGCTGAAGGCCCTGTCCCCAGGCTTCTTTCTTACATTTGCTGAGGAGGAAATATTGGTGCCAAGGCTAAGTGTAGCCTCTACCCGGCACCCTGGGCCAAATTAAATATGGTAGAGTGTTGAGAGCCCCAATCTGGGAATCAGAGGACCAGTGTTCAAATCTTGGCTTTGCTCCTTCTCTTTTTTGACCAACATTTATGCAGCACTTTAAGTTCATTATCTCTCGTTTGAGCTTTACAACAGTCTTGTAAGAGCAGCCCTAGAGGTATTATTATCATCATTCCCATTTTATAGCTGAGGAAAGTGAAGCTTAGAATTGTGTGTGCTCTCTCAGCTACTAAATACAGAAGGTTGAGATCCTACCGAGCCCAGTGCTTCGTGCGTTATTCATCGGAGCTTGGGCAAGTCACTTCCTTCTCCTGGGCCTCAGTTTCTACCACTGTAAAATGAAGGAGCTGGAACAGATGAGTTCTAAATTTTATGCTCCTATGGTTCCATGACTCCAGTGGTCCAGCCAAAACTTTCTTAAGAGAGGAAAACTGAAGGGAGGGCATGGACTTCTAGGAACTGAGGGCCTTATGTGTAAGGGAGAAATGCTGGTGTTGGGAGATAGAAGTCAAGTTGTGAAAAAAATAAACCCAATTTGATTATATATTTAATATTTGCCATGACTCCAGTCTTATTAGGCACTATGAAGAATAAAAATGTGAAACGGTCCTAGTTTACAAGTAGCTTATACTGTTTTATTTTTGCAGAAAGATGGGGGTTTTTGCTACCTAAAACACATCACCAAAACAATGAGCCTTTGCCACATAATAAAGATAGGAACATGGGCTAGGTTAGTAGAAAGTCATGACCTTGCCTCCTTAACTTATATTTTGCTCTGATTCAAATTCATGAATACTAAGCCAGAGAGGATCTTGGGAGAATTTATCCCTGTTAGATAGTTATATGTAACAGAGGACTTTGATCTTCTGCCCAGGAATAGGAGTTGAAAAGACCAAATCTTAACCAGTGGATAATCTGCTTGGCTTTTGTCAGCTGGGTGTGGTGGCTATGACTAAAGAGCTGGTATCCTGTACATAATAAGGAGATATTATTAGTCACTATGCCTTGGAAGACTGGAGCAGAAATGACTTGGGTGGCCTTGAAGTGAGGAGCCCAGAAGACAGTAGTAGCAAGAAGCAATCTACAGCAGAGACTATGAACCCAATAGCTATAAAAACAATACTTAGCTTAGACCAGTAGAGGAGTATATTCTTTGACCAGCATGATCACATTACCAGAAAACATCAGTGGACCTCTAGCACTGGAGATCTGAGTTGCTCCTCTATACACATTCCCCTGTGTATGCCATTCATACATGATCCCTATATATCCTCACTCTCCCCACTGAGGGTACATATTGTGCCCTAAGTTTATGGGGGGGGGGGGTGAAATGTCTTATTTCAAGTCAATGAGCATTTATTTATTAAGAGCTTACCATGTGCCAGTACAAATATAAGCAAAATAGTAACAGTCCCTGACCTCAAGGAGCTTACATTTTAATGGGAGAAGGCAACACATAAAAGGGGATCTGAAAAGGGTGAGACGAGGCATGGTGTTAGGAGGCAGGTGAGGCGTGGTGTCTAAATCTGGAGCATCAGGGATGGCTAGTCTGGAGATAGAGGTTCTGGAAAGAAGTCATCAGTGGGAGAAGGGGTCCATCGTAGCAAAGTCAAGAAGCTGCTGAGGCATAGTAGCTAAGTCAGGAGAATCAGAGATGGCTGGTCTAAAGTCCTTTTTCCAAAATTTTTAAATTAGTTAATATGCTACTTTAGTAAATGTCCTTGATTTAAACTAGTTGTTCCCTTTAGCAAACTAACGGAAACACATCTGTAGGGGTTCATGAGCTATCATTTTGAGAAAATGTACTGAGCACTTCGAACCTAGTGTAGCTATTTTAGAGTCTCCACATGTAAAGGAAGGTGCCCAGGTACCACAAATATTGCCACTTGTCTTACCTATATTTGTCTTGCCTTGCCAAGAAGATTATATGATTTAATGTCTAAATATATAAGAAGTAGCATGGAAAGAACTCTGGACTAAGAGTCACGAAATATGCTTTTGCAGCCCAGCCCACATCCTTACTTGCTATGTAACTTTGGGCAATTGACTTCCCTCTCAGAACCTCCCTTTCATCATCTGTGAAATGGGAATAATGATGCTCGTACTATCTACCACAGAGGGTTGTGGTAAGCATTAGTGGAAATGTAAGTTTTTGCTAGTATATGGACAGTAACTGCTCTAGTTCAGCAGGAGAGATTATTATAGATCAGAATAGTCAAGGACATCTCTATGAAGTTGGTGAGACTAGAAGTGCTTTCTAAGGATTTGATTAGACAGTTAAAGATAGGAAGGGCATGACAGTGAAGGGGGAGCCAGCGTGAGTGAAGACAGGAAGATAAGAAAAAGCATGATCTACAGGACACTGAAGAGATCAACCTGTCTGGAGCAAAGGTATATATTAAGTGGATGATAATCTTTGGAGAGAGAGGAAATCGGCTCAGCAATAAAGCATGAAATCTTAAAATTGGATCTTAAAGGTCATTAAGAACTGGGCAGTAAAAATCATTAGTGTGGTGGCAGTAAAAAAAAAAGTCAGTCAATAAACATTTATTAAGCACCTACTAAGTGCCAGGCATTGTGCTAAGCACAAGGGATATAAATATGAAAAGGATAGTTCCTGACCTCAAAGGGATTATTATCTAATGGTGTAAGATAACACACAAAAAGACTCTGAAAAGAGAGGGGGAGGGTAGTCACATGACAGAGACGTCCAAAAGAATGCAGCCAGGTGGAAAATGAAGAGATAGCTGGCCTGGGTACCCTCCTTACATAGAAGTAAGTTCTGGGAAGAGCTGCTTAGAGGCAGAGAATACTGAAGGAGTGTCAGTTCCAGGGCCTATGTGATCTTGCAAGATAAAGCGGCTCCTGGGGCATGATGGAGTAATCAGAGGTCTACAGCCAGTTGGGAAATGAAGAAAATGCAGGATTTAAAGTCAAGAGATTAATCCTAGCATTACCATTTACTACCTGCTTTGGGGAAAGTCACTTAAGCTACCTGAGCCTTGCCTTCCTCCCTTGTAAAATTAAGGGGTTGGTCCTTAGCCTCACAGAAGAGATGAAGACACGCCTAACCCTCCTTTATTTGGAGAAGAGGAAAACTAGAGGATGGATAGCCTCTGCTATAAGATGATGTCATTTGGTTGGTTGGTTTGGCTTATTGTTTTTCTTTGTTACAAAGGAAGGCTCAATTAAGGAGGGCAAAGATAGTGGCATACCCAGAAATGACTAAGATGTTTAAAAAAGCGGTGGGCATCAATTTCATGTTTTAAAATAAATCAATGAAAGGAGGGGCCTGGCCTGGCCCTACATGATCGTTAAGGTCCCTTCCAATTCCGGCTTTATAGCTTCGGGAACCCTGAGTCAAAATACGAACCTGCTCTGTGATATCCCCAAATGGTTCCCCAACATCTGCTCAATCCCTTTAGAGGAAAATTAGAAGTCTATTTATCACAACAATTTGGGAAAGAAAGACTAAATGGTGGCAATGGAAACAAAATAGAACTGAAATTGCTGATTGGTTTATGATCTTCCCTAAAAACACAAATTTACACACACACACACACACGTACCCTAGCTCTTTCCCTTTGCCTAGTTAGGTAACCACTCCTAATTAATTGTTTGCTTTTTATATAGAGCAAAAAAGGAGGGTTGGAGAAGAAAGGTAGGGTGGTGATAGAAAGGACAGGCTATGTTGGGGACAGGGAACCTGGAGAATGGGAAGAAGGAGCATCGTTATAGAAAAGAGCTTAAACATAGATGCAAGCTGTGACTTGAAAAGAAACCAATCAATCCTCCAGAAAGTTTAGAGCAGAAGACAAGGTTCGGGGTCTTCACTCACCACAGGAAGAAAATGTGTCCCCCTGGATGTCAGTGCCCTGGGACAAAGTCCCAGTTGTCCCATTCTAGTTCTAGTTCTGGTTCTACCATGGCTACAGCAAAAGAAGGCTTAGCAGTCTGGCTACCCCACGAATGAGCAGGGCTTTACTCCACGAAGACCAAAATGAGCACAATTCAACCTTTTTGAAAAGAAATCCACCAGACACAGTGATGGGAACCCAGCTTTCCAGCTCCCTGAGGATAGGGGAAAGGGGAGAGTTTTGGTGACAATTTCAGCTGAACTAAGTGCAAATGAGGATGAAGAAAAATGCCTTGATAGCTCACTCAGAGATAGCCTCACTCAGAGCTTCCTCCATCTGATGGGTGTTTGATTTGCTAAGTAGGCCACAGTAATCCCTGCATGTGTGTGCATAAGCATGTGTGAGCATGCATGTGCTGAGGGACTGCCATCCACAGAGGTTATATGGGAACCAAACAATCTGTCACGGAATCCAGATGGAGAGCTGTGCCCAGCTCTGCCGCTTGTTCCTCTTCAGAAAGGGTGAAAGAGGTCCTGGTGATGAAAATAATAGCAGAAATATCAGCCAGTGCGAGTTTTTCTGCCTTTCAAAGTTTTCATGTCTACTATCTCATTCAATAAATACTAGCTGGCATTTATATAGCATTCTAAGGTTTGGGAAGCATTTTTCCCACATTGACTCATTGGAGCCAAACAACAACCCTGTGAGGTAGATAATGTTATCTCCAACCCTGTTTCATAGGTGAGAAAAATGAGGTTTACCATATCTGAGTGACATGCCCAAAGTGACACAGATAATAAATAGCAGAGGCAGGATGGGAATAAAGATTATTCCTGCTACTGAGTCCGTTGCTTTTACCTTGTCACCTCTCTCGAACAGCCTTCACATCTCTGTGGGGCAGAAGGAAAGATGTCTTTTTGACAGAGAAAAGAGGCCAAGATTGTCTATGGTTGCACAAGTAGTTTGTGATAAAATCTTAATTTTACCTTAGGTACTATGTTTTCCATTAAAAAAGACAATCTTTTCTTTCCTCAGAGTAAATATGTTCTTGGGGGAAAAAAAGGCAAAAAAGAGTGGTCTTGAGAGACTCTATAGTGGAGAGGATGGGGGTCATGGACCACAGGGGCCACATATGTTGTTGCTGTTTGTCTTTTGTTCTCAAAGACCATGGCCTCAGGAAGGTGATGCCATGACTTGCAAGTGAATTGGATTTAAGTGAGGAAGGGTTATGCAAAGTCACTAGCCTCACTCTCTTCTCCAGAGCCATCTGGGTCCAGTGGCAAGATATAGATCAAGATGACTGGAGATGGTCCAGTATGCAGGGGGGCGGACCTTGACTTTTTTAAGTTAAGATCTTTCCCAGACATTGCCAGAGATGGAGCTGCTCCTTTGGCAGGATTCTAAGAACTTCCACTCTGAACAACAATTTTCCATCTTTGTTTACATCACCCACAGTGTCTATTATGAGCAAACTTCTCTGATATTTTGTCAGAAACTTCTCTGAAAATTGTCAGCATGAAATTAATGTGATTTCACTATAAATAAAACTCAATTAGATTTAAAGGGAAAATTGATTTCATGATGCTCTCCTATATCTCTCAGAGACCTGAGAAATAGTCTCAAAGTCATGGAATCATAGGTCCCCAAGTGTAGACTCCAGGACAATGGCCATCTCCAATCCCCAACCCTAGGGAAAACCAAGAGGATTTTTGAAATTAGCACATTCAATTTCAGGCACTTAATAATAGCTAATGTTTATACAGCACATTAAGATGTTCAAAGCACTTTACATATGGCATCTCATTTCACACCACAACAACCTTGTGAAATGGTATTAGCCTCATTTTACAGAAATGGACATTGAGGCTGAAAGCAGTTGATTGATTTGTCCAAAGTCACACAGTAAATGTCTAAGGCAATTCAGTCAATAAACACTTGTTTATTGCCTACTATGCTCCAGGCTCTGTGTTAAGCTTGAGATTCAAATTCAAGTCTTCTCAACACCAAGTCTAACATTCTATATGCTGTATTCCCTGGCCTCCTCAACTCAAGTTAGTTGGGCTTCCAGTTAATTAAGAATTTCCTATGTTGATTGGTCAATTCTGTAGTGTCCCAGGAGCTTGTGGATGTCTTCCTCTATGTTGATTTGGTTAACATATTCTGCTCAGCTAATTTTGTGAAGCATTCTCTATAGCTCAAGTGTCCCAAATGTGTTTTTGTGATGAGAAGGTTGGAGACAATGTAAAGGAACATGAATTCTCCCCAAGTCAGTGAAACAAATAGAAAACAGGACTAAGTAACCACCATACCACTCAGAGACAATTGACTGAGCCCAGAGTCAGCCCAGAGTTCAGTCAGAACATAGGCCAGGGTATAAGATGAAGCCACTTGGAAAGGGATCTTGGGCTCTGGGGCATCAGGAGGTGGCTGATGCCAAGGTCATAGGTCATTTGGCAGAAGGCCCTGCCAGCTGTGGAGCTGAGCAGCCTGACAAATGGAGTGGCCAACCTCCTGAAAAATGAAAAAGCAGGTGAACAGGCAGTTTGCACTGTATGTGGGAGCCGATCACCAAGCATTAAATGAAGAGTCTATTGACTGAATGTAAAGAAAACCACCCTCAAATATTTACTAGCGGTGTGACCCTAAGCAAATTATTTAACTTCAGTCTGCCTCAGTTTTCTCAATTGTAAGATGTAGAAAATAACAGCATCTATCCCCTAGAGTTGTTGTGAGCATCAAATTAGATATTTGTAAAACACTTAGCACAGTGCCTGGCATATAGTAGGTGCTTAATAAATATTTATTCCATCCCTCCTCCCCCACCTTTCCCCACATGATGCTAGAGAGAAGAATACAAAGGAAGCCTCAATTGCCCTTCCCACTGCTAGACCAAACTATACATCTTCCTACTCCTAGACTAAATCCTATTTTATCTTAGAAACCTTCTTTGAATACGCTGTCCTATACTCCAGACATTAGAGTCTCAGAAATTCTAAGTGGGGAGGTTCATCTTTATATTGGTAATTAAGGTAGGACTTTTTTTTTTACTGTTTTAGAATGCTAAATTAATTAAGTCTCTTTGATTGAGCCTTACTAGGTGCAAAGCCCCAGGCCCACACCCTTTTGCTAACTAGGTACTAAGCTCCAAGTACACACCCTTTTGCTCACTAGGTGTGAATCCTTTGAGCTCTGAACAGAGTACAAAAACCCAAAGGTTGGCATTCTGTCTGGGGCTCTCAGCCACTGGAAAAGTGGCATGGGACTCTGGGCAGCTGCTTTAAGAGCCCCCCCAGCTTGTAAACCCAGATGTTGATGCTTTCCTGGTAACTACGAATTGTGATTTGGTCTGTTTATATTGTGTATGTTTGTAATTTGTTTGTATTTGCTCTGAAGTTTAGGGTGCTGGCTTTTCCTCCCAAACTAAGTGAATGATATTTGTATATTGGATTAAAGTAAGATTGTTAATCCCTTAACGTTACTTTCCTTAGTAAAGCAAATCAGAAGAACCTGTGCTGACAGCTCTTGTTGCTAGTCTTGTTGGGTCTTACGCCCCACAACAGCTGTTAGACAAATTGTTGCTACAATCTTCCAAGCGTAAGACATTAGTTAACAACTAAGTGTTAAAATGTATAATACTGAATATAATATCCTTGATGGCAACAACATTTCTTAAATGGTTCTTATATTTTCCACAGTAGAAGAAATAAGTAGCCACCAGTATACCAGAAGGCCCCCATACCAGTGAGGAAGCATAAAAGGAACCACGAGGCATTATATGAAAAGAAGCCCAGGGTGGACCCCAACTTCCACTTAACTTAAAAAGGATGTAGGGGAACAGCTAGATGGTACAGAGAGTAGAGCACTGGCCCTGGAGTCAGGAAGACCTGAGTTCAAATCCGGCTTCAGACATTTGACACACTTACTAGCTGTGTGACCTTAGGCAGGTCACTTAACCCCAATTGCCCTTCTTGCTCCCTTGCAAAAAAAAAAAAAAAAAAGATAATCTATGGGAAAGTCTTAGTAAACCTTGAAATGTTTCAGATGAGTAATAAAAATTCTTTTAAAAAAAGGATGTAGGGAAGAAGTTTGGGGGTCTAGACATACTATATCACTGAGCCTAAAATTGGGGGTTATTTGATGGAAGACCAAGTTCACATGTTTTTATGAAAATAGACCTTATTTTCAGATGTAAAGGGCATGCCTAATAAGAAAGTACTCATTCTCCCATAACACTTTGGACTAGATACAGGAGCTGATAGGGAACTGAGAGGAAAGGCCTCCTTTCCCATAAAGCCATGATGCCATGGTACGGGTATGAAAAAGAAGAGATCGGGAGCTGCTGGGAGAATAGAGGAAAACCATGAAGATGGTAAAGGGTGTCCAGAAGTCACAGCACCCATCGAGAAGAGGATAGCCACAGAAGCAACGGACAGAGCACTGACTATGAGACCAATGCTAAAAATTTTCTGAGCAAAACAAAGCATTGGCATGTTAGGACAGCCTATCTAGGTGGTGCTAAGCTGCATTGTAGATGTATATAAGGCTTACAGGCCTGGAACTAAGGCAGATTACCTAAATCCCAACTTTAACCTAATCATACTCTAAGCCTCTATTTGTATTGTTATTTTGTTTATTGAGAGACAGAGACTAACTCTTTCAGGAAGAGAGGAGGGAAATAGCCCTATTTTATAGTTCACTAGGGCTTGAAGGAAAGCCCTATTTCTGTCCATATAGACATTGCAATAAATGCACTTTATGTTTGTGTTTATTGGGAGCATTAGTTTCTAGCCAGTGAACTAAATATCTTGAAAAGGAAATTAATTTAGATGATCCCAGAGACAGATTTCTGAATTGGGGCAAATGCGTGTTTATATTTAATATAGAAAAGTTCCTTAAGATTGAACCAAGTACAACTACCAAAAGAAAAGGGATCTGGGAGCCCCACTTGACTCTCAAGTTACAAATCCACTTCCATATTGAATACATATGGGATTATTCTAAATACAGTTGAGATAAATTGCCAAGGGATTGTCTTTAAAAAAAAAAATCCTATCTCATTCCTTTTCTTCTCCATGTGGGTCCTACATGGTCCCAAGAACTAGATCCATGTTGAAGAAATCTTAAGCCTGTGCGAGAGAGGAAACCTTAATAATTTCCAAATCTGTCCACCATTTATACTACTAATCCCTCAGAGTATATGGACTATGGACATACGCTTTTGATTTCTACCTCCGAATTTCCTTCTCAGACCTCTAACAAAGGAATTTCTGCCTTTTTTCTCTTTCTCCCCCAAGGTACCTCACAGACTAGTAGGTTCCAGTTAGTCATAAAACCTGAAATGAGACATTTTCAACATTAGATTGGGTTTACTGTCATCATTTCCTTGCATTAGATGGGAATCTGATGATCAGAATCCCCTGAAAACCAATGCAGTGAGGTGAGAGACTATGAGAACAGAATGTTGTATACCTTATCTGAGGCAATCATTTTATCAATTGTTTCTACTTACCTGTTTTTCTTTTACACAACAGTATGTTCATTTCTGTAGAGAAGGGAAAGTATGTCGAAAAATAAGCATGATATGTTAACAAAAGGTAGCAATAAAACTTGGCATTTTTTTAAAAAACCAACTTGTTGAGTGTGTCCTATCTACCCAGCACTGTGCTGGGGCCTGTGTAGGATACAGAAGAAGTATATATGTGTGTGTGTGAGTGTGCACATGTGTGTATTTATTTATATGTATAAATATACATATACATATACATACATATATATATTATATATATATGGAGAAAGAGTATATAGTTAGGGCATAGAGCCCCTAGTCCCTCCCATTTTGCATCAAAGTGATAAAGAGATTCATACAAACTCACAGAGATAGCAAGTAACAGTGGAGACTGGAACCTAAATCCTCCAAAGCCAGTGTTCTTCATGGATGCTGTAGGGAGACTCAGTTGCTTTTGAACTGTCTCACAGGGCTAAGTGCTAACCCAGACAGCTGTGACTTAATGTACAATAGGAACTCTGAGAAGTGAGAATTGAGTATAGACTGGAATAGACACAGAAGGCTTCATGGAGAAGGGAGGGACTTGAAATGAGACCTCAAGCTCTATCAACAGTCCAGCTCAGGAATGTAGGCTAACATCTTTGCTCAATGAGCCTGACCCAATCCCACAGACTTTACCTACAGAACCAGGGTTCTTCTCAGGGTCACAACTTTCCCCACTGAGGATAAGGGGGCAACAGATTTTTCTGAAAGGGCTCAGAGGCATCTGTTATTGAATTGTTATTGAATTGGGTGGGCAGGGGAGAAGCAGGCAGGAATGAGGCCTTGCAGGAAAATGTGAAAAAGCTGAAGCTGGAATGAAGGGTACATTTCGGAGAGTGGTGAGGAATAAGACAGGACAGGGAGATTGAGTCCAGACTGAGTGTGACCTGGAAACTAGCCCAAGGAGTTTGGCACCTGTATTCTTTTAAAAGTGAGTTTGGGGTGAGTTTCTCCCTTCCTTGCTCCAGGTTTTGCTCCTGGAAGAGGTGCCCTTGGAAGCAAGACCAGTTGCCCTAGATTTTTTTTTGATTGACAGAGAAAGTCACTTTGTCCAGGTTCTGGTTTCAATCTCAATGTGCAAGTGTTTGTAGTGCTTGTGAAAGCTCAGAACAGGTCTTTTACAGTCAAAAAGTTTAAACTCTGGGATTTAGAGAGGCAAAGCAGTGGTTAAAGAGGAAATGTCAGTGGGCAAGGAGGAAATGTCTTATTAGTAACAGTATCCTCTGTCTCTGCCTTTATAGAAAGTTTTCTAAGAGCTTTTCAAGACTTACCATATTCATTTCAGTCTGTACACTCAGTTGGCAGTGTGCCTCCCAGGATGGAGTAGCTGAAAGCCTACTCATAGTGATTTTTATGCTGTGTAAGCCAATTAAAAATGGAGTTGTACCATCTAAACCAATTCACATTTCAAATAGACTAAGCAAACCTTTTAGGTTTCTGATGTAAAGGCCCAGAAAAAGAAGGAGCTTGTGCATTTTGTATTTAAACAGTTTAGCATTCTCCTACATTAATGAATCTGCAGAAAAGGACCAAGTGCCCATCTGTGAAGTCATGTTAGGTCTTCCCTACGGCATTGACCTTGGGTCCATGGCAGAATACCACCATGAAGGGGAAACTTCCTTCTACTTTCATAGATATATGTTATTTATTCATAGCTATCCAAAGGATTTGAACTAAAATGGAGGACATTCAGTCTAACCTCCTTACTTTAGAGAGAAGAAAATTGAAGCTCAGAAAAGGGGAATAACTTGCCCAAAGTTACACAGAAGATCTGGGTTTTGAACCCAGGTTGTCTAACTTCAGATCAAGTGCATAACTCACCATGTTGTTGTTGAGTCATTTCAGTAGTATCTGACTCTTCTTTGGTGTTTTCTTGGCAGAGATACTGGAGTGCTTTGCCATTTCCTTCTCCAGCTCATTTTACAGATGAGGAAGCTAAGGCAAGCAGGTTTAAGTAAATTGCCCTGGGTCACACAGCTAGTAAGTGTCTGAGGTCAGATTTGAACTCAGGAAGTTGAATCTTCCTGATTTCAATCCCACCACTCTACCCACTGTTCCACCTAACTGCCCCATATTCCACTATACTCCATGTTATTCTTGACCCTCCATTAGACTGTTTCTGGGGAACACATGAGGGAAAGGACTGTGACAAAACTTTGTCAAAACTTGGCATATCACCTAGAGTGTAGCACGCTGTTCTGCCCACCATCAACAAATAAACATTTCTTAAGCTTCTGATATGTGTAATGCATTGTTCTAAGCAATATGCAAAAACAAAAATGAAACAGTTCTCTACCCTCAAAGAGCTCATACTTTATTGGAAGAAACTTCACGTCCGCACATAAATATATGCAAAAATAAATAAATAATAAAAATAAAATAAATAAAAAGGTTCAGAATAAATGTGTGTCAAGTAACTGAATAAATGAAGTATTTGGGGCACTTTGATAACTGAATCCCTTCAGTAGAACCTAAGATGCAGCAACTTTAGCTGAATTCTACTGTAGTATTTACCATAAGAAGGTGGAGTTTCCAGGACAATTATGGTTTGGCTCATCTAGCATATAACTCTCCTACCAAGCCAGTTTACAGCACTCTCTTCCATTTTAATAAGACCCAAAAGTCTATATTTGGAGGATATTAAACCCCAGGGGCATCAGGAGCATCACCATTCTTAGACCTTTGTGTTCCCAGTACCTTAGCATAGTTCCTGGCACCTGGTAGGTGCCAAGGGAATAGATTACCAAGGGAATGATAACATTTTGAAGAGACTGAATGCTCCATGGCTTGTTAGTTACCCAGATAGGACCAACACATAGATCAGTCCTTTAAAAGTTCTATGATTTCATCAATATGGTTCCTCACTTCAATGCTGAGTACAGACCATTTCATGGGCTACCGATGTCCAAAAATAATTAACCACTTGTTAGACAGCTTTTGGGTAATGAATCTCTCTCCTCACCTAGCTAAGCTAGCAGAGAACTCACAAGAGCAAGATCTTGGTTACCCCATTCTGGGAGGCATACCGCCAGTGAATGTGCAGACTGAGATGAATATAAGCACTCTTTTTTTTTTTTTTTTTTGCTATGATAACTCTTGAAAAGCTCTTAGGAATCCCTATAAAGGCAGAGACAGAGGATATTGTTACTAATAAGATATTTCCTTCTTGCCCAAGGACAACAGATGTTGTCTGATAACAGATACAATCCATCCTTGACCCATACTGAAAGTCTTTCCAACTTTAAGGAACCTACCAGTTGTTTGTACTCCAATACCATATGTTCCAATAGCCTTCTGGAACTTAGGGTCACTTCTATTCTGTAGTACAGGGGAAAGAGCACTAACTTTGGTATCAAAGGGGCTTTGTTCATATCCTACCTGATTCTTAATACCTGAGTGACCTTGGGCAAGTCACTTAACCTTCTTGGTATTCCGTTTCCTCATCTGTAAATCAAGGTTGAAGCACAGATGATCTTGAGGGTCTTCCCATGGCCAGGCAAGCTGGCCTAGCTGAAGTAATAAGGTACCCTGAGGGAGAAAAAGGAGGTAACATGTGCCAGGATAGTCAAACTACTACCACCACCCTGACAGTCATAAACCTTTGTGGAGATGCAACCTGACACCTGCTTCCTCAGCAGCCATAGCTACTGAAGACCTGGAGAAGAAAATTCTCGCCACCAAAGTTCTGGGCTCTGTTAAATGGTCCAATATCAGAAATGGATATCATTTTATCTGCAGAAGTGAGATTAAAGAATATCCATTACCATCTACTTTGCCACGTCACCATTAGCACCATGGGACCTTTCCATCTGACTTGCAGCTAATATTGCCTATATGCTTTGTCTCCTCCCTATTAGAATGTGAGCTCCTTGAGAGCAAGAACTGTCTTACCTTTCTATTTGTATATCCAGCACTTGGCACAGTTCTTTGCACACAGTAAGCACTTCATAAATGTTTTTTCTTTCATTCACTCATTCAATCTAACTCAAGAGCCATGATCCATGAGATTAAGATTTGGACAGCAAGCCAGCTTTACGTTACATTATTCCCCTCCATGAATTTTACATACAGACGCCCTGTCACCCAGATGTACCCTACACTTTCCTACCTCCATACTGGTTGCTCAGTGTTCCCTGTGTTTCAAACATCTTCTCTACCCCTCTGCATATCAGATTGCTACCAGTCCTTTAAGTGAAACTTCTGTGTCCCCTCCTCCAGGAAACCTTCCTTGACTCCTACACACATTCACATACATGCTAATCTTTCCTCCTCCTTGAAGCTCAAGTGTATTATAGTTAACTTTCTACTTTATTCTATTTATGTATTTTCATAGAATATTCTATTTCAATAACAGCAGGGACCTTGTTTTTTCTAGACTTTAAATCTCCTTCAGTACATATCTTGTACATACGGTAGGCACTAATGTTTGTTGAATGAATATATGGATACTTAATAAATTGAATTGAATAAAATTGGTCCTTGTTAAAGTCACTTGTCTTTGACCCTTAGTTAGTTACTTCACAGGATAAAATGAAAAAGGATTAGCCTCAATGCCTAGAGGTCTTTTCCCACTCAAAATCAAAGAATCAGAAAATGTCAAGGTTCAGGGTCATACTCACCCACAAGGTTTTTCCACAAACAATTCCCAGATCTCAATCTGAATTTTATAAACATCAACCCAGTGATACACCAAATACCATTCTCAGTCACAGTGAGAGACCAGCATTTTTTTTTTTGCCAAGTCACCAAGTAGCTTAGTGTGTTAGAGAAGGTGGTAGCATAAGAAAAAGAGTAAAAATGCCAAAGTAACGAGTCAGAGTAGACTTACAGCTGAACTTAGGTTGAAGCAGTGAGGTAAAGAAAATAAATTTCTCCCACGACAAAGGAGACAGAAACTCGCACATGAAGACAAAGGACACTTCAGCCACTGCCTTCTGACTTCACTTATCTGGACAAAAAAACACTTTTATGCCTCGTTCAGTGTTTGAGCTGAAACAGATCTTTGAGATCCTATAGTCCAATCCCCTCATTTTACTGATTAGGAAACTGAGCCCAGAGGGGAAGTGACTTATCCAAGGTCACATAGATAGCAAATACAGTAACAGACTGAAACTAGACTGCCCCACCTTTCCAGTCTTCTCTCAAATTGTCTCTAGGTAACAAAACTTGAAAACAAGGCTCCTTGTATCACATTTCATTTGGGGTTAGAGTAAGGGAAAAATCTGTTTTCAAAAGCAAATAAGTCATTTTATGGGCATTCTTAAGGCCCACCCCAACTGTATAGCCCCATTGGTCACCTGCTACGTCTGAGCCACTTAAAAATCTACATTCTTGTTACCCCATCCTCACTGTCAAGTAACAGAATAACCTCACAATATTGTTGTGAGAAATGTTCCCTCAATTATTCTCTTCATTTCTCCCAGTTCCATCTCCCTAATGGCTATTGGAGAAATTTGCTAATGACAAATTAGGTACTGATAAAAGAGCTTGGTTTCTGTGGCAAACATCCCCATGATGGTCCAGGACTCCATAAACATAATAATAATTTATATGCCTTTTTATTTTTGCAAACTACTTTACAGATATTACTTTTATACTCTCAACAACCCTGGGGGGTAAGTGCTATCATTATCTCCATTTTACAGATGAAGAAACTGAGGCACACTGAGGTTAAGTGACTTGCCCAAGCTCATACTGAGATAGTAAATGTCAGAGGTCACATTTGAATTCAAGCATTCCTGATTTCATGTCTAGCACTTCACCACTCTGCTGTCTAAAGGCAGAAGCTTTATAAATAACAAATAATAATAATAATAGCTTATATTTACATAGTCATTGTGAGCTCTGGAACATCTCTATCCTAATCCCTACTCCCACTGTTGAGTAGGGTCCCCAGAGCTTGGCTACATCTAGGGGTGCCCCATGGGACAAGGACAGTTCTGTAATACCACTGTCTTGAGCCCCCACCAATGTACTTCTCCCAAAGACTACCAGTTGAGAATAATTTGGACTAAAATTATTACACTGTCTGTACCTTTTGACAAGTGATATTCCTACTAGTTCTAAACCCCCAAAGGGATTGAAGAAAGAGGAAAAGAACCCATCTGTACAAAAATATCTATAGAGTTCTTTTTTGTAGTAGCAAAGAATTAGAAACTAAGGGGGTGTCCATCTACTGAAGAACGGTAGAACAAGCAATGGTATATGAGTGTGATAATGTGACAATGCACTGTAAGAAATGATCAAGGGCACAGTTTCAGAGTAATTCAGGAAAACTTGTGTGAACTTATGCAGAGTAAACTAAGCAGAGCTGGAAAAACAACTTTTTAAGATTCAATTTTATTTTATTTTCAGGTGCCAATTATCTCCCTCCTACTCCCCCCCCCCATTAAGAAAGCAAGGAAATCAAAACCTATTATTAAGTAAAACAAACTCCCATATTGGTAATGTTCCTCTACACACACACACACACAAACACACACACACACACACACATGTCCATCATTTCTTCATCTGGAGGTGAGTAGCATGTTCCATCATGAGTAGAACAATTTATACAATAACAACAATATCATAAAGACAAACAACTTTGAAAGAGCTGGGAACTCTGATCAATGCAATGGCCAACCATGATTCCAGAGGAATTATGTGGAGACAACCTCCTGCTTCCCACCTCCTAATAGTGAGATAATAGAGTCCGCAGGGAGATGGAGTCTTTTTAGAAATATGGCCAATGGGGGAATTTATTTTGCTTGATAATACATGTTTGTAACAGGGGTCTTCTTTCTTATTCAACTGGAGATGGTAGGAAGAAGAGAAGGCAAATTTTCATTGATTAAAATAATTAATCTAAAAGACTCCAGCCCAAAAAAAAATGAGAAGTATTTCCTAAGATAGCACAATAAGAACAATTGGTATAATATATCCCCTCAAAATTCTATGACACTCCCCTTCAAGTACGCACAGAGTCCCAGGGAAAGTGGGCTCAAACTTAGAGGGTGCGTACTTGTGACAAAGGAGTAACTAACTCACAGCTTTTGGTTGCTATAAATCCTTTTCTCCTATTTGTGGGGTGCTCGGGAAGTTCCACTTAAGCATGGTGAATCTGCATCCATCTATCCTTGGATCAAAATGAAGATATGTCCACTAGTTGATTTGATAACACTACTTGGTAACTGATGGGAAGGTGGGAGTCACTACTTATACAAGTGGTATGAGGCTAGAAGGCTGATGGGAAGATGTAGAGGTCCAAAATCCTCTGGATGCTTCAAAGCTAGCAAGATTCTTCTCTTTATAGATCAGGAGAGCAAACTTGGCAGAGGCTGAAGCTAAAGCTGAGCCCTATCCTTCCCCAATTCTATTCCCCCAGACTTTCTTCTCAGAGGGTTCATCTAGAACTTCTTGCTTATGTCAATTTCTCAAATTCAATCCCTTCTCAACTTGGAAAAAGAGGCTGGATTCAGATTGTGAAAGGCTTTAAATGGTACTTACAGTGGTTATGATGAGAGAAAGGAATAGACGAGGGAGATGTTGCAGAGGTGGAATCAGTAATATTTGACAACTTATTAGATGGAGGGGGCAGTGTAAATGAGTGTGAAGAGTTAAGAATGACTCCTAGTTTGTCATCCAGGTCCACCACTACTGGAAAAACCATAGAACTTCAGAGGAGCAGTAGGTTTAGGGTAAAAGACAGTGAGTTTGGTTTGGGATTTCTCCACTTGAGAGTCGTCTGCATAGAGATGATAAGTAAAGCCATGGGAACTGATGAAATCATAAGAAAATTTGAAAGAGAAGAGTGTACAGGACAGAACCTTTGGCCAATATGCCAGTGTACAAGGAATTGAACAATAATCGACCTGAAAAGGATGCTGGGAGGAGGGAAGAGAACCGTGATGAAGCTATGTCACAAAAACTCAGGAAGTTCCAAGTGTCCAGAAGGGACTGGTCAGCAATAACAACAAAAAAAGGCTACAAGGTTCATGAAGGATTCAGATTGAAAAAAATCCATTGGACTTAACAATAAAGAGATCTTTGGTGACCTTGGAGCAACCACTTTCAGATGAGAAAGAAGCCAAATTACAAAGAGCTAAGAAATCAATTAGAGGTTAGGAAGGAGAGGCAAGAAAGGTAGACTATTTACTTCTAGTAGCATAACTGTGGAAAAGGTCGAAAAGAGAAATGGAATGATATCTTAAGAGCATGAGATGGCCAGGTGAAATCTTGTCAAGGATGGAAAGATATTTGTAGGCATCAGGGAAGGAGGCAGTCCAGAAAGACAAGTTGAAAAGTAGCAAGAGATATTATAGTGCTCTGAACTCTTGAGCTTTTTTTTTTGTCTTTCCACACTGAGATACATTAGAGCAATCATCAGAACTACTTGGTACTGGCTAAGAAATAGAGGGGTAGATCGGTGGAACGGGTTAGGTACAAAAGACGCAGTTAGTCAGTGACTGCAGTAATCTACTGTTTGATAAACCCAAAGACTCCAGCTTCTGGGACAAGAACTCACTATTTGACAAGAACTGCTGGAGAAACTAGAAAACAGTATGACAGAAAATGGCCATAGACCAACGTCTAACACTGTATACCAAAATAAAGTCAAAATGGGTTCATGATTTAGATATAAAGGCTGATACTGCAAACAAACTAAGAGAGTAAGGAATAGTTTATCTGTCAGATTTATTGAGAATAGAGGAATTTATGACCAAACAAGAGATAGAGGACATTATGATATGCAAAATGGATAATTTTGATCATATTAAATTGAACAACTTTTGCATAAACAGAGCCAATGCAACCAAGATTGGGAGGGAAGCAGAAAACTAGGAAAGAATTTTTACAGCTAGTGTCTCTGATAAAGGCCTCATTTTTAAAATGTAGAGAGAACTGAGTCAAATTCATAAGAATACAAGTCATTCCCCAATTGATAAATGGTCAAACAATATGAACAGGCAGTTTTCAGAGGAAGAAATTAAAGCTATTTGTAGTCATATTAAAAAATGCTCTAAATCACTATTGATTAGAGAAATGCAAATCAAAACAACTACAAGGTACCACATCATACCTATCAGTTTGGCTAACATGACAAAACAGGAAAATGATAAATGTTGGAGATGATGTGGGAAAATTGGAACACTAATTCATTGTTGGTGAAGTTGTGAACTGATCCAACCATTTTGGAGAGCAATTTGGAACTATGCCCAGAAGGCTATAAAAATGTGCATACCCTTTGACCCAGCAATATCACTTTTAGGGCTATATCCCAAAGAGATCATAAAAATGGAAAAAGGACCCATATGTACAAAAATATTTATAGCAGCTCTTTTTGTGGTGACCAAGAACTGGAAATTGAGGGGATGTCCATCAATTGGGGAATGGCTGAACTAAGTTGTGGTATACAAATGTAATGGAATACTATTGTGCTATAAGAAATGATGAATAGGCAGACTTCAGAAAAACCTGGAAAGACTTATATGAACTAATGCTGAGTAAAGTGAGCAGAACCAGCAGAACATTGTACACAGTAACAGCCACATTGTGAGAAGACTGACTGATAGACTTAGCTCTTCTCAGCAATGCAAGGACCTAAAACAATTTCATATATTCCTTTCTCTCATCATAACCACTGTAAGTACCATTTAAAGACTTTCACAAAATACAGAGTCTGAATGCCAATCCAAGCAGACTATTTTCTTTTTCTGTTTTGTTTTACATTTTTCTTTCTCATGGTTACTCCCATTCATTCTAATTCTTCCATGCAATTAATGTGAAAATATGAAGAAAAAATACATTACAACAAAGTACTATCTACAAAAGTATTTGTATTGAGTGAGATACAAGAGAGAGAGAATTTGCGATAAAGCATTTGTTCCTCCATAGTAGAAAGGGGGGAGAGGAAAGAGGTATTTCCAAGGGCGAGCTCTGGAAAGAGTCTGGAGAGGATAAGACCAAGGGCTAAAAGAGAGGGGTAAGTGTTGTCTAAGGAGGAGAGCCACATTTTCCTTTGAGCGTGGAGCTAAGGATGGGAGAGGGAGGGTTGATACTGATGTGTTTTGAAGAATAGAAAGAAGTTTAAAGTATTCAAAGTGCCTTGCCCATCATCATACCAATAGTGAGCATCTGAGGCTGGATTTGAACTCAAATGTCCTAGGTTTATCCTGACTCGAGGGCTAACACACACTCCTTTTACTTAAAAGCTCAGCCTTCACAAGTTCTCATTTGATATCTTACATAGTGGTGAGGAGTACATTCCTTGACTTGTTTAAGAGACTAAAGTTTATAATTCTTTGCCTGGTCTTCAAAGCCTTCTGTGATCTGGCACCAGTCCACCACTTACCTTTTTAGCCCTTTCTCAAGTTATGTCTGCTCTTCACTCATGAACCCTCCATGGGGCTCCAGCCACACAGGACTGCTCTCTATCACCCAAACACCCCCTTTGCTTTTCTGCCTTTTTACCCTCCCTCAAGCTAGTCTCTATGGCCAAAAGGTCCCTCCATTCAATCTCCACCTATTGAATTTGTCCTTATCTTCTAACACCCAGTTTCAGTATTGCCTTTCTATCATTCTACAATCCTCTATGAAGTCTTCTGTAATGACTTCTCCCTGAACATCACCCCTTGGTTAGCATACCTTCAATACATTTATCAAAAGTTATATTATGTATTATAGTAATCTGTGAGGTTTTTTTTATTATTCCAGAAACACTCTATGAGAGCAGGGAGTGTGAGACATCAAAACAAATAGCCCTTATACTCTTATAATGTTTCATTTCATGTGCTCAGTGCTATGGATATTATGAAGTTGAATATTTCCCATCAGAGGCACTTTTCCATCTGACTTCCTTTCTTTCATCTCTCATATCTCTCCTGCCCCTGGGACCCTAAGCTCTGATAAGTGACTTTTTACCTTATTTTTCCTAGAGTCAGGACACAATAGCACTTCCTAGTCATCTCCAAAACATGCCACAAGCTTAGAACCCTCTGCTCTAGCTCCCCTACATATATGTTATCTTTCTTTATTATAATAGAAGCTCTTTGAAGGCAGGAATTGTCTGCATTTTTTATTTGTGTCCCTAATGCTTGGCTCATATAAAGTGCTTAATTAATTTTTCTTTGTGCATTTGTTAATTCGTTCAATGAGTCAGGTCTGCCAGTGGGTGGCCCCCCTTGGCCATCTTCAAGGTTGCTCACTTCAGTACTGATATTTATGCACACAAGGAGCTGTCCACTAAGCTCATTCTTTCACCAGGAAGGCTCAGGTCCTGCACAAACATGTGTAAAGATTCGAAGAAGCTTCAGGGAGCAGAAACTGGTCCTAGAGTTGGACAAAAGTAATTACAGTCAGGATTAGTTCTGTGTAACAGAAAACCTAAAGCAAACCACACCCTCTATTATATAATAGGCACCACTCTATCCTCTAGTTAGGTATTTGTGTGACTAATAATAATTCATAGAGCTCTTTAAGGCTTAAAAGACACTTTCTTCTCAACAACCTGTGAGATAAATAGTACAAAGATTATTTCATTCAATACAACAAGTTTGTTTATTATTTTTTTTTTTATTTCTCCTGCATGGGGTCACTGTGCTAGGAGCTAGAAATACAAAGACAAATCCAAGAGTCCTTACCCTCCAAGAGCTTATATTCTTGGGGGTGGGAGTTGGAAACAATATGTACATTCAACATATAACCAAAGTAAATACAAAGTTGTTTCAGGAGGCTGGAGAAAGTAAACACTAACAAGTGGTGGGGAATGATTATCACCTCCATTTCACAGGTGAGGAAACTGAGGCTCAGGGAATTTTTAATGACTTGCTCAAGGCCATACAAATGCAAAAGTCAGAACCAAGATTCAGTGCCAGATCTATACCACCCTATATGTCAGGGTAGGAAAGTCATTCCCTGGGTGTGACAACCTCCCTAAGCCATCCAAGGCAAATTCCCAGGATGCTTGGCCAAGCAGAAGAATGTCTAGGAGATCTAGGCACAATCTCCTCCCAGGAAAATGGGAAAAAACAGGTTAGTACAGGTACCACCAGGTTAATATCAATTTACTCTCTGGTATGAGGTCTGACTTGGCCAATAAATGAATCAAATGTATTTCCCAAAAGCCTCTATACCAACTCTTATAATATAGTATATAAACTTCTTAAATTTCATTTTTTTTTGTGTGTCCTTGTATCCCCATCAACCATGACAATGCCTGACACACAGGCTCCTAAGAAGTACATACAGGGGCAGCTAGGTGGTACAATCGATGGAGCACTGGCCCTGAAGTCAGGAGGACCTGAATTCAAATTCAGACTTAGACACCTACTAGCTGTGTGATCCTGGGAAAGTCATTTAACCCAGATTGCCTCCAAAAAAGAAGGAGGAGGAGGAGGAGAAAGAGGAGAAAGAGGAAGAAGAGGAGGAGGAGGAAGAGGAGGAAAAGGAGGAAAAAGAGGAAAAGGAGGAAAAAGAGGAAAAGGAGGAAAAAGAGGAAAAGGAGGAAAAAGAGGAAAAGGAGGAGGAGGAAGAGGAGGAGGAGGAGGAGGAGGAGGAGGAGAAGGAAAGGGAGGAGGAGGAGGAGAAGGAAAGGGAGAAGGAGAAGGAGAGGGAGAAGGAGAAGGAGAAGGAGAAGAAGAATCTATAAAGTAGAATGAGGTGGGAGAGGGGAACAGCAGAGCAGTTTGCCCATACACAAAGAGCTAGTATCATTTTCTTTACCCTGCTAAGGGAAAGGTCTGACTAAGTAGCTCTATCTAACTATGTTCCCTATCAGTATACACAATGTACCACTAACACTGACCTTTCAGAATAAGTTCTACAGTCATGGGACAGCCACATTCATAGTTATTAGTCTTAGGGTGGTTTGCAGTGTGAGAAATACTGAGACTTCACAGTGAAAAAGTTGATTAGAACTTGCCTGGAGATGGAATATGTTTCTAGGAGGTAGACACAGGAGAAAGCAAGATCAACTGTAACATTTAATTTGCCTTTTATCCTCCAGCACACATTTTAGTGGCATCTAGGTGGCACAGTGGGTAAAGAACTAGACCTGGAGTCAGGAAGACCTGAGTTCAATCCAGCCTCAGACACTTCCTAGTTGTGTGACCCTGGGCAAATTACTTAACCCTGTCTGTCTCAGTTTCTCCACCTGTAAAATGAGCTGGAGAAGGAAATGGCAAATCACTCCAGTATCTCTGCCCAAAAAACCCCAAAAATGGGGTAGTAGGACAAGAGTAGGACAAGACTGAAATGACTGAACAACAACATACATTTCAAGAGCTCAGAAATAGGTTCAGGAAATGATCAAAGTTCAAAGGGTTTATTTGCATATGGATATAGTCTCTGGACTATAACAACACAGACCTTTAGTAAATACTTGTGTATCAGGCACCATAGTAGGTTCTCGAAAAATAAAGAGTCCCTGCCCTCAAGTAGCTTACATTCTACTGGGCAAAAGTAATAATGGAAGCAGATAATTGAATACAAAACAGGAAAAAGGTCAATACAAAGTGTTTTCAGGAGAAGGAAGCTAATAACTAGAGAAATCAGGAAAGACCTCTTCTGAGAACTGGCATTTGAGCTCAGCCTCGAAGAGAGGTAGGGGTCCCTAGAGATGAAAAGAGAGAGAGCATTCCATGCATAAGAGGACAGCCTGCATGAAGGTACAGATATCAGAGGTGGCAAGGTGCATGGGGAACAGTGTGTGGGCCAATTTGGTTCAAATGTAGTGTGTGTGAGGAGGGGTAACATGAAATAAAATGAGAAAGGTAGGTTAAAGCCAGTCTGTGGAAGAGTTCTAAATATCAGAGGGCAAAAACTTGAAGTCGGCAGCCTTCTCCCATGAGAGCAGAGAGACTTCTGTTTCAATGCTGGATCAGTTATTGCAAAAGGGAGATGGTTTGGGGACAATTGCTACTAATTCGAATTTGTAATTATATCTTGAGCGTCCTCTGATTCTGATAATATGAGAGATTCTTCTTCTGGTACAAGTTGCAACCCCTCCACATTTAACCATCCTGTGCAATTCTTATCCATGCTTTTCTCTAAATCTACCATAAAGTGTATACCTAAATCATTGAGATCTTCTCCTTGTTTTTGTAATATCTAGAGGGAGAACAGTATATTCCTTGAGCTGTTCATCTACTATTGTCTCTCGTTCTCAATATATAGGCTGGCCCATAGCTTGTTCCAGTCTATGGGTACCTGACCATGGCTTTCATGATACATCAAAATTAAATCATCATTGGATAATCACAATTGGATCACAAGATCATGAGATCATAAATTTAGATTTGCTGGGGTAGCCTGCTTCTGTCTACCATAACTCTTTCCATCATCCTCTACGTTACAGATAATTTTGAGTCTTCTAAAATCATGGGGTTCTAAGATAATGCCCATTTAACATGTAGCAAATAATACCCTCGGGGGAATACTAAAGTCAGTTAGATGGACTTTTGCAGCAACTTTTGAGAATTTGAGATCTCCAGAAATAATGCATGGCCTAGAACTCCATGTCCCTCTGAGTTCACTTCTATCAGGTCCAATTTGGGGGGTTGGCCCAAGTTATTATTGTCTTTGACTCAATATGTCCCTACCAGAGTTTACTCTGGGGAACTTCTGAAAATTCTCATGTCTGGATTTCCACAAATGTGGGTAATAAGTTCCCTTGGTCCCTTACAAGCACACAAGGTAGCAAACTAATATAGAGTATAGAAGCCTTCATTTTACCCTACAAAAAATTCACATCAGATAATCCACTAGCATGTATTAAATATCTAATATGTGCCAACCTTTTTTTAAATCATAGACCCCTTTGACAATCCAGTGAAATTTATGGACCCTTTGTCAGAATAATATTTGTTGTGTACAGGCATAATCGAAGAAAATTATCAATTTAAGTTAGATGTTAGTGAAAATAAAGTTCCCTTTTTTTCCCATCAAAGTTCACAGGCTTCCTGAAATCTCTCTATGCATACCTTAGGTGTCCATAGACCGCCCTTCCCCCAAGTTAAGGACCACTGCCATAAATAGATAAGGAAAGCACTCATAGTAGTTCATAAGCTCCTTTCATAAGAGAACTGAACTTGGGGTTACCAGTACTACAGAACCACATTTTGATGAAGTTGCTGTCTCCCAAAGGGTCCTATATAATCCCTTCCTGACTTGCAAGTTTCCTGATAGTTTGGCCCAGAAAAAAAAAAACCAAATCAAATCAAGTTAATTGCATTTATAAACTGCCTACTATGTGCTAGGCACTGTGCTAAGTATTGGAGTTACAAAGAAAGCAAAAAAAAAAAAAACCCAACAATCCTTGCTTTCAAGGAGCTTGAAGTCTAATAATGGGGATGAAGGAATACAACATGTAAACAACTTTGTACAAACTACATACCAGATAAATTTGGAGATAATCAACAGAGAGAAGGCATTAAAATTAAGGAAGACTCTGAAAGGCTTACAGAAGGTGAGAATTTAGCTGAAAGTAGGGATGAGAAACCAGTGATGAGGTGGGAGAAAGTTTCAGGTAAGGAAGATAGTCAGTGAAAATGCCAGAAGTCAGAAGGAGGAATGTTGTATGTGTGGAAGAACAAGGAGGCCAGGATCAATAGATTACAGAGTGTGTAGAGTAAGAAAACTGGAAAAGGAGGAAGAAACTAAGTTATGAAAGACTTTAGAAACCAACTAGAGGATTTTATATTTGATCCTGGAGGTAATACTGAGCCAGCAGAGTTTATTGAAGAAGGGGTTGACATAGTCAGACCTGGGCTTTCAGAAGATTAATTTGACAGCAGAGTAGAGGATGGACTTTGAGGCTAAAGGACAGGCAGTCCATTTCCCATCAGAATGGCAGTGTCTAAACCACTCACAGTAAGAGCGGCAAGCAAAGATGAATCTGCTTCATCCCGTAGCTTTAGTCCTTTACTAAATTATTCGAATTTACCAATTCAAGGACCACATGGGTAATATTCACTTGCCAAAAAGCATGCTGCTCAGTTATTTCCATTTCTAAAAGGACTGGTCCCCAGACTCTTGAACTTGGGGTTACATCCAAGGCAACCCCCAAGGCTGGTACCACTACCCACAAAATCTTTCCTCTCTGGCTAAAATGCTAGATTGTGAGATCACATTGCCTAGAAAATTTAAAAAAAAAAACGCCCCATATTCTTTACATGAGTTTAGGAGTCAAGATATTTCCCAAGAACCAGGCCATGTGAAGGACAAATTCATCAATACTTAAAAGAAATTAATTCATGCTGTTCACTAGAAAGTCAAATACTTTGGCCACATAATGAGAAGATGGGACTCCTTGGAAAAGACCTTGAGGTTGGGAAAGATTGAAGGCAAAAGGAAAAGGAAAAAGAGACAGCAGAGACTGAGATGGATAGATAGTATCATGGAAACAATGAACACAAACTTGGACAGACTTCCAGATAGTGGAAGATAGCTAAAACAGCTTGGCATGCTATAATCCATGGGATCACAAAGAGTTAGACATTACTGAACTACTGAACCACAAAAACAAAGCCATGTGGGTAAGCATATCTGCTTCAGCCATGTGTTTCTGCAGGAATCCTAATATAATCTACCACTGCCCTATCTGTTTCTGTCTCCCGGCCCAGGCAGGGATGGCCTGTATGTCAGTCCCTAGTATTGAGGATCTCACCAATGTTCTCAAGTCAGAGGGGTCATGTGGACTCAAGCATTTGCATGTGCTTCTGCTCCAAGGTACCATTAACTGATCCTAAGTGTGGGACAGGGGAGAAGGAAGAAAAGTTCCTTCAGTGCCTCTACTTCAATCCAAAAGGAAAAACTCAAGAGAAAAAGCAAAGAAAGGCAAAGGTCAAAAGTATTCTGTTGCTCACCCTCATAAGCCATTGCAAAGGGCTCATCCTATCAGGGTTCATCCTCCCCAGAGTCCTAGGCAACCAAGTCGTCTTGGGAACAGCCAAGTTACTCCAACCCATTTTCTAAGTGGTGTCAAAGGCAAGCTCTAAATTAGAAAATTCATCTTAGAACAGGCCCTTCACTGAGCCATGATCAAAGGTTACCTTTTGCACCCTTTTAATAGGCATCAATGAGCCTATATCTATAGGAAAAAAGGTAAATTCATCAAACTAATTGAGCTCGGAGAATATAACAAGCATCCTAGCATACCCAAGATGCCCTGCTAGCACACGTTCCTTAATCTGCATTTAATGGAAAGCAACTTAAAAGGGGTCAACAATCTTCTTTAATTACGTTCACTAGTTCAGCGGAAAAGGCAGCCTCCTGAACAGCAGAGAAAATATAGAGAAAATACAAGCAGAGAAATTAGACCAATAGACAGAGCTCTGACTGCCTGAATCAAAGCAATATTGCTATACACTTTACATATACCATGGAATCAAGAGAGCCTTTACATCTGAGCTGTCAAGGGGTCTAAACATACAGCTACTCAGAGTCTTGACCAGGGAATCAAAAGACCCTTCTCATAAGCAAGCCTCCAAAGCAAACTTCCAACTCAAAGTATAAATACACTTCTCAGAGCCAGAAGGCATCACAACCCTTGATTCAGTGCCTAATTAGAAATTAGCAAAAGGTATAAAAGACTTCCTACAAGCAAGCCTTCCTTAAGCAAGCTTCCGCTTAATGGGCTCCACTTGAGGCCTATTAATGGGCTGGGAAGATCTTCCTAACCCATTAACATTAAGGGGAGATAAAGCTTACCTGACCAAAGACCCTTACAAAAATAGCAACTCCAAGCCCTAGACAGGTCAATTCAATTCAACAAGCATTTTTACGTGATATTCAAAGCATAGGGTTAGATGTTAAAGACACAAACATAAAAACAAAATAATCCCTTGCTTCAGATAGCTTATATTTACTAAGGAAAGAACACTTCTCCAAGCCTCAGTTTGCTCACATATAAAATGGAGAATACTACCACTTTATAGGATTATAGATTTCAAACCAGAAGGGATTTAGAGATTACTGAGTCACAGGATCATAGATTTTAAGAAGAAAGGGATCGCACCAGCCAGCTAGTCCAATACCTTCATTTTACAGATGAGGAAACTGAGGCCAAGAGAGATCAAGGAAATTGCCTGTGAGAATATAGCGGTGGAACCAGACATTGAGCTCAGCTCTTCTTATCCACAACTCAGTGCTCTTTCCACTTAAACCCAGAGATCATGTGGGGCTGGGGATGGGGATGGGGGGTGGGAAGAGGGGAGGGTGTGCTTTATGAAGGGCTATTATTTTATCTGATGTTTAGATGGTTTTAAAAATCACTTTGTAAACTCTCCCCTGCAAAATTTCAGAGATACTGGGGAACTTAAAAAGTATCAATCACAGTTATGAAATACTGGAAAGCAAGTTATGTTTTATACATTATGGAAACTAAGAGCCAAGTGGCGGTAGAAATCTGGTCAAGTTCTATTTTTGTTTTATAAACTCAGTATTTCACTCTAATTGGGAGGCAGACACATAATTAGGGGCTTTTTCATTCTCTTAGGCCTCTATCCTGAAAGGCACAATTAATGTAAATGCCTGGCTCTCTTAAGTAATTTCCTTTCATCAGTAAACACACATCATCCAACAAGCTAACCACAAATCACAAAGCCAATAAGCCCACAATTGTGTTCTAAGCCCAACGTGATTATGTCCTTTGGGGAGCCCACACTCGATCAGGTAATGGAGGCTTCAGTGGAAAGCGCAGAGGGGATCAGCCCTGAATTTCTACTGGAAGAAAAAATATTATATTCCCTTTTACTCCAGGCTGGGCCCTCCTGTTGGACTGGTAATACATTAGTGGGAAAATCCCAACGTGTCATTGGCAGAGATTAGCAAAACCCCTTAACTTGCCCAGAAATGTTTGTTTTTAAAAAAGTCATTGAACTTTCATTCTGAATGTCCCTTAAGAAGCTGAAAACCACGGGAACCTCATAAAACCCTTTACATTTTACAAGGAAAATGTCCCTCTTAATCATAAGAATGCTGCCCTTCCCACCAGTTTGCCAGCTCCTTTTCCCTTGACTTGAATTCAAATGTAACCAGTCCACAGTGGTTGATGTGGGTTATTTGATGGGAAGTTGTATACAACCACTAAATTCAGTGAGGCTACTCATATTATAGAAAAAGCATTGGATTTGAACCTGGTTCCTCTAACCTCACCACTTATCAACAGAGCAAGTATAACCAAATTTATTTGTCCTCAATTTTAAAATAAGGAAACTGAGGCCCATGGAGGCTCATTAATTTTAGATGGCCTTCCTCCCAGGAATGTTGCTCAGATCAAATGAGTATATACATGGAAAGGCTCTTGTAACCATAAATATACTTAAATACTTAAAATGATCTGTGATCTAATCAATCAATGTAGATCTTCCTTCCAGTTTTGAACATGTCTTCCTATGAATTCTTCAGGGTTTACTTATGGCTGAGGTAAAGAAGGCTAACTACATAATGAATTGGGGATTTTTTTCTAAGTCTCTTAACTTAATGATAAATCTATCTCTTAATGGTGAACCATTCATAGCCTCTCCACAACTGGACATACATTCAAAGGAGGCTAAAGACAAAAAAAGGTCCTGTAGATTCCAAAATATTGATAACAGCACTTACTGTTGTAACAAAAAACTAGGCTAAATAAATTGTGATATATAAATATAATTGCATATGTTATAACAAGAAATGATGTCAGATATTCAGAGAAATTTGGAAAGTGATGCAGAAAGAAACAAGCAGAACCTGGAATATATATACACACAATGACTATAATAATGTAAATGAAAGCAACATTAAAAGACAACCAAAGAGTTGCATTATGCTGACCAATCTTGGTGCTAGAAATCATATGATCCAACATACTTCCCTCCTCTTGTAAGAAAAATAGGAGACCACAGATAGAGATCAATCAATTGGAACTTTTTCTGACAGAAGCTAAAATTTTATACACCTACTTTACTTAACTATTTTTCTTTGTAATAAGGGAGGATCCAAGATGTCTTTGAGAGGGAGGGCAGGACTAGAGGAGGGATATGTAGGGGAGTGACTGATAGAAACAAACAAACAACACCAGCAGAACTTTATTTAAAACAAGATTACCTTTTTGTAGTAGCAAAGAACTGGAAACTAAATAGATGCCCATCTTCTGAGGAATATAGATAAGCAAATTGTGATACATGAATGCCACTAAATGTAATCATACCGTGAGAAACAATGAATATGAAAAATCCAAGGAAGCATGAGAAAACCTATATGAATCAAGGCAAAGTGAAGTAAGCAAATTCATACAAATGACATACAGAGTAATTACAACAGTAGCAACAGAAAAAAAACCTAACAAACAAACCTTGAATGTAATTATCATCATCAATTTTGACCTGGAAAAAGAGACATGAGAATGTCATTCTTAAAGCTTAAAATATTCCTAAGATTTCGGGACTCCCTCTACAGATAGAAGGATTGTAAATGGATGTGGAACATCGCATATAATGTTACACTTGGTCAATATTGTTGTTTAGTTTTGCTTAACTGACTTTTTTCTCTCTCTCTTTTTAAAAAATTCTTTGTGTAGCACACACAACCCCTATTCCCATTGAGAAGTTGAAAGCATGGCCACTTCGGGGCTCTAGAGGTACCCCTGGAAGTTGGGGATTATCCTTCCCTATGTTATCAGCTTGAACCCCCATTATGGTATATTCTCCCCAATATTATTAGTTGATAATTATTTTAGTTTCCTTTAAGTTGCTTTTAGAAAGAGGCATTTAGGGGGGCAGAACCAAGATGGCAGCTGGAAAGCTGGAAAGCTTAAACTCCCCACCAGGTCCCTCCAAACACCTATAAAAATGCCTCTGAACAAATTCTAGAGCTGCAGAACCCACAAAATAGCAAAGATAAGCAGGGATCCAGTCCAGGACAACCTGGATAGTCACTTGAAAGGGTCCATCGCACGGAGCTGGGAGGGGAGCACAGCCCAGCATTGGCCGCGCCAGGACCAAACAGACTGGGAGCTGGGCAGAACAGGCCATACAGCCCTGAATCATTGAGTTGTGGCAGTTACCAGACTTCTCAACTCACAAACACCAAAGATAACAGAGCAGGTTAGTGGAAAAACTGCTAGATCGGAGTGAGAGGAACTCAAAGTTTTAAAAGCAGATGTTTAAAAAAAGTTGGTTTTGCATGCAACTGGGAAATAAGATATACAGGCAATGGGGCATAGAAATCTACCTTGCCCTACAAGAAAGTAAGGGAAAAGGGGATGGGGGGGG
>CM053625.1:145812436-145864136 GCA_028646595.1 Phalanger gymnotis
GAGGGAAGGAAGGAGGGAAGGAAGGAAGGAAGGAAAGAAGGAAGGAGGGAAGGAAGGAAGGGAGGGAGGGAGGAAGGAAAGAAGGAAAAGAGGAAAGGAGCATGTGATGAGAAGCAGTTAACAAATCTTTTGAAGTACCTACTTCAAATAAGCAACAAGCTTGTTTTCAAATACGTACCCAGTAGATCTGCAACACCATCACTTCACACCCCTACACAGTTGAATGCTATGGAGCTCTTGTCCATGTCCTCCCATAAGTGAGTCCCAGAAGGTCTACTCAACATGCCAAGGCCTTCCTCAATTTCTCCTGATATGTCAAGAATACCAGCTAATCAATCAGGATGAATATCTGACAATCTTTGCCTTTCTTTTCCTGTCCTACATTTATTTTTCTAATGATATATTTTATTCTGATTTTCCTTCAAAGATTTCCATAGGTTATCAATTGTAGCCAGCTCACCACTGCCTTGTGCCTCTCCACTGCACATTTTCAGTTCTTCAGAAATGGCTATGTGCTGTATCTTGCAGCCAACAGCGACTATAGAATGTTGGTATTAAAAAGATGGGTTTTGTGTTGCACCACTAGAAATGACAAAGGAATGGATAGTATCAATTGTCACAAGGTGAAATAAACAGAACCAGGAAAACAATGAACACAATGACTACAACAATGTAAATGGAAAAAAAGAAACACAAAAGAGTTGAAACCGAATGCTTTGAAATTACAATGACCAATCTTGGTCTCAAAGAAGAGATATAAGAAGGCACCTCCCTTCCCTGTAGGGTGGAGGACTATGGATTTGGAACACTGAAGATAACATCAGTTTTTTGATGTGTTGGTTAGTTTTGTTGATGTAGATTTTTTGGTCCCTTTTTTATTTTGTTTTTAAGGATAGCTCTGGGGAGGGGAAAGGTAGAGAAGATGGGGAGATATATCGGGAAATGGAAAAACAAAAACATATCAATCAAAATTTATTGAAAATAGTTGAAAACTAAAAATAAATTAATTAATTTTAAAAATGTTAAAGAGCTTTGAAATATACTCACATCTAAGAAGGAAGAATTAATAGCCCAGTATTTGTAGAAATAATATAAGACAGAATATACTTTTGCAGTTAAGAGACTAGGGGTTGAACCTTAATTATATAAGACAAATTAATTGTATAATTGCATTCTTTCAATGCATAGAGATGAAATAATGAATTAAATAGACTTCTTAGGAATCACAAAAAAAAAAAAAAAAGGGCAAGATAGGCCTTTATCTCCAGAAGTTGTCTGGGGTCACTAAAGTAGCTTTGTGATTCATCTGTTCTCTTCCTCCAGTTTAATTCTGAGCCAATTCTTTTGTCTATTTTTATAACCTGTTCCAGGTATCTACGCTCCTCTAAAGTCTATCCATCCAATATACGTAACATAATCTGGACAATGGACATTCTTCATCCAAATGTTGTTTCTTTTGTGTTTGGTCAGGCCAAACTCTTTCCAGTGCTTTGAGATCTCTTCCAAGAAACCTGCACTATTCTAGGGCTTTATACAATCAACATAATGTCATTTGCAAACTTGAGCATCGTTTGGACTATCCCAATGATTCTCAAAATTTTTGGTTTCAGGGCTCTTTAATGCTCTTCAAAATATTGAGGGCACCAAAAAGCTTCTGTTTGTGTGGTTTGTATCTATCAATACTTATTATATTAGAAATCAAAACATAATTTTAAAAATATTTATTTTTAAATAATTATAAACTCATTACATTTTAATACAAATAATATATTTTAAATGAAAAAATACTATAATTTCCAAAACAAAACAAAAAAGTTAGAATGGCATTGTTTTACATATTTTATTTATATTGCTTATACATATTGTTTATAGTTTTTAGACATTTTTACACATTTACATATTTTTACACATTTCTTTAATGTTCGGCTTAATAAAAGATAGGTAGCTGAATTTTCATATCTTCTCCATTCAATCCATTTTAGGATATATGCAGAAATTCTGGCCACACACACACATATATATAGTGGGAAAGGGGAATAGTATTTTAATAGACAAATATCAGTATTATTATGAAAATCATTTTGACCTCAAAAAACCCCTGAAAGTATCTCTGGAAACTTCAGAAGATCAGAATATAGGGGCCATAAGAGCTCTGGGAGCCAGAGTCCATGTCAAAGTAATACCCCTAATGTTAATTGGCTAATTAATGTTAATTGGCTAAATGAAATTTAGGATAATACTCACTGGTTATTAACATCGGGAAAACAACAGAATGAGGGTTCAAGCCAAAGAACCCTGAGGGGGAAGTGGGTCAGATAGCCTCACTTGAGGACCTGACTTATCAGTGTGAGTGTAAGTTGAGGTAAGAATGTTGAAGGTTTACAAGAGCAACACTTTAAATACATTATCTCTTAGGTTTGTAGCCAAAGAGATCAAAGAAAGAGGAAAAGAACCCATATGTACAAAACTATTTATAATACCTTTTTTTCCTCCTGTGTCCAAGAATTGAAAACAAAAGGAGCATTCCATTAATTGGGAAATAACTAAAATAATCAATAGATGATATGCGAATGTTATAGAATATTTTTGTGCTATAAAAAATGAGGGCAATTGATACAATAACATCAACATTGTTAATAAATATGGCTAAGATGGAACACTGTTACATAGCTGGTGGAGTTATGAACTGATCCAGCCATTCTGGAGAGCAATTTGGAACTATGCCCAAAGGGCTATAAAAATGTTCATACCCTTTGACCCAGCAATACCACTTCTAGGGTTGTGTCCCTAAGAGATCACACAAGTGCAAAAAGGACTCATATGCACAAAAATATTTATAGCAGCTCTTTTTATAGTAGCAAAGAATTGGAAATCAAGGGGATGCCCGTCGACTGGGGAATGGCTGAACAAGTTGTGTTATATGAAGGTAATGGAACACTATTATGCTCTAAGAAATGGGGATGATACAGACTTCATAACAATCTGGAAAAACCTACATGATATAATGCTGATCGAGTGGAGCAGAACCGTGATAGACTTTGCTCTTCTCAGCTATACAAGGTACAAAGACAACTCCAAAGGATTCGAGATGGAGAATGCTATCTACAGCCAGAGAAAGAACTATGGAGTGTGAATGCAGATTGAGGCATACTTTATGCTCGTCTTTTTTTTTTCTTTGTTTTTTTCTTTTCTCTTTTGTTTTTGTTTGGGGTTTGTTTTTGGGCTTTTTTTTTGGTTCTGTTTCTTCTTTCTCATGATTCATTCCATTGGACATAATTATTCTTTACAACTTGACTATTGTTGTCGATAAGTTCAATGTGAAGTTTTATGTAGAAGATATATCAGATTCCATGCCATCTTGGGGAGGGAGCGGGGGAAGGGAAGAAGAAAATCTGAAACTCAAAATTATGTAGAACCGAGTGTTGTAAACTAAAAATAAAGAAGAACCAAAATAAGGAATGTCATTTAAAAAAAAAGAAATATGGCTCAGAAAGACTTCGAATCTCTAATCAACGTAATGGCTAATCATGGGCCAAGAGGATGGAGGATGATGAATGTGGTCCACCTCCTGACAGAGAGATGATGGACTTAGAATGTAGAGTCAAATATATTTTTGGACATAGCCAATGTGCAGATTTGTTTTGTCTAACGATGCCTGTTTGAATCAAGGGCTTGTTTTCCTTTCTTTCAATGGGAGAGGGAAGAGTGTAGGGGAGGCGTGTGGATAGGGTTACCAAAATGAAAACAAAAAAGAAGAAAAGAGGGTCACTGAAGCATTTTTTTTAAATTATGGATGAGAACAGAACTAAGGTCAGTAGGAAGCAGACATGCAGGACAACTTTGAAAATAACATGTTGAATTAGTTTTATATGTCTGAGTAGAAGCAAGCTGTATGTGGCACAAATTTATGGCTGCGTGTCTAATCAATCCAATTTTTCTGTTCTGCTTTATGTATGGAAATTCTCATCTTTTTTGGTGTTTGTTAGGTTCAGAATAGAATAAATAGATTATCTCATTAGGCCCTCACATCTTTGGGAAGTGGGAGGTACCATTGATATCATTATCCTCAATTTACTGTTTGGGCAAAAGAGATTTTTATGAGCTTGCCGAGAACAGAAGTTACAAAACATTCTCCCCCATACGTAGGGTTACACTCTATCCTATACCATTTTGGTCCCTAAAAGGGACCTGAGACTCAAATTTAATGAGGCCACTACAAACATTGACTCCACCAATTCACTTCCAAATTTGGCACAGCTGATGAACAGATTAATATAGCTCCCTCTTGGCTATTTTTCATCTTGGGTTAGACAGGTAACTCAGGACTTCTTCATTGCTGGCCACAAAATTGGGCACAGACTCTGGCTCCCAGAGCTCTGGTGGCTCTCCATTGTGACCTTTAGAAGCACACAAGGTCATAACTACATCCAATATTCCATTACTTAAAAATAGGAAAACAGAAAAAAGGAAAGCCCAGAAAAGAGTCATGAACTGATGGTCCATCCAAAGGTTTACTTACAAAATGTCTCTCCCACCCAAATAGTAGCCAGGCAGCAAAGAGTAAGACATTTGCTCTGAACATTTAGTGCTTTTTGAATGCACCCCAGCTATATCTCTGCAGCAAATCAAAAATCTGTCTTTTCTCCCTGTGGTTAGTGGACCAAGACCCAATTACAGAATATCTACACTGGATCCAAATCTACCTGGGGACTGCATCTGCTGCTGCACATACTTATGAGTACAGGGCTGGGCTAGTCCCCATTGCAAAATATAAATATATTATGTAAATACATATGAATTGTATAAATTATATAAAGGGGAGCTAGAATATACTTCTCTCTCCCAAGTTATGTTCAAGCCATAACTCAGATCTTTGCTGTTCCCTGTCTCCCCTTGCCTATGTCTGCTTGGGCGCCTCCTTACCATCTCAGAAATGTCTTGGGTATGTCATACTAGGAATGATAGTCTAGGGGGAGAAAAAGAAAAATCAAGTAATAACTCCTTTATAGGAGATGTAAAGACCTACCCTGAAAATTGCCTGAGAATACAAGGATACCTTGTTTTAAGCAAAGGATAAGCATAGAGATAAGGATAGGAATAGGGACTAAATTGTAATTTCATTGGTGTAGAGAACTCCCAGCTGAGAAAACTCACCCTGCAACATAGGCTGGCACCTTCTCTGCATCTTGTAGTCTTGCATAGAGCATGGAGAGATTAAGTGACTTGCCATAAGTCATACCAACAGTATATATCAGACACAGGACCTAAAGCCTGCTTTCTCTGGCTTCAGGGCCAGCTCTCTATTTACTATTCCTTGTTGCCTGCAATGTAAGCAAACCTATTGAAAAAAAAATCAAAGTAAATGAGTCAGGAACAGTTCCTTGACTTTCCAAAAGGACTATCTTTTTTATAAAAGAAAGCCTTTAAATAGTCTCCTTGAAGCAATCAAAATGGTACTCTCTTTACACTTAACTTCTCAGAAACCTTTGTATTTATTGCATAGAGATACATATCTACAGTCTCCACATCTGTCTCTATATGCAAATATCACACACACACACATTTGTGGAACTCCCAATTCAAGTGTCTTCATTTGTCCTTGGGGAGCATTTTAGAGGAGACTGTTGTACATCATTATAAACAAAAGGTGACTCTGTGACCTCCTGTAACTCAAGAGATAGCAATCTGATGAGAAAGATAGCAAAAGGTACAGCCCAAGCATTCTTGAGAGAGGAGAAAGAAAGACACAAAATGGGAAAAGAAGACCAAAGAGCCAGGGAGTAAGAACATGAAAGGACCTTAGAGATCCAGCCCTTCATTTTATAGGAGAAGAAACTGGGCACCAGAGAGAGGGAATGACTTGTTGAATGTCACAGAGCTAATAAACAGCAGGGTCCTTGTTTGATCTCAAGTTCTCTGATGTCAAATCCAGTGTTCTTTCCTTCATATGAGGCCTCCCTTCCTAGAGCATAGATATCCACAAATTTGCTTCCTAGAAGTTGTTTGAAAATCCATTTCAACCCCTTCTTCAGGGAAGTAGAGGACTATGGGTGTGAGATGTTGACTATGCCATGTGACTCATTTAATGTATCAATTGGTTTTACTGAACTCTTTTTTCCCCTCTTAATCTTTCAGGAGGGAAGGCTCATTGTGGAGGGAAGGGAGTGGGGATAGGGAAGGGCATATTTGGAAACAAATGTGATATAAAACCAAAAGCCAACAACAAAAAAGAGCTAGAAAAGGGCAAAGTAGGAGAGAAAGGAAGATGAGCAAAGGTGAAGATGGGTGGGGGAGAGGTAGACACAGGTGCTTACCCTTGAATTGTGAAAGACTTCTGCCTACGCCTTCTAAGAAGCATTGGCAGAGCTCAGAAGGGAACTAGGTCCCTCCCTACTGCCTTGCAGATTCCTACACCACGTGTGAAGGCAGCTGTGCCCTAAAGATGAAAATGATAAAGTTTCAGGAAAGTACGAGATAAAGCCAGACAGCCTGGAAGGGGTCACAAAATGTCACAATCCAACTAGTAGTCCTTGGAGTAACCTATGAGAAGTATAAAAAACAAACAAACAAAAAACCTTGGATCCATGAAAGGAGGAGACTCCCAGGAGTCTATGGGATATGATTGTCATTTACCTGGGTAAATCAACAGGAATGTCATCATCACCTGTTTCCCACCAAAAGTCCAGAAGTTGGTTTAATCTGTACCATCTCTACCAACAGTAGCTCCTAAGGGTATAGTGAGCACTTGAATGAGATCACTGGTATGAAAATGCTTTGGAAACCATAAAAAAAAGTAAGCAATCAATCTGCAAGTATTTATTAACATCTACTACATGCCAGACACTGGGCTGGGTGCAAGGGATACAAGCACAAAGAGGGAAAACAACCTCTACTCATGTGTTCCTATCTTATGATCCAGTATGGGATACAATGCATATGTAAATATACAAAGGATAAACTTAAAGTAAATCAACAAAAATATATTAAAAGTAGTTGACTCCATACTGGTTTGGGAGCAAGGACACTAGCAATTATGGGGAATCAGGAAAGGCCGAAGTGCAGAAGATAGTGCCTGACCTGAGTCTTTAAGAAAGAGATGGTTTCTATGAGGCTGAGGTAAGGAGGGAGTGAATTCCAGGCATGTGGGACAACCAGTGCAAGGGCATGAATAAAGGCAATGGAGTCTCCCATGAGGATATCATCCCTCCTGTCTTTTGTTGTTGAATAGTTTTAGTCATGTCTAGCTCTCCATGACCCCATTTGGGGTTTTCGTGGCAAAGATACTGGAGTGATTTGCTATTTCCTTCTCTAGCTCATTTTACAGATGAGGAAACTGAGGCAAACAGGGTTAAGTGACTTGCCCAGGGTCACACAGCTAGTAAGTGTCTGAGGCCAGATTTGGACTCAAGTGCTCCTGACTCCAGAGACCATGATCTATTCCTTGTGCCACCTAGCTCCCCCTCCCTGCCTCAAGTCTCTCCCCATTATAGCCCACCTTCCTCTTACCTGCCAAAATCTGACCATGTCACGTCCCTGTCCCATATTCCACAAACTCCAGGGGTTCCCTATTACCTCCAGGATCAAATATAAAATACTCTGTCTTTTAAAGCCTTCCATAACCTGACCCCTTTCTACCTTTTCCAGTCTTCTTACACTTTACTCTTCTCCATTGACTCTAAGATCCAGTAATACTTGTCTCCTCACTGTTCCTTACACAGGACACTCCATGTCTTTTTTTTTTAACCACAGAGATGTTTTATTCTCTCCTTTTCCCTCCCCCCACCCCTCAATGAGAAGGCTAGAAAAATAAAATTATTACAAATATGAAAATAATTTTAAAAAAGAAATTTCCTCATTAGCCATAGTCAAGGAAGGAAGCTAAGAAATAATCTTTACAGCAAGTGTCTTTGACAAAGGCCTCATTTCTCAAATATTTAGAAAACTTAGTCAAATTTATAAGAATACAAGCCATTCCCCAATTGATAAAGGGTCAAAGGATATTAACAGGCAGTTTTCAGAGGAAGAAATCAAAGCAATCTATACTTATATGAAGAAATGTTCTAAATTGCTTTTGATTCAAGATATGCAAATTAAAACAAATCAGGTACCACCTCACACCTACCAGATTGGATAATATGACAAAAGAGGAAAATAATAGAAGTTGGAGAAGATGTGGGAAAATTAGGACACTAATGTGCTATCGATGGAGTTATGAACTGATCTAATCATTCTGGATAGCAATTTGGAACTATGCCCAAAGGACAACCAAATGAAGCATACCCTTTGATCCAGCAATACCATTACTAAGCCCTAAATAAATCATAGAAAAGAGGAAAGGACCTACATGTACAAAAATATTTATAGTAGCCCTTTTCATGGTGGCCAACTATTGGAAACTGAGGCAATGTTCATCAATTGGGGAATGGCTGAACAAGTTGTGGTATATGAATATAATGAAATACTATTGTACAATAAGAAGTGAGGGATGTGTAGGTTCAGTAAAACCTAGAAAGATGTGTGTGAACTGATATAGAACCAGAAAACACTGTACACAGTATCAGTATTATTGTATGATGATCAATTATAAATGACTTAACTCTTCTCAGCAACACAATGATCCCGGACAAGTACAAAGGACCCATGGAAAATATTATTCATATCCAGATAAGGAACTGATGGATTCTGAATGAAGATCGAAACATACCTTTTTTCCACTTTATTTTTTTCATGATTTTTCCCCCTTTTGATCTGCTTCTTCTTTCACAACTGTGTAATATGGAAAATGGTTTACATAATTGCACATATATAACCTCCATCAAATTATCCACCATTTGAGAAAGAAGGGAGGGAAGCAAGGAAGGGAGAAAAATCCAGAATTCAAAATCTCGTAAAAATGAATGCTAAAAATTGTCTTGACATGTAACTGGGGAAAAATAAAATACTATTAAAAATAAAAAAGTAAAAAAAAAGAAAGAACGAAGAAAAAGAAAGGGAAGGAAGGAAGGAACGAACGAACGAAGGAACGAAGGAAGGAAAAATTATTTTAAAATATGCTTTAATCTGAGACCATTACTTCTCTGTCTGGAGATAGACAGAAATTGCTGTTGGTCATGGTGTCCATAAGAGTTACTAAGCTTTTTGAAGTTAATTATCTTAACAATATTGCTGTTATCAAGTAGATTGTTCTCCTAGTTCAGTTCATATCATTTTGCATCTGTCTATACAGGTCTTCCTAGGTTTTTCTGAAACCATCCCCTTCATCATTCTTTACAGTGTAATAGTATTCTATCATTTTCACATGCCACAATTTGTTCAGTTACTTCCCAATTGATAGGCATCCCCTCAGTTTCGGATTCTTTGACACCACAAATAAAGCTGTTATAAATCCACATATGGGTCTTTTTCCTCTTTCTTTGATCTCTTTGAAGTATGACCCTAGTGGTGGTATTGCTCATTGACTCCATGCATTTTCATTGTCTATCCCTCATGCCTGGAATGTTCTTTTCCCATCCCCTGCCTCCTCTAGCTTCCTACAAGTCTCTGTTCAAATTCCACCTTCTGGAAGAGTCCTTTATCAGTTCCCCTCAATGTTCTTATCTCTGAGACTTATTTCCAATTTACCTGTATATATCTTGCATGGACACATAGTCTCCTCATTTAGAAAGTGAGCTCATTAAGGGAAGGGACTGTTCTTACCTTTCTTTGTATCTTCAGTGTTTAGTACAGCGCTTGGCACCTGGAAAATAATAAATGCTTGTGGACTTCATTTCAACAAAGAGAAGACCAGTTTAGCTACCCCATAAAGTGAGAGATAAGGAGTAGTGTCCAGTCTGATTGGAAAGATAAGTTAGGGGCAGATTTTGAAGGGCTTTAAAAGTTAAAAAGAGGACTTTGTGTTATATCCTAAAGGCAATAGAAAAACCACTAGAGTTGGTTGAGTAGGGGCATCACATGGTCAGACATGAATTTAAGGAAGATGACTTTGGCTGCACTATGTAGGATGGACTGCAGTGGGGAGACATTGTTAAGAAGCTATTGCAATAACTAAGGAAAGAGGGATGGATAAGGGAGGTGTTGTAATAGAAACTGCAAGATTTGGCAACTTATTGGGTATATGGGGTGAGAGAGAGTGATGAGCTGAGGATAGTACTTAGGTTACGAATCTGAGAAACTGGAAAATGTGAGGAGAGTTAAGAGAGGAAAGATAATGAGCTCCATTTTGGACATCTTGAGTTTGGGATTTCTCCAGCACATCCAGTTTGAAATGTCCAATAGGTGGTGATGGAAGATTGGAGCTCAGGAGAGAGGCTGGTAATGGATACATAGATCTGGTAGCTGATGAAGTTTCAGAGAGAAAAACAGACAGTAGACAGACAGAGTAAAAGAAGAGAAGCCCTTGGGATAGAATCTTGGAGAACACCTACAATGGGATGATACAGATGATGAACAAGCAAAGGAGACTAAAAAGGAATAGACAAGAAGGAGAAACAGGAGAGAGTGACATGAAAACCTGTGGTGGAGAGAGAAGGAGGAGAGGGTGGACAATGACATCATATGCAGCAGATAGATCAAAAAAGGATGAGGACCGAGAAGAGAACATCAGATTTAGCACTTATAAGGGGTTGTTACAATTTCCATCCTGATGATCACCCCCACACTTCCACAAGAAAACTGCTAAATTTACGCTCAAGAAATTTGGGAAAGTATGGTGTGGTGGATGGAGAGCTGGCCTTGAGGATAGGAAGACTTGGATTCGAGTTTTCCCTCTGAGCAGCATGCTGACTCTCTAGACTTGTTCTATAAAGTGGTAGAAACCTTTTCACTGTGGAAGCTCAATCCACCCTCTGAACTTCACCCATTAAAACACCCTCCACTCCTGTGGACTCAGAATTAGCATTCTCTACCCATGAGTCTCTCAGATATGAGAGCTGTTGTTTCTATCTTCACATCAAGAGTTGATGATTGATTAGATGGGGGATGAGAATGAGAAGTCAAAGATAACCCCAAGGTTAAAAACTTAAAAAAAGAAAAGCAAGAGTTAAATAGTGGTGCCTTAATCAGAAATATGGAAATTTGGTATAGGGATGCATTTGGGGGCAATTCATTAAAACCCAGAATTCAAACCTGGATCCTCTGCATCTATTCTACAGAACATAGTACTGCCAAGATCAACGCTGTGGGCTCGTTTTCTACACCACTCTGTTCTCCATCAATTTCCCAGTGAGTTTTTCTCTTTTGCATAGACACAGATGGCACCTTAATTCCCAGAAACCATCTCAGACATGTGTGCCCTCTGTCACAAGGGGGAACTGAGCCAGGTTGTGTGGATGGACCAGCTTAGATCCATCTCCACGACTAGAAAAACGACTTAGGCTTGTCCAACCAAGGGTGAGTCAGGGGTGTCATCTTCCTATACAAAGGATAGCACATTCCTAAGAGATGACACCTTAAATCTAATGCCTGACCCATTGGATTCAGGGGAAGGAAGTCAGAGAAAGTCCAATTAAGCCTCAATACTGCTGCCCCTGCAGGGCTGTGTTACCCATCCTAAGGAGAACCTCACTGTAATGATGGGATTAAAGTCTCAAAGCACGTTACTGTGAAAATAAACTCATGGGAATTAGAGCTGGAAGGAACTTTTCTTTTTAAAGACAGGGTCTCTCTGTCTCACCTATGCTGTAAATACAAGGATTACATATAAGCCCAGTCCCGTTGGGACTGGCACAGGAACTTTGACCTGCTCCATTTCCAACCTTGGCTGGTTCCCCTTTCCTTTGGCAATCTCATTCTTTTTCCTTTTTCTTTTGGCAACCCTATAGCCACCCCATGGCAAAGCACGTTACCCACATCCCAACAGAGAGGTCACAGAAAGTCACAGTTTTGTGCACAATCCTCTTTTTCTGTTCTACTCTATGTGTGGAAATACTCATTTTGTTTGGTTTTGGCTAGGATTGATTTTTTTAAATTAAATTTTTCAAAAAGTACTCAGGGTCACCTCCATGCAAAGATATCCAAAAGAGGAGGGATTTCATGATGCTTCTTAAAACCATTTTGTTTCAACATCAGATTTTTCTCTCCCTTTGCTCATTTCAATTCAATTCAACAAGTGCTGATTAAGTATCTCTTTTGTAGTCCATGCCTGACTGAGACTGGAAAGAAATGAGACACCTGTAGACTAACAGTTGACCATAGGAGGTTTACTACTTAGTCATAACATGGAAAAGATACTCGACAAGCATGCAGCACTGTTTCTGACAGACAGCCCCTCTTGCCTCCATGAAGACACAGGTCTACTCTGCAGGGGTGTAGTGACTCTCAGTGTAGTGAGACATCTGCCCATAAACGAATGAATGAGTTTTTAAAGTTCTTACTTATCGATGACTGTGTGCAAGAGCACTGAGGATAGAATAAAAAATTGGAGACAATTGGTCTCAAGAAGCTCACATTCATTAATGGGGGACACAAGGTTTGTAGGAGGATTCGGCTGCAAGTCATGATCCCCAGGGTGTCCAGGCTAAGGGGCACTGGCTTTACATGCACTAGCCTCTCCTATGCCCTTCAGTGACCTAGAAGTTGGGACAACAGCTGACCAACCCTTCCACTTCTGGGCCAATTAAGTCTTGGGAAATGTTTTACTTGACTTTTAGGGGGAAAAAGTTACTTTAACCCACATGGCAGGGGTCCTGGTAAGTATTACTCCTACCACAATCTCTTATGTAGCAAGCAGAGGACTAGGGGCCATAAGAGGGTGCAAAAGCAACCTCAGGCAGTCCTCTTCACAAAACCAGGTCATACCAGAGAACATGGCCCCTCTTTATTCTAGTGCTTTACAGTAAACAAAGCACTTTCTTCATAGCAACAGCATGAGGAAGGTAATGCAAATATGATTATGACCATTTTAAAGAGAAGATAACTGAGGCTCAGAAAAGAGAGATGAGTTGGTATACCATCCAAGGATAACAGAATACTAACACAGTAGGCACTCAGGAAGTATTATTAATGTGCTTCAAATCTGATTTGTGGTGTATAGAAATGGAGCTGTCAGGCAGTCTATTCTGGCTGATTCTCTGCATAGAGCTGGTCTCCAAATTTTACCACTTTCTCTCTTCTCCCTCACTGGGCCATGGTAGGCTACCCACCTTATAGACATGCAGACATAAAATCACAGAATGTAAGAAGAGTAGGAAGGAGCCCTAGACATAAAATGTTAGAGTTAAAAGGGACCCTAGAAATAGAAAGTGCCCTGTAGGGATCTATAGATGTTCTCATACTGGACTCCCTCTCTGCATTTACATACAATGCACCAACTTTCCCCTTCTTGCTTTGTTTTGGAAATTTAGAGACCTTGACACCACATTCTACTGCATCAGCGCCAATGTTCCCCACTCAGGAACATTGATCAGCCCCTGAAACCCTCCCATCCAGAAATTTTCCTTCTCTATGCCAGCTGCTTTCTCCCATTGGTGAGTTCCTCCTGGGGCCTTCATTTTGAGGAGGGGCCCACATCAGCCTTCCTTCTTCCCCTGCCCACTTTGCTTCTGACTTCCAGTCTGTGATACCACCGATTCTTCAGACTGACACCATACCCCTGAGATAATACCTTTCCTCTCTCACTTTTCAGTTCCTTTTTGTTCATAGTCTTACCCCTTAGAGTGTAAGCTCCTTAAGGGCAGGGGCTATCTTTCTTTTTTGCTTTTTTGTCTTTTTTTTTTGTATTTATATTTCCAGTACTAAGCACAATGCCAGGCATATACTAAGTGCTTAATAAATATTTGTTGTGACCCTGGGATCCAGAGGATATACAGAAATAGTACTCCTGCCTGCTTTCAAGGAGTTTACAATTTAATTGGGAAGAGTAGCTACAAATGCTGTTATTCAAATAGCAGTCCTGGGAAACCAAAGATAACACATTAAGGTGCATGAGATTAATGGTCAAGAACTAGGGGTCAGACAGCTTCCAGGCTCCCCAAATGCTTAAGAGAGATAGGAATTGAGCATGTTTGTTTGGGTTTTTGTGGTGGTGGTTGTTTTTGCCAGCAGCATTGTAAAGGAAAATAACTTTGAAAGACTGAAGAATTCTTGATCGATATAAGGACTCGCTATCAGTTCCAGAGCAGTGAAGTAACAGATTGAAGATGCAAAATAAAACCCAGTGTCAAGGTGGGAATTTATTTTCCTTGACTATGCATATTTGTTTTGAAAAAAAAAAAAGAGTTTTCTTTTATTTGTCTTATTAAATGTGGGGAAAAGGTCATAGAAGAGGGAGAAAGAGAGAATCTATTGGTTTTGGCGGGGGGAAAGACAAACAAGAAAAGAGAATCATTGATTTTTTTTTTCAAATGCACAAAAGAGAACAGAAGGAAGGCAAGAAGGAAACACAGACAGGCAGGACAGATCTGAAAGTTACATGTTAAATATATTAAATCCTTAAAAGGAAAAACAAGCCACACATAACAGAAATTTGCAGCTTCATGTACAATCGTTCTTTTTCTGTTCTACTTAATTTTTTAAAAAGACATTTCAAAATGAATGTTAAAAATTATCTTTATACTACAATTAATAAAAAATAAAATATTATTTAAAAAAATGTTTCAGGGCCTTGCGGAGCCCCCTCTCTTTCCTTTTCTCCTCTCTCGCATACAAGGCCAAGATTAAAGCACAGGAATTATTTTCTGCCTCTGTAGCATTGCCAGAAAATGGGTGGATTTTCCAGGCTACACCCTCAAGACTTGGCTCTGCTGGACCTTCCCCTCCTTAGCATTTACAAAAGAGGAAATTGAATAGCACACCAAACTGTATTCTACTGACTTACCAGATCTGGACTAGTCTAGGCTCAGTCTTCACACGCTGGCCTGCCCTAACTAACCCAGCTAACACAACAAACTAACTTGCCTATCCTATTGAGAGTGATACTAGTCCAACTATTCTCTGTAGCAATAGTGACTGAAAGAGGAACTGAATTTTTGATCCTGCCCACAAGGTGCTTATAATCAAAGTTTCCATGTTTTCTTCTCTCTCTCTGGTGCATTCTAGGGACTCAAGTACAATTTCTTGAAATTCTTCTTTTGTTGTTCAGTTGCTTCAGTCATTCCTGACTCTTCAGTGACCCCATATGGGATTTTCTTGGCAAAGATACTGGAGTGGCTTGCCATTTCTTTCTCTAGCTCACTTTACAGGTGAGGAAACTGAGGCAAACAGAATTAAGTGACTTGTCCAGGGTCACACAGCTAGTAAGTGTCTGAGAGTGTGACGGTCACTATTGCTGCAGAGATTAGTGGTACTAGTATCTTTCTTTTCAACAGGATAGGCAAGTTAGTTTGTTGTGTTAGCTGGGTTAGTTAGGGCAGGCCAGGGTGTGAAGATTGAGTGTGGACTAGTCCAGGTCTTTCTGACTAGGCCAGGCACTCTATCCACTGTACCACCTAGCTACCCTCTTTAAAGCTAGAAGAACCATTAAAATATGAATGCTTGAATTGGAAGGGACCTTGTAGACGATCTCATTTTATAGCTGGAGATACTGAGGCCCAGAGAGGAGGAATGATTCATTACAATCAAGGAAAGCCTCCATATCTCCCAGTTCCTAATCCAGGGGCTTATTTAGGCTATATCGACCCATCTAGCTAAGAAATCATGTCCTAATTATGTTCTAATTGCCTCCTTAACTGGGCAATGAATGACCTTCCCTCCAAAATACTTTCATGGAAGAAGAGCTAAAACACTCATTATTCACCTTTCTCAGCTACAAGTAGCAAGCTTCTGAAGTCATTAAATTGTCCCACCTTTCCCTTTAGCATGAAATTTAGTGGAATACACAAGGCAATAGACATGGGTTCGAATGCTGGTTCTGTTACTGAATACTGAATAATGAAAGGTGATGAGACTTTGGACAAGTCAGTCAGTGCTTTGGGGCTCAGTTTTCTCATCTGGAAAAGGATAGAGTTAAACATCAGATATCTTAGGACCCCTCTAGTTCTCAGTCCTAGGGTTAAACAAAACTTACCCTTCACCTATGTTTTTCCCCCATCAGTCTTCTCACACTGACATGTTTTGTACTTTCCTCCTTCCTTCCATTTTCTGGATAATGGGGGTATAGTAGGAATCAATACATCCATTTAAAAGCATGTATTGAGAGCCTACTATGTGCCTAGCCCAAGGAGTATAAAAGCTTATTAAGGATAGTATCTGCTCCCAAAACCCAATAGCATAGCTCTCTATTTCCCATGTGTTAATCTTGTCTCCCCAAATAGACTGTTCAAAAGGAAGATATTGGTGTGGGCCAAGGCAGCCAAGGAAGATTTCACTAAGATGAGGTCTTAAATGGGCCCTAAAGAAGAATGGGCACAATTTAAATTGGCCAAAAAGAGAAGGAAAATCATTTTGGGGTGGGCAGGACTAAAAGAGCAGGTGAAGATTTGTGCAAGTTCAGGCATAGGAAGCCATGGCATGTTTTATCATTAGGCAGAGCACAAGAGGCAATATGGTGGCAAGGAAAGCACGTTGAATCGAGGACCACAATGCCTGAGTCTGAATCCTAGTTCTAACACTATTTCACTATGTAACCACGGGCAAGACATTCGCCTCTTTCGTCATCAGTTTCCCCAACTATAAAATGAAGATAATAATACACCTACTATTTCTCACCCAGTAGGGTTATGAGAAAAGCACTACAGAAATATATAGTGGTAGGCTTTCCCTCGCCCTTTACTTGTGGTTTCTTTGGAGATTTCCCTCAGCTTTTTGATTCCTTCTTTGCACAGCCTGACTTATGTGCTCATAATTGGCTTAGAATCTCAGGACCAGGCCATTTTCATGACAACTCCTAGTAACTGAAATCCCTACAAGTGGGGATTTTGTATTCTCTCCCCGCCCCTCACCCACAGGACCAACTCCTGTGCTGGACAATGCTACAAGGTCCATTCACAGTCCAGAAGGAATCAAGAGTGTTTCCCTGGGGCTAAGTTTTTGCAATTCTTTGTGGTCATTGAACTGAAACCACTTCTGCAGAATACTCCTTTCCTGCCTACTAAAGAAAGAAGATGAAGGATATAAAAAATGACAGAGACATTTGGTCTTTATCATCATCTTCATCATCAAATAACATCTTAAAAGAAATCCATCCTTTGAATTCTGTGCTAAGGCTATTTCCATCTGGGTCCCCTGTTGGTTGATCATCTTATATTTTAAGCTCACACAGCACAACCCTACTTGGGCTATTTGCTGCCTGTGTGACTTTGGGTAATTAAACTGAACCCAAGAAAGGCTTATTAGGTACCTACTATGTGCCAAGTACTATGTTAGGAGGTAAGGGAAAAAAATCAAAGACTTTGTCCTTAAGAATTTGCATTCTATTAGAAGGATTTGACATGTACATGGATAAGTAAATACAAGGTAATGAAGAGCTGGGGGTCCACTAAAAATGGGGGGCAGGGTGGAATAGAAAAGGCTTGTCCCTGAGTTGAGAACTGAAGGAAACCAAAGGTGATGAGAGTGAATTCCAAACATGGGAGTGGGGGGAGCAGCCTGTATAAAGGTCCAGAGGCTAGAGATGGGCTATGGAGTTCAGGAAATAGGTCACCTTAGCTGGAACTTAAGAATGTATGAAGGGGAGGGCATGAAACAAGGCTGAAAGGAAGTTGAGAGGCATAATGTCAAGTTTTAAATGCCAAGTGGAAGAATTTCTACCTTATCCTAGGGGTAACAAGGACCAAGGAATGATTTTTGAGGCAGGAAAGTGGTGTGATCAGTTCTATGCCCTAGATTAGAGAACAGATACTGGCAAGAAGTGAGGTTACTGTGATAGTACAGGAAAGAGAGGGGGATGGGGGAAAGGGGCCTGAGCTAGCATGTCTTGTGAGTGGAGAAAGATATTATTGAGAAGACTTGATAACTGATTAAATAGATTAATAGTTAATAATAAGATCATATACATTTTATTTAATTTTTATTTAAAAATAAAAATTAATAAGATTAATTAATAGATTAATATCTAATAGATTAAATAAGCTGATTAAATAGGTGTAAGAGAGAAGGAAGAATCAGGAATAGCTCAAGCTCTCAGTTAAAATAAGAGAAGTCTGAAGAAAGGTTTAGGTTTGGAAGGCTGAAAGCAATGAGTTATGCTTTAGATACCAATGATACATCCCCTTGAAGACATTCAGCAGGCAATTGGTGATGTAGGACTGGATTTCAATAGAGATATTATGACTTCCAAATCTGTAGATATCACCTTAATCATAATAAGTCATTCAATGAAAATGAGTTTGTCAAAACACTGTGGAGAGGCAACATGGTGTAATGAAGAGAATGCTGGCTGTGGAATCGGGAAGACCTGAGTTTAAATCCTATCTTAGTCACAGACTAGCTGAGTGACCCTGGACTAATCAAATCTCTGGACCTCATTTCCTCATCTGTAATGTGAAAGAGTTAGACTCACAAATATTTTAAGAAGAGTAGAGGGCCTAGGACAGGGGCTTAGGCAGTACCCTAGATAGGGAGTGGATAATCCATCAAGGGCAACAAGTGATCCAGGCCTCAGTTTTTACTTCCATAATATGGAAGGGTTAGACTAGAGTCTCTAAAAGACACTTTCAGCTCTAAATCTCATGATACTTTGCCTTACTAGTCATTAAAAAAAAGATAGTTCTTCTGCCACAATCATCCCAAGAAAACTAAGCACCATCAAAAAGAAGTTAAATCCTAATCCCAGGTTTTAAATCAAAGTTATTCTAGGAATGTGTACCAAACTGTGCATCATTTTGGTCTTATAAAAGATTATGTAAGTTTTAGGGCTTTATGTAAGACGATGGCTTCCAGCCATATCAACTCAAGTGCAGAGCTTGTCAAATATCAGAAAAGAGAGGGAGAAAGGGAAGACAGGGAGAGAAGAAGGGAGAATTTAATTCAATAAGCATTTATTAAGCACCTGTTATGTGCCAGGCACTCTGCTAAGCAGTGGGGATACGAGAAGAGGCAGGAGACAGGCCCTGCCCTTTTGGAAAGCTTACAATCTAATGGAGAGTGTGGGGGGGAAAACATGTAAACAAGTATACCCAAAACAAGCCACATATACAGGATAAATAAGGAATAATTAATGGAGGGAAGGCACTGGAGTTAAAAGGAGTTGGGAAAGGTTTCCTATAGGAAGTGGGATTCTAGTTAAGACTTAAAGGAAGCCAGAGAGATCAGTAGTTAGAGAAGAGGAGAGAAAGCATTCCGGGGATGAGGAAGAGCCAGAGAAAATGCCTGGAACTGAGAGATGGAGTGTCTGGTTTATGGAACAACCAGAGAGAGAAAAAAGAAAGGGAGGGAAGGGAGAAAGTCAGGAGCTTGAAAGGAAAGCAGGAAGAAAGGGGGAAGTATTCCTCTAAGGAGGGTGCAGGTGCTACAGGATGGGGGACTGATTGAGAGACAGCTGTCATGGAGGGGAAAGAGCCTTGGAGGACCTGGCTTTGGATTCCCACTGAGACTTTACTACCTGTGCAACCGAGGCACTTTCTCCTCAAAAACTCAATTCCTCCTCTGTAAAACCAAGGGACTGATCTCTCAGTTCCCTCTCTGCCAGGTCCACTATAATGGAATCTATTGACCCTATGTGCCCCAGTCTGTGGCCTGTCACCCTTCGCTTCAGCCATCCGCACCAAGGAGGCAAGAGGAAAAGGGTGGGCACCAGGCTCAGAGGAGGGAAAACTCTTTGGTGACATGTTAGGCTCAGATCCTCACCTTTCCAGTGAAAGTGGACCCTGGCGGTCTTGGATACTGAATGCTGCATCAGGCTCAGTGCCTGAAGTGGATGAAGCAGAGATGCTGATTGGTACCATGAAAAGGGCATTGAACCTAGAATCAGGGGGCCCAGGTTTCAATCTAATCTTTCCCAACCTCTAGCTGTGTAATCCTGAGCAAGTTACTCAGTCTCCTTGTGTCTGTTTTCACAGTCAGGCTCCAAAGCTGGATTCATTTTCAGTACTCTATCTGGTATGCTACGCTGTGTTGCTCCTACTAGTGAAAGTTTCCTGGGCTTTATGGACCCCGTCATTGTACTACCTACTACCTATTTCAGGGTTGGTATTGAGGAAAGTATTTTGTATACTGTAAATGTAAGCTACCGACACCGTTATTGCAGAGCTTAAAGTGTTATTTTTTAAATTAATTTCTTTGAGTTTTTGACATTCACTTTCATAAGATTTTGAGTTCTAAATTTCCTCCCTTCCTCTCTCCCCAAAATGGCATGCAATCTTATATTGGCTATGTATGTACAATCATATTAAACATATTTCCACATTAGTCATGTGAAAGAAGAATCAGAACAAAAGGGAAAAACCTTAAGAAAAAAGTATTCTTAAAAGATTAATTCCAACACCCTTATTTTATTAAGAGGTAAATTGTAAAATGGCAGTGAGGGAAAAGGAAGGCCTCTTTTTACCCACTGGAACACCCCCAAGAGTAGAAGGGCTCATCAACAAGTGGAAGGAGTCTTAATTTCTGGACATGCCTGTTACCCCTCTAAACTCCACTGGCTCCTTTTCCCCTCCAGGATCTAATACAAAATCCTTTATTTTTCATTCAAATTACTTCATAACCTACCTTTCCAGTTTTCTCACACTTTGCATCCCTACCCTACCCCACCTCCACACTCTTTCATATGGTACACTGGCCTCTAGACTGTTAAGAACAAGACACTCCTTTAGGGGTCAAAGTAGATAGAGCACCAGCCCTGGAGTTAGAAGGACCTGAGTTCAAATCAAGCCTCATCTACTAGCTGTGTGACCCTGGCCAAGTCACTTAATCCTGATTGCCTCAAGAAGAAGGCACTCCATCTCTTGGCTCTGGCCATTTTCTCTAGCTATCCCTCATCTCTGGAAGGCTCTCTTTCCTCATATCTTCTGGTGTCTCTGGCTTCCTCTAAATCCCAAGAAAAATTCTACCTTCACAAGAAGCCTTTCCCAATTGCTGTTAATTCTAGTGCCTTCTCTCCATTAACTATTTCCTATTTATCCTATAGAAATCTTGTTTGTACTTATTTGTTTGTATGCTGTCTCCACATTAGATTGGGAACTCCTTGAGGGCAGGGACTGTCTTGCCTTTCTTTGTATCCTTAGCACTTAGTGCTGTGCCTGGCACAAAATAGGCACTTAATAAATGCTCATTGACTGACTGACCTCATGAAGTTGACCTCCCAAGGAAGTTTTCAATGGGAATTATAGATCAACATTGTTTCTTATTTGTCCAGCCTTAATTATGCTCTGGATGCATACATACCCTAGTCATTGCAAGATTACTTTGAGAATCCCAATGGATCTCTTCCAGTACATGTTAGACCCCAACCACACTTATCGATTAGGACGGATGAAGCCACTAATAAATAAGTGTGGCCGTGCCTCCCCGAATAAACTATGACTTCCAGAGAGATAAATTCAGCATTTAAGGTAAAAAAAAAAAAAAAACAATGGATTTTGGCAACTGACCTGGGTTCAAATTGAACACTATGATTATAAAGTTGTCTGACCATGGAAAAGTTATTTTGCCTATAGGGTACTCAGTCTATCTTTAAAATGAGGATATTGGAGTAAGTGATCACTATGACCCCTTCCTGCTCCAAAAGCCTATAACCTTAGAAATCAATTTGAGACCAAGAGGATCTTTACTATGCAGTATGACTGGAGTGTGGAGGCAGAAGAGATAATGATGTAGCATAGAAAGTATTATTATCATCTGACAAAGAAGCAAACACAGGCTGCATTGGTTGAAAGAGCCACTTGGTGGGGAGCACTGAAAGCTAGGAAGAGGAAACTGAACTTAGTGGAGAACATTCATCTCTCTCCTGAAATCCCACCGGCAAACTTCAGTTGAAGGGAAGTACCATTTAGGTGGATCTTATGTGATTCTTTTCTTTGGTGATATCGTCAATCACATAGGTAGAGTCAATACAATCACCTAAAAGGCATTCTCAGACCAGAGGCACCACACCCACACCCTTGTGAAGCAGTGCTATACGTTGGGAACACAAACACAAAATTAAAAGTAGTCCCTTTGAAGAATTATATGAACTGATACAAAATAAAGTAAGCAGAACCAGAAAAACAACATAAACTATGTGAACAGAAATATCACCAATCACTACTGCAAGAACAACAACAAACCTGGATTATTGCATAATTATAATAATGACCTAGTTTGGCCCCAGGGAAGAGTTTATACCAAAAAAGTTCTTCCTTCTGCTTCTTCGTAGAGGTGTGAGACTATGGGTATGGAATATTGTATTCCAGATATGGATCAATGTAATGGTTGGCTCTGCTGACCAACTTAACTTATTTTTCCTCTTTCTTTATTACGAACAATGGTCCAATGGGTAGAAGAAAGGGGGGAGATATTTTTGGAAATGAAAGTGATATAAAAATATTTTAAATTAAAAATAAGATTTTAAGAGGCCCTGCCTTCAAGGAGCTTCCACTTAAAAAAAATCTCCTCTCAAAGTCTGTCGAAAAGAATAATCTAACAGTTAGAAAAGCATTCAGTGAATATTTAATGCTATATTTGGAAAAAGCAAAGCAGAAAGAAAAGAGTTTTTGCTAATCCACCCAGAATCAGGAAAAGCCCCTGCCTCAGCTGGGGCACAGGGAGGAGGCACCAGAGAGTCAGGGAGACAGTGTGACCCAAAGGCAACTCTGAAACCTGAGAGTTTGACCTAATTAAGCACCGTGTCTAACGTACCCATGACATCAATTAACATCAAGCACACATATTTGAGGGTAAAATTTGAGACTTCTAAGTCCTAATCAACCCACTGGAGGATGGAAGAGACAACAATGGAATCTACAAGGGGCAGAGAGGCATCATGAGGCAGGGCAAGCTATCAGTTTGGAATGTTTTCTCCCTCCTCCTCCTTCATAATCTTTGTTTTTTTAAAGCCAAAAAAAATAAACTTGTACATGGTACATTTAGTTCCACAACACCAACATCCAAAGAATTAATCTTAGAGGCTGTTATAATTTGGTTTAATAAATGACTAGTTGTTATTCACAGTTGTTACATAACCTCAGGGCACCCACAGCTTCCCAGATCCCTGGAGATCTTAGAAAGGGGAATGGCATAGCTTAGACACCTGTGGGTTAGGGTGCCCCCTTTTGTGATGCTCAGATAGGCCATGCTTGCCTCCTCTGCTAGATCCTATTCTAATGCTGCATGGAGGTACAGTGCAGAGGAGAGCCATGGCTCCCCAAGGGTATCACAGAAGAATGGGAGTTATGGTACATCTTAAATTTCAAGTATGGGTTGTTGGGGCAGCTAGGTGGCATGGTGGATAGCAATGGCTGGCCCTGGAATCAAGATGACTGAGTTCAAATCCAGACTCAGACACTTACTAGCTGTGTCACCCTGGGCAAGTCACTTAACCCTGTTTGCCTCTGTTTCTCATCTGTAAAAATGAGCTGGGGAAGGAAATGGCAAGCTACTTCAGTATCTTTGCCAAGAAAACCCCAAATGGGGTCACGAGAAGAGTCTGAAATGACAACAACAACAACAACATGGGTCTGTTGACTGACTTTTAGATCTTTTGTCTGAAGATCAGCCTATCTGACTAGAATGGCCAGAGTGATAAATTTGGGGTGCTCCGGCAACCAAAAACTATTTCCCAAAGCTAAAAGGGTTGTACTCTACATCAGTGGGAGGAACATTCATATGGAATAGCCATAGAAATGAAATCACAAGCCTTAAATTATTGTTGCAACAATTGGGCTAGCAGCAGCTGTTGTGGGGATGAAAGACCAACACAAGCCCAGCAACTAGAACTGCCAGCCCAGGTTCTTTTGATCTGCTTTACTAAGGAAAGTAATGTTAAGGGGTTAACAATCTCACTTTAATCCAACATGCAAATATCTTTCACTTAGTTCAGGAGGAAAAGCCAGCACCCTGAACTTCAGAGCAAATACAAACAAATTACAAATATCAACAAGAAACAATATAAACAGACCAAATCACTGTTCATAGTTACCCGGAAAGCATCACCATCTGGGCTGACAAGCCAGCAGGCTCTTAAGGACAGCTGCCCAGACTGGTCTCCACATCGACACTCCTCCAAGAGTGAGACCTCTCAGACGAAATCCTGTTCAGGGCTCTGAGGACTCAGAGCCTACTTAGCAGAAAGGTGTAGAGTCTGGGGCTTAGCACCTAGTTAGCAAGAGAGTGTGGGCCTAGGGCTTTTCACCTAGTAAGGCTTAATGAAAGGCATTTGATTACTTTAGCATTTCTAAAAGAGAAAATAGTAAAAAAAAAAAAAGTCAATACAAGTATTCAACTATGCATATGTATATACTTCTTGAATATATATAGGGTGTCCTAAAAGTATATGAACTAAGACTTTTGGGATATCTTGTACTATATATGTTCATTAACTTGGTGGGAGAGAGGGAAGAGGGAGAAGGGTAGACCAGAGGGTTTGTATTTGAAGAGCAGAGATGTTAAACCCAAGGACTGCTCACCACAGCACTCCCTATCTAGTACTAAATCAGATTAAATGCAATTGGGAAGTATTTAACAAAATAAATAAAAATACAATAGAACATAGATAATGCTAATGTATAGTTTCCTAAGTCAGTGGGTAGCCTGCCAGGATCCTTAAGGTTTTTGTGGCTCCCATTTCTATTTGAGTTTAACACCACTGATTTAGAGAACTCCCAGGGAGGAAACGACTGCTCAGCAACTTTGTAGTACAGGCATACCCTGTTTTATTACTCTTTGCGGATATTGCAATTTTATGCAAATTGAAAGTTTGTGGCAACCCTGCATCCAGCAAATCTATGGGTGCCATTTTTATAATAGCATATGCTCATATCATGTCTCTGTGGCATGTTTAGGTAAATTTCACAATATTTCACACTTTTTCATTATTATTATATCTGTTCCAGTTATCTGTGATCTCTGATGTTACTATAGTCATTATTTTGGGGTGCCATGAACTGCATACACATAAGACTGAACTTAATCCATAAATGTTGTGTGTCCTGACTGTTGCATTAACTTGCAGTTCCACCTGACTCTTTTCCTGCCTCCCTGTTCCCTGAGACATAATATTGAAATTAGGCTAATTAATAACCCTGACTGGGCTCTAAGTATTGAAATGAAAGGAAGAGTCGATTCATGTGGCAAATTTCATTGCTGTCTTATTTTAAGAAATTGCCACAGCCACTCTTGCCTTCAGCAACCAGCACCCTGAATAATTAGCAGCCATCAGCATCGAGGCAAGAACATCCACCAGCAAAGATTATGACTTGCTGAATGCTCAGAGGATGGCCAGCAATTTTAACAATAAAGTATTTTTATTTAAGGTATGTACATTGTTTTTTTAGACATGATGCTATTACACATTTAATAGACTACCATAGAGTAAAAGCTTTTATATGGACTGGGAAACCCAAAAGTTTGTGTAACTCACTTTATTGTGATACTTGCTTTCTCGTGATATTTACTTTCTTGAGTTATTTGGGTGGTCTGGAACTGAACCCACAATGTCTCCAACCTGTGTCAGAGAGATACCAGGCTAAGTGAAACTTTAAGAGCCAGGGTCCTTTCACTTCTGGGTCACATAGTCAGTCAATAAATATTTTAGCCAGGCTCGACTGTGCTAAGCACTGGAGAAACACAGAAATGTATTTTTTTTTTTAAAGATATTCCTTGTTTGGAGTTAATGATTTATTGGGGGAGACAACATGCAAGTAACTACATGCAGACAAGCTATATACAGGATAGATTGGAGGTGATCAAGAGGGAAGCAACTTAAGGGGGTGCAGCCTGAACACCAGGGCTAGACCAGCTCTCTGCTAAGTAGCATAAAGCCTCTCGTTCATTAGTTTATCTTCTGAGAAGAGAGAAGTTTAGAGTATCAGGTTCTGGGGGATAGGGTTAGCTCATGCAATCTAGCCCATCCAAACCCCATCTAGGTATCTCCAAGTGGTGATCCAACTTCCACTTAAAAGTCTTAAGTGATGGAACATTCTCTCCCCTCCTGAGGAGGCAGGTGAAATCTCCTGAGAAACATGAGTGGATAAAATTGGTCCTGAGCACCAGGCTTCCTCAGCAGACTCCCGTCTCTGCTACTTCTTGCCTAAGTCCTCTTGGACAAGTCATTGTTTTATTTCCCCACCTATTAAATGAAGGGTTAGAAATACTTATCTAGTCAGATTTATAACTTTAGTCTCCCCATTTGCCATCCTAGGGATGAGGATTGGGGAGAAGAGGGTGGGGGACAAGAACAGGTTTGGGAAAGGAGAAGGAAGGGCTGGGGGGGTGAAAGAAAGTAGGGGAAGAGGGGAGGACACTGAGGATGGGTCTGGATACACACCCCTGAACTCTTCTCCTCCTTCCTCCCTTCTCAGGGCTGGGGCTGAGAAAAGGAGGGAGGAAGGGTGTTCCCCGAAGACACAGAGACTTGGAGTCAGCACCCAACCACCCTACCTCACCTCCCTGACTCACCTTCAGGTCCTTATCCTGCAAGTACATGCACAACTGTGTAGAATAGGTAGGTAGATCCATCCCAGGTAGGCATTTCATGCTCCCCACCCACCCCCAATTCCCACCAACTAGCAGTAGTAAAGCAGTCTCTTTTAAAGTTTGTACTTTACCTCCCATAGTGGGAGGACTTCCTCATGCTCCTGCATTGAATCACATTCCGCTGTTCTGAAAGAGCTCCCTTTTCCTCAGATACACTTTACCAATTAGCAATTAGTCAGTAGCAAAGCGAATTCTGAAGGGTCAGGACACTTGGGTTCTAATCTTAGCTCTGCCAAATGACTTTGTAAAGGAAAGTCTGACCATGTTGGCCCCACTGCCAACCTCAATAAACTCTATCTGCTCCCTATAGTCTCTCTAGGATCAAGCACAAAATACCCAGTTTGGTATTCAAAGACCTTGTAAACTCTTACCTTTCTAGTCTTCTTACACCTTCCCTACCCCCACATATTCCCTCACATACAAGACACCCCACCCCACCCCCTACTTGATCGTTGATCCCAGTAACACTGGCCTCCTGGCTGTTCTAACAAGACACTCCATCTCTCAGCCCTGGGCATTGCCTCTGGCTGTTCCCTATGCCTGGAATGCTCTTCCTCATCTCTGTCTGCTGGCTTCCCTGGTTTCCTTTAAGTTTCAACTAAAATTCTATCTTTTATAGAAAGCCTTTCCTAACCCATCTGAAGTCTAGTGCATTTCCTCTTTCAATGTTTATTTATCCTGTACATAACTCGTGTGTACATAATTGTGTGTACATAATTGTTTGCTTTGAGTTTGAGGGCAGGGAATGTTTTTTGCCTCTTTTTGCCAGCACTTAGCAAAGTGGATGGCACATAGTAGGTGCTTAATAAATGTTTATTGATCACTTGACTCCAGGAAAAGTCACTTAACTCTTCAGGGGACTGAGTTTCCCTACTTGTAAAACAAAGCTGGATTAGAAGATCCCTCTGTTCCCTTTTGGGCCAAAAAATTTTGGTGGTCTTGCAAGAGACTTAGGTTCAAGTGAGTCTCATGAAAGCAAAACTGGAATTGCCTTCAGGGAACTCCTATGGAGGTGTCAGGCTGTGTTTGGGAAGTAATACGCAGGGGAGAAGCCTGGCCCTGAAGAAGCTGATCCCCCAAAGAAACATGCCTCCTAGCAACTTCCTGTTGGCTAAAAAGTCTATGTTTGAGATTAAAATGCAGTCCTCCTCTTTGGTTCACAAATCCCTAACAATCACTGATTTGATTATCATCCCTGGTGTTCTCAGGGTGAAAACCTTCAAAGATAAGGTCAGTCTTACATCTTTGCCCAGTGTTTGAGTCCATGAGGATTTGGGAGTCTCTCATCTATATGATTTTGGGGAAAAGGCACTGTAGTAACACACCTGAAAGAGAAAAGGTCACTCACCAGGTAAGTATTCAAAGCTCACCTGCTTGCTACCCTTAGCTTCAGCCTAGGTGAAATGGCATCTCTACTAAATTCCCCTATGGAAGGAATAGTGAGATTTGTAGATTCTCACCTAGGAAACAGGTCACATTAAACAATGTAGACTATCACAAAAGCATTCAGATTTGAACATTGGGCTGAAATCTGAACATTCTCAACAATTCTATCATAGAAACCTGTCCAAGGACTAACATTATGTGATTCGACTGTCCTCAATTCCCACTCTCCTCATCCATCTCCCCCCCCATCAAGATGTTATCCATTAGAAGCAGGAAAATAGCAGTGTTTATGATGCTGCCAAAAAATAATTGAGCATTCCATGAAAATATGGGCTCTAACGTAACAAATTAAAAAAAAAAATCACAAGGTCAAGTTGTTTCTGTAGAAGATCATGTTCCATGTTACTTGCGGACAAAAGCTCACAAGTTTCTTTATATGCTCTGTGGAGTGTGGGCATAATGAAAGCTTGGATTGGCAAAATAAAGAAGGGTTCCGGTTCTGCTGAATCACTGGAAATGTCACATGGAAAGCTGGCCTGCCAGTGAGGCTGGCTTATAGATTTCAGATAGAAGCAGTTGATTCACTGGAAAAGAACTGGAATGTTGGGACAGGACCTAAAAAATGAGAAACTACAAGTTATTGGTTACAGGCTGACATAAGTAAATCTTGAAAAGAAAAAAAAAATTATTCCTATCCAGATAAATCTTCATTCATCCCAGAATCTGACCTGTGAAAACAAAGCTCACTTATCTTCCACATGGCAATCATCAAAAGGAAAAACCAGAGGCAGCCAACAGAAAGCAGAGTAGAGGTCTGATAAGGGTCAATAACCACACTCAAGGCAATGGAAGTGTCTCATACTGAGACTAAGCTGTCTCCACCCATCACTTGTCCAAAACCATGGGCCATTGCCGTTTCCTTTCAAGCCAATGGTTGTTACTCATAGCAGAGGAAGTTGGCCAAACTCCTATAGGAAAAAGCCTAAAAAGGAAAAAAAAACATCCAAAGCATTACTTGAGGTTTGGACCCACTGCAAAGCCCCATCCAATAATCACCAAGGACCTGCTTCTTCCCAAGCCATGGGATAGGTCTACCTGGTGAATGATTCCAGTTTGGTGCCAGAGCAGCACAGCACAAAGCAACTGTGATTTCAGATACTGACAAGACTAGCTGTGTGAGTTAGTGAGCTGCTTTCGCTCATCAATTAAATACGACATACCCCACAGGTCTGTTGTGGAACCCTACTACAGGCTCTTTGGGTTCTAAGCTTTTCTCTTCTCTCTTCACCTGTACACGAACCTATCTTTTTCTTTTTTTTTTTTTTAACAGCACACAGGAGTATTTCAGAAGTCAGAATTCTTTTTGGTGAACTAACAAGATTGCAATTGTCCTCACATAAGGAGCAAAACTAACCCTGTCCCTTACTTTCACAGGACAAAAAAGAATGATTCATTTAAGAGCAATCATTTCAAATGAGAAACAGACCAAACTCTTTACCTTTCCCTCCCATATAATCCATGCTCCCCCACCCCAACCAAAATTTATGCCAAGACAACAATGAAGTTTTCTTGGAAAACACCTTGTTCTGATAGTACTTTCAGGAAAGTTTGAGGCATTGTCTTCGGGGACATCATTCTAAAATTTTAAGTACCCAAACTGGTTATTTTATTGGCCCAAGGATCAATGTATAGCTCATCTTAACATTCTTAGATACATGGAAGATGAGTCAGTGCCATCACACCATTGGTTTTGCTTCAAAGCAACAAGGAATGAAATGTAAGCATTCTTATTTCCTCTCCCAGAGGGCAATCAATTACTTCTGAGCCCAGTTATATCCACTAATAAAAAGTTTACATTTTAATAGCTCATCTCCAACAGACTAATGTGATATATTGATTGAAATGTGTTGTCATGCAAGGTAGGGATTACTTTAACATTTGAGCATATGGGTGCTTTATACAGAAGATACAGGTGGTCTAAAGAATAGCCATGAGCAGTGTCTGTTCCAACCACTCATTGCTTTATAGCCTGATAATGTGAGGCAGTAGGAGGCCTGGATAGATTCAAGTGAGCAAATAAGCAGAGGTAAGTTGCTCTCAAAAATACTGTGCCCCAATACAGGCACGGAGAGATATATAGTTTAATTTTATGGAAATGCTAAGAGGTAGGCACTGTTTAATTAGGGAGTTATGTTTATGGATCTTGTGGAGAATTAAGTATTTTCCCTGGCACCAGGTCAGTGGCATTTCAAGAAAACAAAGTCAGTCTATTGTTGCCAGGAACAAATATATTAGATAGACGCCATAGAACTTGATGGTTCACTGTCTAGGAAGCTCACAATATGAATGAGAAACAACCAGCACACACTCAGGGCCCTAAGAAACTACTCTAAGTCTCTGTTGAGTCATCCCTACCCGCATTCTTTCTTCTCAATTGTCTTTGGGGCATTTCCAGTATATAGCCTAAGCTGCAATTAGGCACAGCTCTTGTAAGCCAGCAAGATGTTGAGATGAATAGAATCTCTTTCCCAAAACTGTCATGTTCCAAAGCAAGGATTCTACATAAGGAAAAACTGTCAAACCAATCTCTCCCACCACCAAAATGTCCATTTTTCTTTAGTGGTTGCTACAGCAAAATCAACTGTGATCTATAGAAAGGACCAACCAGATAAATCAGCCTACAAACATTCAGTGGCCCAGATCTAATCACTGCCAAGGCACAAAATGTTAGACTAACAAAGAAAGTAGAAGCTAGCTTTAAGAGATACTTACAAAAGGACTTGGGAAGAACTGTGAATTAAGGACTTAAGAACCCGGGTTGATGGATCAATGGTATTATCCAATGTAGAAAAGCCTACACTCCGTTTCCTTTCAAAAACAAAGCCATACTAGTCAAACTATAAACATATCATTTCCTGGAAGATATGCCAGGGTACTTAAAACTTGAAATTAAATATTGGCTGTATGTGTCCAAGATCTCTGCAAATACTCTTCCCTGCCAGACTTTCCTTTCTCCTAAAGAAAATTACACAAAAGGGGCCCCCCCATTCACTAGGCTGCAGAGGCAGCAGAGATAAGATACCTTGAATACGATAGTTAAATTTCTTCAGGAGATACGTAAGGTTGACTGAAAACATTACTATCTTGTATTAGGCTGCTAGCATTATGCTAAAGCCACGTCCCTAGCCAAGGAAAGTCTATGGTTCTTCTCCTTGAGGACTCTCCCGAAAATGAGATGACTCAAGATTGCCTTAACAAAAAACAGATTCTCTTTGACACCTCTTTTGCCTACTGCATTAACTAGACTCACAATTTAGAATACATACAAACTGCCATAATTCTTCCAGTTATGAATTTTTAAAAAAGGAAAAACAACTTTCATTCAATCAAATATCCACTGCTTTGCTTCTATTGAGAATACTTTTATTATAATAGTTATCATATACACAACAGAATTATATTGGGAACATTTACAAATAGGTGGTGATTTAAAACCTCTATCACTTGTACACACTGAACCCTCACTCATTTTTGCAGAAGCAAGTCATCGGAGAGATGTTACAATTATTGCCTTGTGAACAAACAGCTTTGACTGGAATAACTTCAATGGCAAGAATTGAAAATGGAATTTCCTCTCCAAAAGTCCAAACATTTTAAATACCCTGTATAGCATATGTACTTGTTGTGCTTAAACCTAAAAGACATGTTTAGCTCACCCCATTCCCTTTTAAAAGTTACCAAAATTAAATTTGAACCCCATTAAAAAATTAACTTCACCAGTATTTACACATCCCATTAAATTACACATAAATAAATATGTACATTCAACACACTCTTTCTCTTAATACACAGAGCGCCTCCCTGGTAGTATTTTTTTCTTTACCTACTAAGGCAAAAAAAAAGAAGAAAAAAGTTAATAAAATGTTATGTGCCTAGTATTTTCAAGTTTTGTTTTTTAAAAACAGACCCGATATAAATATGCAAATAAAGCTGATACACCTTGAGAGAAAAAATGTTTTTTCAAGACATTTCAGTTTTGAGCACTAATTCAAAATTCTTTGTGACACAAAAAAACACCTACAACACAGACTTTGACTAAACTTTTGTAAAACCTGAATTATCTCCTTTGGAAGTGTGTCAAATGTCATCCAGTAACAAGGTCAAATAGAATTTTTTTTTTCCTTCATAGGATAAGACTTGTGTGATCTAGGAAGCTAGATAACCTTTTACATAAACGTTGAATGAAGATAGATCTAAACACCATTGTCTAATACTGCAAAATGGTTATTGTTGGCATGGAAAATCCATGGAAATTTGACTTAAAAGGAATAATTCTTAATAGCATCCAAAATAATCTACACCCTTGGCTATTAGCACTGGGAATTTTAGAGGTTCAAAAACATTTTTAGCACCACTTTTAGAGCAAGGGGGAAGGGGGAAAAGGAATAAAAGGTTTAAGGAGCAAGTACCCAGCAAGTACCCAAGCTTGTAGTCTTCTGATAACTTGTCCACAAAGTTTGGAGACACTGCAGCTTTAGAAACACAAGACTCCAGAATGGGAGGGTGTGTAAATCATGAAGATCCTGAATAAGATGATGTTTAATGAAGTAACAAATTTTTCTACATTGTCCCCTAGGCAAGAAGATGATCCCATAGTCTGTATTATGGAGAACAGTTTCAGTCCTTTTGAACTTTTCCCCGGGCTGTACTTCCCCCCGCCCCTTTCTATTTCCGGTGCTTATCCATTTTCTCAATAGTTTTATTGGACTCAGCAGGGCTTTGGTCGCCAGTGTTCATGTAGGTTTTGTCTGCTATTTTTAATGCCTCATTTAGGTAGTTCTGGACAGATGTCATGGCTGCACATATGGCCGCACTCCCAAAGCCATGCGTTATTAGACTGAAATGAGTCAGGCAGCCTTGAATGGCAGGATCCAAAACTGGGCTGGGTCTTGTATTTCCAAGAGGAGTCCGATCCTGAGTGAGAAGATCTGTGAATTCCTTACAGATTTGTCTAAGAGACAGAGAATAGACATCTCCATGAATAGGCAATTTCAGGAACCAACAGAAGACAAACATATCAACGAACGAGTCATCTAAATACGTCGGGGGTTGGGGGGGGGGCACTGTTCTGTGTTCTCAAGGAAACCTGCAAGTACCCATGGAGAGCTAACTACCTGGGGTCTTTGCCAAGCCTCCCATCTCACTTCAAAGCAATTTCATCTTTAAAGGTTACCTGTTTTCAGGGAACCAATGTTTTGGTTGTTATCCGATTTTGTTTTTGCCAGCATGTTCTTCTCCTGCCCTGAATTCCTACTAGTTCTGCTTCATTTACCGTAATTTTAAAATCAATTTAGTGCTAGTTTGGGTGAGAACCTCTTCAGCTGCAGTAACTGATTTGCAGTGGATAAGCAGCAGCTGAACTGTGGCATCTCATTTAGCCACATGTCACATATACATTGAGCCTCACCATTACACAACACCCAAAATCTGTTACCCAGAGAGAAGGTGTACAATCTTTCTTTAAACTTGGCAAGCCAAGTCACATGTTAGAAAATACATCTGAGGAAATACAAATACAAGGATTTTAAAAATAATAATTTCGAAGATGTCTTCTGGGAAGGAGAGCCATGACAATCTGTCTCCCAATTCAAAACATTCTTTTTGTAATTGCTGAAAGACAAGGCTTCATTTCATTGTAATATACACCATCTCATTTCTTTTGCTTTTAAATATCAACTTTTTTGCCTCAACGTGCTTAAGAAACTCAAAATAAATTTGGTTGGTTATAAGCAACCTGCCACAATACTCACTTAGCAGCAAGCAGCATGTTCTTTCTCGTACCAATTTCATTCCGTCCTAAATGTGGTCTGGTTAAATAGTCTGCTACTGCTTTAGAAGGAAACTCAGTTTCACAGACATAACCGAAATCTCGGGCCAGATGCACAGCTTCACCTACAATAGTGGAATAACTTCAGTCAAACCCAAGCTCAAAGCAAACCAACTACCAGGTGTTACTTCGGCTAGAAAAGACCAAAAAAGTGCTATACTGTTCTTATTTATTTCTATCCTAACAAATTGCATCCAGAAAATGCAAGAACGCCAATAAATTAATAACCAGCAGCAAAAGCTCAAAGGTTCAGGAGATTAAAGAAGCCATCTCTCCTGCACTGTCTTCAATGTTGGCCTTTAGGACAACAATGTTCAATATACATCAGATACAAGCTGAACTCCAATCTATGGGACTTCAAACAAAACATAGTAAACTATAATTTTACTTCATAATAAATTTTTTTACTTTATAAAATTAATCATGGAGTACACACTCCGGCTTAAGTCAGATGACTTAAATGCAGTCTTTGAAAGGCAACTAGAGTAGGTAGTAGAGAGTTAAAAGCCCATTCAGAAGTCAGAAAAGGTGAGTTCGGTTCCATCTTTGACATGAGATTATCTCAGTGACCCTGACAACTCTCAAGACAAGCTGCACAGCAGGTAAACCATATATTTTTTAGTAAAAAGTAGATGAATTCTTACACTAACAAGGAAAAAAACACAAAGCCTTTATTTAAGGAAAGGCAAAAAATATCAGAAAAATAGATATATCTAGCTGGAAGAGAGACTACAAGCATTTCACTTTTTGCCTCCAACTCTCACTTTAACATTCATTGTTTTACTAGCAAAGCTTCCAAGAAGACCCAATTTAAGTAAACTCAGTTGAGGTGAAGACTTTCAAAATTCCTAGTACACCCAACACGTTGCTCCTTCCACTACCAAACACCTGTCTGTCCAACTGTATGCATTATTGGCCCCTTATGAAGGAGGGGGAGGAAAACAGAATTGCAGGAGATAAGGGCTAAGAAAAGCACCTGTCTCTTCACTTTATACAATCAGTATGCTCACATATATCACACATCTATACACACACACACACACACACACACACCCCAGAAATCTGGACAAAACTAGACTGAAGCAACTGAATTCACAACCAGCTCTCCCCTGCACCACACAATTAGTGCTGAACCAAGGAGGGGCCACCTGCATGGTTCTTTATCCCATTGGGCCCAAATGTTCCAGAGAAGAGTCCTGTTTGGAATGTTATCTCATTCCCTAAGTCATACTCCTCACTGACTTCCCTTAGGCCACATGGGGAGACCGAACTATGATCGGGCCGAGATTGGAGTGTTTGCTCAATCTTTATACTACAATCCTCTTAGTGTTCCAGTCCATTTTCCTCTTGAATACAATATGCTTGAGTTGAGGTTTTTCTTCTTTTTTAAAAGTTGTATTTGTTTGTATTCTTGGAAACTTTCCAGGGGTCTTCCACTGAGAGAGGCCCAAGGCCTGTTCCCAGCTCTATATGCCAGCAAACAAGTGCTACAGGCTCAGAAACACTGAGGGTTGGTTTTCAGAACTGAGGTAGAGGGGTCATGTTGAAAAAGGAACTTGATTCCCATGTTGATAGCTTTGCAATTTTTTAAATGCTATATAAATTGCTTCTAGATACACCCCTCACATCATTAAAAGTTTTTTTTCCCCCCTCCATACCTTTGAATCCTTCCCCCACCTTGATAGCACCTCATTATGGACCATACAGAACATCGGCCATACTCTCCAAGGAATGAACAAAAGATAACCTCAAAATGACTTTTTTTTTTCCTAAGTAACTGCCCCCACCAAAACAACTAAGCACTCAGTTCAACACGTGTGAGAAAGAACAGAAAACACTAAGTCATTCAAGTTTCAAAGGCCAGCCAGGCAAACATTACTTTAAAAATAATTGATATAGCTAAGATACCAATACGTGGTCAAAGCAATTAGAATACAGCCTATTTTAGCATTCGATGCACTGCTTTAGGAAGATTACCCAACTAGTAACCTTCTATACTTTTACAATTTAGCAGTTTAAAGACACACAACCCCCCTCCATTTCCCAAAGATGCTTCTATTTTTTCTTCCACCTAACCCTGGCAACTAAGAGGAACTTATTGGGGTTTGAGGAATAACATCATTAATCCAGTATACCGACCTTCTACCAAAGAAGTTAATAATGTCACATTAGCAGCTTTTCTTCGTCCAGCTGGAAGATTTAAACCGATTTTATCCAATTTTTCTCGTAAAGATCGGCCCCCGTTCTTGGATTTGGCTCTACGAATGAAAAGGGTGACCAGCATTGAGGTATCAAGTAACAAAAGTAAAATGACAAATTATCGAATTTCATTTAATACACAGACTACTATAAATAACAATTCGGGACTGCTTTCAAATGACCTCCTTTCTGTACCTGTGTCACTTCATACATTACAAAACCAAAATTTAGCAGAAACCAACATGTATATTCTTAAAGCCAGCAGTTATGGAACACAAAATCGAGAGAAAAAACCAAGAGGTTGACAATGCAGAAAGAAAAAAGCCATTTAGACAATAGCCATGGGAACATCTTAGGGATGGTTCCTATACAGCATGGGAGTCAGATTTTAACTAAATAATAACTTGCTTTTAGACCCATTTTAGCACTTTCTTCTACATTTAACACTTTTCAAAAAGGAAATGTATGTTTAAAACTCTCTGGGTCTATTAGAATTCAGTGTTAGATTCAAAGTTATATAAACGTTAAAAATACTTTCCCAGACCTTTTATACAACAACACCCTACCACATCTGGGTGTCCAGGATGAAATCTACCCCCCCCAAAAAAAAACCAGTTTCCCCTCACCTTCTCAACACACCGCCCAATAGGGAAGCATTTAAGCATTCAGGAGAGGAAAGTCTTCGCTGCACCTCAGCTACAGTCACTTTGTATTTGGATGTGGAGCTGAGGAGCGAAAGTCTTCCAGGAACAGAGCAAAATACTTCATTATGATTAACCACTGCTCCTAGCATCCCATCCTTCTGACAGGGGAGACCCAAGGAGTTGCTTTTGGTCATTGAAATAGGACCTGTTAAGAGCAAACAACAATTACCCAAACAGTTCCAGAAGGTGTTAGAGCAGAAGATAGTGTCTTCATGCCTAGTGCCTGGAACATAGTAAATATATATATGAACATACCTTAATAAATGCTGGAGGTGACAGATGATTGTGATTCTAGTACCTTCATTTTACAAGTCACTACTGGGTTAATAAACAAAGTGTGTGTTGGGGGCGGGGGCGCGGAAAGAAGGGTAGGTAGGGGGAAGCTCTAGCCAAAGAAGCCAAGGTGTCTCAATTTCTAATACTGGTTCTACTACCAATGGTCTTGGTGACCTTTGTCAACCACATTATTTTCACTATTCTGGACCTTAATTGTATCTCTAGCATTTAGAGTTGTTGTCTGAGGCACACAGTAATACCAGATGCTTAATAAATGCATTTATCAATAAAATGCATAAGTTATTAACAGATGATTCAGAAAATTCCTGTTTAGGGATTGAGTTTAGTCTAAGTATATCGTCAGTAAGCAAAGTAGACAAATTTAAATTGTATATAGTTGGCAAGAATTCTCCAGCAATATTCAGGATTTGGTAGTCACCTTGATTACCAGCAAACTAATTTTTTTTTTTTTTAACTGCTCCTTACTTCAAATTTGTTTGTCTTCTTGGAAATTTTCCAGGGGTCTATTCAAATTAAGTTAATTTCCATACTTAACACTTTTCAAATTGGTTCCTAAAAGTACTGATGAAAAGCTAGGTACTAAAAGAAATAACTTTTATCTGGCACAAAAACCTGTCAACTTGTTAAGACTTTCACCCAGCAGATTTAAAATTTTAAACATGCCAGGGAATAAGTTATTTCTACTTGAAAGTCTGAATAAAAGTCTTAAATCAAACTGAATTTAAAGTGACCTTACTATTCTCAAAACTAAAATGGTAACAAACCATTTGTACTCAAATTAAGGAGCATCTGGACAGTGTCATAGTTTTAAGTTTCTGATGCAGAGAGCCAGCAGAATTGAATGTAAATTGCTCTCTCCCCTCTATAGGTTAGCCAGCCTACTAGTAGCACTGAGGCAGAGCTTAGCAATAGTCAACCAAGCAATCAAATTTCTGCCACATTATTGTACAAACCAATCCACAGCCAATTTTCTTATGTAGTGTTCCACCAATATTCCTCTCTCTAGTTCCTTCCAGATGCAGCATTTGCTAGAGGGAAAAAGCAGTCCACTCACTACTGCATTCTGAGACTAAAACACTTGTTCAAGTAGAAAAGTAAAAATTGAAATTTCACCTAAACTTATAGGCATCTTCCAAAACCTGCCTTCTTCCACTACAATCTGTCTACTTCTTGGGGCTTCTGCACTTAAAATGCATTAGTCTGTTTCCAACAAACACCTTTGAATGCCTGATCCAAACAGATGTAGAGGCCATTAAGACCCAAAGACTTTTTTTTTCACTCTCCTTAAGTCTGAAAGGACAGGCTAAGAGAAAGGTAGAGAAAGCTAATTATAATTAACGTACCTTTCCTGATGACTGTCTGATCATGCAACAGCAAATGTTGGTCTTCTACATTCTAGGGGAAAGAGGAGACAGTTTCTATTTAGAATAGTAGAACAGTAAATAGAACCAACCTGAGGGACTTTAGAAAGGACAGTAGAGCCAATTCTGGCTCGGCCTAAAAAATCTAAACCTGCTTCCCCAGTTTCCCTCTTACAGCTGTACCAGACTGCTCTCACCTGAACATCTTCCATTTGATGGGTCATGTCGTGTAAGCCCAGGTTTTCCACCAGTGCTGCATCTAAGCCGTGGCTGTGGGGCTGCAGAAGCAGCTCAGAACGTCTGTAGGTCTCCCTCCTTGCCCCTGGGGCACCAGCGTCGAGCCCGGAGAGATGGGGGACAAGGCCTGGCCTTGTGTGGTGGCTCAGGCCAGCTGGCTCCTGGTTTTGCCGGCTGGGCCAGGCCTGTTGCTGGCTGGCCGCTGGCGCAGGCTGGTGCAGGGGGTTGATGGAGAACGGGTCGCCCAGGTGAGAGTACGGGTCAGCAGACTGAGAATAGGGTAACGGTTGGTAGGGCGGTGGGAAGTAAGGCGGCTGGAAGTCGGAAGCCCCTGAATGTGAAAGAGGTGGGGCTGCGGGACTGTAGAGGTGCTGGCTGACTGCTGGGAGGTGGGGGAGGCGGGGGTTCCCATTGCTGTTCCCATCGTGCCTATCCTAGAAAAAAAGTGAGCGAGAATGGAAGGTAAGAAGGAAAACCCCGCTTTTGCGAAAACCCAGTTAGCACTAGCACGATCCTCTCCCCTCCAAAACTCTCACCTTCAATTCCAGTCCCACCTCGTGCTTCCCCCTCCCCCTCCCCTTTCCCCTCCCTTTCTTGTCCCTGATTAGGGTGGTAGCAATCAAGAGACCCCACCCCATTCAAGGGCAATCAATACCAAGGCTCGGGGAACTCGGATCCTAGGGAGCCAATAAATTCCCTAAAGGGGGAAGGGTACATTTGGAGGCTGCCCAAAGTTCAAACCACGGGGCTTTGTGCATGGGGAGGACAGGCAATAGGGATATAAAGGGTAACAACAGTAAGAACCTCTCTTCATCGCTGGTTCTCAACCCTCCCCTAACTTGCGGCGTGTGACTTCTCAGCCCGGCAATGAACTCACTCCTTACCCGGGAGGGAGACGAACTCAGTTCTGATCCCCAGCTACAAATTAAATGAATACACACAAGTTTCCCCCCAAAAGAACCAAAAACACCTCTTTCCCAGGCCCGCAGAAGGCTCCAAAGGTGCAAGACCCACCGCGCGGTTCTCCATGTCCTTCCGCGACCGCATGCGACTCAGGATCGCAAGTCAAGCAGGCAGCGCGCGGTAGCAGGCGGCGACGTGCAGAAGGCTGGGAAGGATCTTTTTCCTCTCCCCCCGCCCAGGACACCTTCTCACGGTGACGAATTGGGTGGAGGGACATTAGGGTGGGAGAAAGGGTCGCGGCTGATTATTATGCGCCTACTCAAACCCTGCCAGCAAAAACTCCACATTGAGCACACGTCGCCGGGGCTGGAGGAGGTGACACCCACCACCGTAGCATTGTGCCGAGGCAGAGGCATTTGGGGTCAAAGTAGAAAAAGAATGCAATGCAATCGAGGCGGGACTGCAGAAGAAAAAGGTCAAGAGGAATACCGCGCCCCCCCCCCCCCTTGGTTCAGGGAAAGAAACCAGAGGTTTAATTTTTTTTAATTTCCTGGGGCAAACTAGCCGGTGCCAGGCTCAGCTACACGTGAACTTTTCGCGCTTCTATACTCGGACCAGGGAGTCAAGTAAATAAACTTTTGGGACTTGGGAGCATCTGGGGATGGCGCAGCCTCCTCTATTCTCAAGAGGCTATTTTCACAGACGGCGGGAAGAAGAGCAAGCATCAAATTTTTCAGCTGGGAGTTTGGGGGTAGGGACTGCGCGGCACTCCATCCCTAATTGAGATGGTCACCATCCCGTTTCCCATATTCCCAACCCGAACCGTAGCTGCCGAATTGGATTCTCCGGAGGACCCCTATCCCCGATACCTTTGGGGTATCGGTCGTCACAGGAGGAGCCTGCAGAGAAGGCATCCTCCCCCTAGCGGAGGGAAACAAGTCCTACACAAGAGTAAGTCCAGTTACTCTGTCCCAACTTGCTGTCCTCGATCCCCTGTCCCACAGTACTAACAAGACGTTCGGTCCGGCTTAGGGTTCTCCCTGTAGCTCAACGCAAGGCAGACCTCGCCTACCTCTGTGCGTCGTCTTCCTCTTCCCGCTCGCCGGCTCCCTCCCTCTCCCTCCCACTCTGCGAAGCTCCTAGTTGAACCTGTCAAACAGGCTTTTTCACTCTAGGACGCTTACGGCCTCATCTGTCCTCCCCGCCCCCCCCAATCCCTTAAAGCTTAATATTTTATGTTCTCCTAGATTTTGGATTAAATATGGGCTAGAGCCCCCTATAAGTGACAGTAAGGGAACTGGAGGTGTCATCAACCACTTTCTTTCATTATTTTATTGTGACTCCCTACTTATACCAAGCTAGAGTAGGAGATAGCCCTGGAAAAAAAAAGGTTCTCACCCCCCCCATATAAACTTAGGAGAATTTTCACTGTCACTTTCTCCTCTCTGATCCCTGGGGTGGTGGTGGGTTAAAAGCAAGAATGCCCAGAGATGCGTTGAGGCATACGGGTAAAAACCGCGAGCTCCAGGACTTCTGTGTGGCAGTGACCACCTAGTTGCAATTAGTTCACCATCCCCTCCAGTTCGTTCTCCCCTAGAAGCCCTTCATTTCCTGCCCTTATTCCTACCATCCAAGTAGCCCATCTTCATACTCCAGGGCACGCGGGGCTTGAACTCCTGGAGCCTCCTTTCCCTAAGTTAAAATCCGCCCGCGGGCGCCGGGTTCCCCCATCCCCGCCCTGACTGCGACTTTCTCACCTCGCAGTCCTCTTCGTACTTGACGTTGTCGGCTAATTTCCACAACATGGCGTCCGGAGTACCCCAAAATAGTCGCCAAGATCCAGGATCCCCCCACCCCCCAGGTGGTAAATCCAAAGTTGGGGTCACGGTCGCTGGTTCCCCGCCCCCCAGACTGACTGGGCTGGGCTCTCCGTCCCCTTCAGATGTACTGCATGGGAAGCTGCTTCGGGGAGGTACCGATTTCTTTCTTTCTCTCCCTCTCTGGAATGGTCAAGGATCTCTGCCTGTTCCAGCACTTCCTCCGCACCCGCCAGCCTTAATGGGAAGGAAATTAACATAACTCCTCCCCCGGGACTGCACTAAAGGCCCAACTTTCCGAAGACACTTAGCCTAACCAGCCAGTCACAGGGGCCGACTGGGCGGGCCCCACCCAGAACTCCTCCCTCTCTCTCTTTTCTCCGGCGCTGTGCGCTTCGGCCTGGCGTCCAGCCAAGACCCACGCACAGAACGGAGATGGAAGGGTGGGAAGGGGGTGTAAAGAGCGGAGCCAGGGCGGCGGAGTGCGCAAACTGCACTACAAGAAGAAAGCCAAACACTGAAACGCGCCTTTCTTAGCACTCCCAAGTCCTACCCAAGCATGCTTTATTGATTTTTGGGTGGGGTCGTTGTTTTGGTGAAGAAACTCGGGAGCAAAAGCAGGGTAGCCTGTTAAGAGTGGAGTGGCCGAAAAACACAGTCCGAGAGGAGCACAGTGAATGGACTGGCGGTTACTACTATAGTTAGGCAGCCCAGCCGTTTTGAAGGGGTCCAAGCTTGCCTGGTAACGGTAGGTAGATGCTCTAATGCACCATATCACGGCCAGCTGTCTAATAGCAATTCACGTTTATATAGCATTTTAAGATACTATTTCTTTCAGTTCCAATGCAAGGAACACCACATTACTTCGTCTATTCCAGGCTTTGAAAGGAATCCTTTAGTACAGGTTCACTTCAATTTCCACGGCCTCTGCTCCCTTTCAGCGGTCCCGTGCTTGTATTGGGAAGGCTCTGTACAAGGGACCTGCCTCCTACCCTCCATGGGAATGGCAAAAAACGAAGTTTGAATTAATCGATCGAAATGTGGCCCCAGAAAAAAAGAAAAGAAGACTAAAGGGAGAGAGGATGTGGGAACCCTAGCAAGCGTGAAGTAAGCCAAGTTTCCTTGACTTCCACTTAAAAGGACTAGACAGTTTGGGGGAAGGGGAATAGATCAAAATAATCGTAATTATTGCAAGTGAGGAAGTCACATAGTAAAATAGGCAACACTGCACGTCTGAATTATTTTCTTGTAATGGGGGAGTTTAAGGTGTAATTTAGCTATGTCCTAGAACATTTTTCTGAGCTACCATATACTTCAAGAAGAATGGTTCAGAACCATATCGAATATTTGAAGCCATTTTTGGATGAATAGGCTAGAATTTGGTATGTGATGGTAACGACTCTGTCTATAAACACAACTACAAATGCAACTCTACTAGATCACTTCTGTTTTCATTTAATTATACTTTAAAAAAAAGGTTGTTTGTCGTTTTTCTTCTCAATGCATTTGAAAAGCAGAAGATAACTGGCCTTTCTCCAATCGAAGTCCTTTCAAATGCTGAATTCCAGCTCTGGACAAGATCAATTCGAAATCTCAGGCTTAGAACAAAATGTGCAAGGGCTAACAGTCTCGAGATTAGATTTTAGAAATGACAGTTCCTTCTTCTCCCAACACAGGCACCCTGAAAATACCCACTGGGGCCCTTAGTGGGAAATCCCTTCCAAAATGTGGCGTGGGAGCAGGGACCAGCAGAGGAACAGAAGAAGGCCTCAAACCGATTGAGAGCTGGTATTGATGGAAGATGGGCTCCCCCGCCCCTTTCTAGGCTAGCAGACCACCCCTTCAATGCAGTTACTCCGCCTCTACAAACACACCCCCATTCTCGACTAGTGGCTGGAAAGGCAGGGTTCAGAGGTCCTTCCTTTCCGCCATAGAAGTTACTCCACTATAGAAGCACCCAAGAACCCGTACCCTTGAATCAGGTCCACCTAACCTTTCCCATTTTTTAGTAGAGTCTGCTGTAGAGTCGGTCATTTTTCCATACTACATAATTTAACTGTCTTTTCCCCACTGCAAATACACAGAATTCAAGACACCTATTAGTAAGAGGGGGGGGGGGGGGGGTCGGCGGTGGGAGCAAAGAGAACAGGAGGTTAGGAACCGACCGGTGATTCGTAGGGAGACACTGAGGATTCCAAAATTTTTACATCACTTTTTGTGTCTCCCTCTCTTTCCCTGGGAACTTCCCAAGTTTTTTCAAAGGGAGCCAAAGATACAGAAGATAGTTCCTACAAAAAATTCTGGTCCTAGTAAGCACAGGTTTCACTGAAGTCTCTTTAAAAAAATCCCTTTAGGTTGGGAGAAAGGGAGATAAAGAAACTGGTTTGGAGAATCAATTTAGGCGCTTGGGGGTCCAAGGAAGAGAAACATTCTGTGAGGTATTTGAGGAGAGACGCCGCGCTCCGTTCCTTGCCCTTTTAAGACAAATCTGTTGAAAAAACAAGCATGGATTGTGTGCATACTATGCTTGGCACAGGGAGAGGTGCGGATTTTAACTGACAGGTCGCTGCCTTAAATGCTTAGATTGCCCTGATGCTTTGTAGTTAAGTCGGGAAGCAGCTAGTTGAGGACCAAAATGTCTACACTCACCCAAATCTATACTCCGCCCCCTGAAAAATGCCCTAATCCGCCTTTCCCAGTATCAGGCACTTTTATGTCCATCATCTGTCACTCCAAGTCGTATACTGGTTAGACCAGAGATGAACTAGCACAGTGCCCAGTACACAGTGGATACGAAATAAATGCTTTTTGAATCGAAGGAGTTTCCAATAATTCCCAAGGAAGGGATCTGCTGTCTTTGCTTTCCTTCCTCCCCATTAATAAGGAGAAACTGGTTAGTATTTGATGTCTTGATACCTAATATTTGCCAGGAAAAACCTAACTTCTGCAATTTATACTTTCCTACAAGTCTAAAAAGTGTCTCCGTGCCGAGTTTGCAGCAAAGCTTGGAATGATGCAGTGCAGGCGGACGCTTGGTCCCCCAAACACAGACAGCTGCTCCCTGGCGGCAGAAGGCTTCCAGGAGCCCTATACCTTCCGCAGTTTATCCGCCCTAAAAACCTTCCTTGCTTTAAGTACGAAATGGCGCTTCTCCGATCTACGGACGTTTTCTTCGGAGAAGCTCTAGGATTCACTTCCTCGAAATAAAATTGGAAAGGAGGAAGGGGCTCGTTCCGGCCGAGGAACAACTCCTGGGAACGCTCGCCTCTTTTATCCGGGGCACAATCCTCGCCTCGCGGTCTTCGCACCCGAGGCGGGCACGAACCAGAGAGACTGAATCCCGCTTCTCCCTGCCGAGTTCGAGGCGTCTGCTGGGACCTCTCCGAGGGAGTCGGGCGGCCGCACCGAGAACCGAGGCAACAACCACACCCCTGGGTTTGGGCAGTGTTTCTTTTCAATTTAACCTGATCCCAGACCCCCACACAAAACATCGCGAACACAGAATCACGGGCTCCTTCCAGTTGCAAGAAGTCTCCCCTCTCACCACCATCCGTGCAGGTGGAGGGGTGTTGGAAGAAAAGGAGCAAGAAGCAGGTGGGAGACAAAAAACAGCAAAGCGCTCGAGGGAAAACTTCCTTCGAACAGGTGTGCGCTCCAGCCCGGGCCCGCTGAGCCCCGAGGGGGCGAACTGGACGAGGCCCCAGCGCGCCTACCCCTGCGGCGGGACAGCCAGACCGACAGACTCCGGAGCGACGGCCTTTCCCCACCAGGCAATCGGCTGCTGGCCGCCCCAAAGTGCAGCCAAACTGCGAACCGCTCTCCTTGCCTCGTTCGGCTGCCTCTTACCCCACAAAGATCCCAGGGCAGGGTGGAAAGAGCTGGCCCCAAGGTTCCCACTACCTTCACCTGATCGGCCACCGATTCGTCGCGGGCTACGTGTGCATAGTTGAGGGACAGAGACTTTGGGACAGAGCTATCCAAGATAACTGAGGCTGGAAGACTCCGGGCCCACCCTTGTTCCTCAGTCCCCCCGGGAAGTCAGCCCACACTGGTCTAGGCTCTGTATCGTTTTGCTTGGGAAACTACTCCTCTCCTTCCCAATCTTTTCCAAAACCAGTAAGGGGGGAAACCCGGGGCCGCTGCCCCAGCCTAGGCCCTCCGGCGTTTGAGCGTTCGGCGCCGCTCCCCGTGAGCAGTTAAAGACACATACTTGCCAATCGAGTCTCCCCAGCAGAGCCATTCAGCCTCCCAGTGGGGAGTCGAACTCCTGCAGCAGCTGCCGCTTTAACTAGTCGACCTGCCACTGCCAGAACCCCACACCTGGAAGCCAGGGCCGCCCGCCAGGTGCGCATGCGTGCATGGAGCCTTTTCCCCACCCCCAACCGCTATCTCCCACCATCCCCAAGAACAACAACATGCACACCCAACCACACCCAACTCATTGACCCACCAGCACCTATCTGGGTTAATTTCGTCTAAGATAACTCAATTCAGGTTCACTTTCACTTCCACGGGGTATGCACAGGCACCTCCTTAGATGTATGCGAGCCGGTCCGCAGGCACAAGTATGAAGTACACACATTTACTTGAGCATGTACAGACTCACCAAATCACAAGAACCATACATGCACAACCACGTTTACTCAGTACGTAACTGCATGATTTGGGGGTAGTTAGAGCGCTGAGCCTGGAGTTGGGAAGACCTATGTTCAAATACGGCCTAAGATACACACTAGCTGTGTGACCCTGGGCAAGTCACTTATCCTTGTTTGCCTCAGTTCCTCATCTGTAAAATGATCAGGAGCAGTAAATGGCAAACCAGTCCAGTATCTTTGCTAAGAAAACCCCCAAATGGGATCAGACACAACTGTGACTACTGACCAGAAACAATTATATGATTAGATGTATGTTTATATAGTAGGTAATCTACTGGAGTCTACGCAGTTGGAGTCAGAAGATGGGTAAACCTAAGCTTAGTGATCATAGTTAAGGTACTTTATCTCTTTAATACTCAAGTTTCTTCATCCCTAAAATGAGAATATGGTGGTAAGAGTTGCATTATCTACTTCTTAGAGTTGTAGGGGAAATTACTTTGTAAACTGTATGGGGCTTATTGAAATGTGAATACCACAATTATCTCAAGTCTCTATGTTGTCACATGTCTATCCACACGATATATGTTCTCATGAAGGGGCAGTTTGTGGTAGGAGATGGAGAACTACCTCAGAGGAGCTAGGAAGCTCTTAGTCCAAGTCCCTCTCATATACACTGACTGTGCGCCCCAGCTGTGGGCAAGTCACTTAAACTCTTGGCAGTCTAAGCCACTAGGACAAAAAGATGAAGACTACGAGCCTTTATTCAAAAACTAGCTCTGTGACCTTTGAAAAATCACAACCTATCTCAAGCTGTTTCCTTATCTTTAAAATGAGAGGTTGGAAAAAAAAAGAGAGGTTGGACTAGTTGACTTCTAAAATCCCTTCCAGCTCTGAGAGGGTTCTCTGTACAAATGAAATCAGAGGCCTAGTCCCTATCCCTTATCCTTGTATATATTCACACATGTGAATATAAACATTGTCAGATACATTTAGGTACATAAACACCTGGGGAAACCCACTGCTGTGGAAAAACATGCACTAACTATGCGCATTCATTTATTCATATGCATACTCTTCAGAGAGTCTCTATGTGTGATAACCTCACAAACGCTTTTTGTCCCATAGCTTGTGTACATATTTATGTGCCCACAAAAAAACTATATATATACACATATATATGTATATATAATTTTTATATAATAGTTTTATATGTATAATATATATAAATACACACACACACACACACACACACACACATATAATTGCATTTATATAGCACAGGCCCTGTGCTTTAAAAATCTCATTTTTATCCTCACAACCACCCTGGGAGGTAGGTGCTATTACAATCCCCATCTTACAGTTGAGGAAACTAAGACAGAGGTTAAAAGACTTGCCCAGGATCATACAGCTGGTAAGTATCTGAGGCAGAATTTGAACTTACTTCTTTCCACTTCACCACCTAGCTGCCCAGGTGGGGGTGGGGCATGCATCTTTCATCTAGGTAAACAGATATACACACACACACACACACACACACACACATATTCTTACAAAGGACAATATGCACGCAGTTTACCTTTCCGAGGTGGAGTCACATTTAAGCTTCTTTTTTGGCACTGCCCACGGAACCTCCTCTCTGATATAGCCTCTAAGATCCGAGATCTTCCCTCTAAAACTGGTATCTTTGATCAGAATTCCCCACTGAGAGACCTAAGCATCTGCCTGAAAACTCTGGCCTCTGTGAGTTCAAAGCAAATGAGGTCAAACGCCTTATTTTATTTTTCTCTCTGTCTTAGGTAGGAAGACTGCCAGGAAAAAGATTGCTAGGGGAGATACACCATGGTTGGGTGGGTAAGCAGACAGATGTGCCTACAGGAGAGGTAGCTGAGCAGCCTAGCCAGCTCACATCTATCTGCATACCCACCTCCAAAGTACCTTCAGGTGTTCCTGGAGGGAGCAGAAACCAGAGGACAGCTTCAAGAAGGAGCTGGTGCCCACACAGCACACTCCTCCCACTACTATCCCTGCCCCAAGGCCCAGGAGAGGAAGTCCTGACCTTTCCCAACTCATCTACCAACTTCCCACCCAGAGGGGCTGGGAAAACCAGGAAGCAAGTCTCACCACCCCATTTATCTAGTGCAACTCTGCTGCTTTCAGTCTCTTTTAGTCTTTTTATTTTTACCGGACACTGTACCTCCACCCCAACCCACTTGGCCAAAAATAAAGACTTGCAGGAATTTTCTTGATTTTGTGTGTGATGTGTATTATATACTATATATGCATATACATATTGTAGGTACTATGTAGTGCATCATAATGTAATATATCCATGTTTTGTTTTGCTTTTTCCTTCAAGACTTCCTCCCAGAATGTAATTAGTTTAGATATGGTCATTTCTGTCGTTTGTATTAACATTCACTCTTTCAGAAGTGGCTTTTATTTTTTTTTTCAGGTCCGGTTCTGTAACTTTTCAGTGAATTCACAGCCTTCTTTTATCTCCCTTTGATCTGGATTCCGACACCTAACATGTCTCCAGGCCCTACTAAATTTGAAAGGCTGCACTGAGCCCCTGGAAAGGGTTTTGAAAAGGGTTGGGCAGAGTGTGAGCCTACTGGGCAATCACATGTATTTACTTTGAGAATATCAGTAGAGAAGGTACGGAGACAGCACCAGACTCCTCTCCTTAGAAAGGCTGCAGACAGGGAAAAAGATGATACCATCACCTCTCCAGTCAATTGAAATGGTTGTAATCATTTAACCCTGCTGCCTGAGGAACAAAATGGAATGGGGCCCCAGAGTACTCAGTCAGTGATCATAGGAAGACCTTTTAGATCTGGAAGGGCTCCTGGAGGTCACAGAATCATAGATCCAAGAGCCAGAAGGGACCTCACAGTCTAGGGATTCTGAGCCTGGAGACTACAGAGAGATTTCAGAAGGTCTGTAAATGTGGATGTGGGAGGAGAAAATCACATCGTTATTTTCACTAATCTCGAGCATTTCCTTCCATTATCAATGTAAGCAACAACCAGACTGCCAAGGGGATCCAGGATGCAAAAAAGTCAAAGAATCCCTAGTCCAATGTCCTCATTACTGAGGCCTGGAGGGGTTAAGTCACTTGAATAGGTACTAAAGAGTGGTGGGAAGGATTTGAACCTGCTCATCTAACTGCATAAACCTTGCACTATGCTAAGTTGATTTGACTTTTTCATGGTAAGACCCAACTTTTATACAGTTTCTACACAAATCTCTCTGAAGCAACACATAGGAGCACGAAGGATGATAATTAAGGAGGAAACCCCTTGTTCTCTTCTATTTCTCTCCTTCAGATTGTTTCTGAGAAGTAGCATGGCTGGAGAACTGGGTTCGAATCCCAATTCTGTCAACAACTACTGTGCCACCTGTGAGTACAAGCAAGTGAATTCATATCTTTGATGTCCAGTTTTGTCATCTGTAAAACGAGGATAACAATACTTGTGCCACTTACCTTGGAGGGCTCCTAGGAAGAGAGTGCTGTAGAGAAATGGGAGCTTTCTAAAGGCAAACTCTAACTTGTACCTGCAAGGTGAACAAATGGATACCAGACCCTTTTGCCTGAAAGTGCAATGCTCTTTCTACTAAAAGAGGGTGCCAGTTGGGGCACGTAGGTGGCGCAGTGAGTAGAGTGCCTGCTCTGTCCTGGAATCAGGAAGATTTGAGTTCAAATTCTGCCTCAGACACTTGACACAATTACTAGCTGTGTGACCTTGGGCAAGTCACTTAACCCCAGTTGCCCTGCCTTCCACCCTCAAAAAAAGAGGGTGCCATCTACTATTAGCATGAAAGCTTATGCCAAAATGGCTTTTAGCAACTTGACACTCCTAAGGACATTGCAGGAATCCTCAGAACGGCTAACATTTGGACTGTCGCTGTCATTCCTTTCTCTTTGTCCTCCTAAGCACATGCCTCTTCCTTCTGCATGATCCCTTTGCTTACCCTGGTATTTCCCTCTCTCATGCCATACCAGTCTGAGCTTTCCTGAGCTCAGTGCCAAGTGCTAGCACCCTGCGTGTAAGAACTCAGTTCACTGGAGTTTCCTGGCCTGAACAAGAAAGGGGTTTACATGGCAACGGCGGAACACTAGGAGGAACACAGGCAGGCAGCAATCACCACCAAATTAGACAGGAGGGAACAACCCGAGGAAGCAAAGGGCTCATTCTTCAGCTCAGGAGGGAATGCTAAAGAGGTAAAGGACCAAAACCCTCTCCAAGGCCAAGAGTTCTAAACTAAAGACTTTTACAAATAGAAGAGTGAACAATCATTTTTAGAAACTCTAGCTCTTGTTGGCCTAAGCTTCACTTACATGAAACCAGTAAAATGGAAAAAACATTCAAAAATGAAAAAGGGAAAGGTTATGTATTTTGCCCAAGCAAATTGAAGGTTCTTATTAAAACAGAAAAAACCTTGAGGCTACTTGTTTTAATTTAGAAAGACAAATGAATGAAAGAGTAAATTAATGAGCAACAAAGGCCTTCATTAAGCATAGCTCCATATTCAGCAATGTTTCCTTCCTTTGAAAAATTATATACAATGACTACGACAGTGTAAACAGCAAAGGAAACAATCAAAATCGAAAACTTTGAAATTATAATAACCAAGCTGGGTCCCAAATAAGTTATGGGAAGACATCTCTCCCACCATGCTTCTTTGAAGAGAGATCTTAGGTTGTGCACGTGGAACACTACAGATAACAGCAGACTTTTTTAATATCTCAACTTTGCTGAACATTTCTTTCTCTTCTACTTCATTATTATAAGGAATAGCTTTGGGGGGGAGGGGTGCATGTGAAAGAGGGATTACATTCATAAATGTAGATGCAAAACCAAACAACATCAATAAACATCATGCTTTTTTTTGAAATGTAAATGAAAATAACAATAAAACACAAACAATTGAATGCCAAGAAGTAATAATAACCAAGCTAAGTCCCAGAGAAGAGATATATCCTCCCTCCCTTCTTTGTAGATGGAGGACTATAGGTAAAGAATAGTACATATAATTCTAGATTTAGTTGCTCTATTATGTGTTTTTAAAAATGTTATATGATAGAACTCTCAGGGAGAGAGAGGAATATAGTGGGAAATATGGGATATCTAATACATATATGTCTGTGTGTATAAATTCCCAAAAGAATTTCCTTTCTTTGGACTCCATTGAATGTATGGAATTTGGTTAAAATCATAATGTGGCCCGATGAGCACACACCTATTATATCCCCTCAGCATTACAAACTCAACATGTTCAAAGTGAATTTCTTTCTCCTCCTCCTCAAACATACCCCTCCTTCAAACTTTCCTCTTTTGTGGAGGATGCTATCATCCATTCAGTCACCCGCATCCATAAGCTCCCCATCATTCTTAACTCTACATTTTCTCTCTTTCCTCCCCCTCACATAAAATCTGTTGCCAATTTTTATCTCACAACAGTACCTCCACATCTCTTACAGCTCTCAAGTCTTACCTGGACTATTAGAATAGTCTCTGAATTGGTCCTCCTGCTTCCACTCTCTCCCCGCTCCAATTCATCTTCCATACAGCTGTCAAAATAATCTTCCCAAGGCTTTGTGATTAGGTCACTTCTCTGCTCCAAAGCCTTCAGGGGTTCCCTATTTTCTCTGGAATAAAATATAGACTCCTCAGCCTGGCATTTAAAGCTCTCTACAATCTGGCTCCAATCTACCTCCCTAGCTCTATTTCATATTACCTTCCTTATTACACTCCATTCCAACCAAACAATC
>CM053625.1:145864636-145888678 GCA_028646595.1 Phalanger gymnotis
AAAAAAAAAAAAGAAAATAGAAATTTCACTGGCCTCTAGGATACATTTACAATCTAGTAATTTATCATAGAATTTTGGCATCTGTGGAAACTGGAAAGAAGGAGATATATTAGAAGGCTACTACAATAATTCCAGGAAGAGGGGTGACTTCCTGAACCATAGTAAGGGAGGCAGCTGAGATGGAGTGAAAAGAACACTGGCTTCCGAAGTCAGAAAACTTAGGTTCCTGTCTTGGCTCTTCAACTTATCCCCAGTGTGAGGCTGGCCACTTCAATTCAACTCTCTAGACCACAGTTTCCTGATACATAAAATGGGGATTTGGACTAGGTAATCCCTTAAACTCCTTTTTCAGCTCTAAATCCTATAAAAATCTAGCTAATATCATTTTTTCCTCTTCAAAATGTCTAGATCTTACCTGTACAAGCCTGGCTAGAACCAGTCACATTTTCATGCTAAAGGTTTAAGCCTTCCCTCTCCAAAAACAGCCCTTCCTCTATGCCATTGAGAAAAGGTGAATGTTTCTGAAACATTGTTATGCAATTCAGACCTATTAGAAGGTAGGATTTTTAAAAAAATAATGTCTCTCATCTTACAAATACCCACTTAATATCTTGGTAAATCATATGTAGAGCACAGAAAAATAATAAAATGGACTTTTTTTTCATTGTATAATTATAGCGAAGTCAGACAGGTCTTTCAATCCATTCTCCCAAATTACTGAAGGTTTGTCGTGTAGGGAATTGTATAAGGTAAAACTTTGAAAGAATTGTAAATGTCTCTTCTTTCTTTCATTCCCTCCTCCCCCACCCCAGGAAAGAGGACATAGGATCACTGGAAAGAAGTTTTAGAATTTCAGAAAGGCCTCTTAAGAGAACATTTAGCACAACCCACTTAATTTTTTTTTCTATAAGAAACTGGGGGTGTGTTTTTTTTTTCCCTTCACTGTACTCCAGCTCTAGTGAAATCATCTGAGGATAAAACTTAAGACCCTACCCTACACAGGGGCTTGAGTAGAACCAACAGACCAGTTTTCAGTAGCAGACTGAAGGTCCCAGTCTTCAGGGGGGAATTGCCGAATGACCATAAATGGCACAGAACTTTTTCAGAGCGATCTAAAACCACAGGTTGAGTAGCAATGAATTCTGGAGTCAGGACAGTCCATGTACCTTGAAACTTCCCCTTTGTCATTGCCTTTTCATCTAATGCCTTTTCTTCCTTGTCCATCTCCTCTAAATCTCCATAAAACTAAAGATCCAATTATGACCTACTACCACAGACACTCATGTGAGATAGCACCATCACTGTGGACTCTGTGGGCCACCATCCATCACATCGGACTCATTGCACAAGCTCCCTAATTTGTCCTGTAGAATGGCAATCACCACACATCAAAATGGAGAGTCTGTTACTCAGTGCAATGGCTGGTAGGTTCTGTCAAAGGCTTCTGATCGGGACAAGCAACCACCAGGGGGCCAAGCTCCCAAAAAGCTGCCTGGATTTGGTTGATGTTACCAGGTGTGATGGCAAATTCCAAAACAGCATACTGGTCAATATTACTGGATAAGATGATTCCCTCGGGTCAGCTGGATTTTAAATGACACAAAGCTGCTAGCATAAGCTTTTTCCCAAGTTGTCTTCAGATTAATGATTTCATCACCCTTACACACACACACACACACACACACACACATATACACACACACACACAAGTGTATGTACATATACACACATACATTCACTTACACACATGTATATATGCACACAGTTAATATTATATACTACATATGTGTATATAGTCTTTCATTTGAAAGTCCATGTTAGTGCCACCCAAGTGTCACTCCTGCAGTTAGGAATTTAAGAACATTTTCTTCCTTCATCTGCAAGATATACAAGGCTATGAATACTAGGAATATTTCTCTTTAAAGTTAGGAAGGAAACCAAATACAATATGCTATGTGTCTCTGTTCTTGAAAGTATGAAAAGGGCTAGTCCTTTCATTCTACACCTGAGAAAATAAGGGCTTAGAGAAGTTATGACTTGCCCTAGGTCACAAAACCAGTGTCAGCCAAGATTTGAACCCAGGTCATCTGACTACAACTCCAGTTCTCATTCCACCTTAAAAGAAGTTGTTAACCATATTTGGGCCCAAGGATCCCTTTGGTACTCTGGCAAAACCTATGGACCACTTGTTAGAATTTTTTTAAAAACATGCATAACTAGAAAAGATGCTAACTTTTAGTTAGAGGTTAAGTGAAAATAAAGACAATTTTTTTTTCCTCATCCATTTCATGGACCCCTTGAAATATATATAAAGGTGGTCTATGGATCCCAGGTGAAGAAACCCTGTATTATACCAAAACCAAGCTGCCACTGCCTATTTCTAAATGGCTAAACCAAGGTTCAGAGAATATATCGATTATGGTAGCTTAGCTTGTGCAGTTCTGTAGGCCTTGGGGGAAACGCTTGCCCTTAATAACTTTTTTAAAACTCAAATGAAATGGGACTGGACTAGACACTAGACAGGAGGCCTGTGTTCCCATTTTATTGGTTGTCTCCCACAACTTGCTCTCTATTGTAAAGAAACTACTGTCATGAAGCTCTAGAGAAATGAGAGCTACAAATATCATTGTGATGACCTTTGCAGCCAACCAGAAATGATCAGTTTACTAGGCAGCTGAAAGTGCACCCCTCCTGATCTGCCACATCCCTTTTGAATTCAGGCTGACTCTCATTCTGAGACTCAGCAACCTTACATGCTGCCATGGAATAGGACAAAAGAAGGCAAATAGTGTGTCCTCGGCAAATGGGGACCAGGGAGACAGTCAGAGCCAAAGAGCTGTGATAGAGTCACTTCCAATGAGACTTCAGGACATTTCTCTAAATGGAGATTTTTTTTTTAAAGGAGCAGATCTGACCCTATTTCTTCCTTCAGGTACCATAGGCATGGATTAGTCCTAAATCCAATGATCATATTAGAAACATGTAGGAAAACTAGAGATTGTCTGGTCCAGCCAGCCCTGGTGATTGCATCCAGACTTTCCATATACCACTATCACTCACAGCACCTTCATCTCCTTGGGGGATCATGATATACAAAATTTATCATCCTATCTAAATCATGGAGGCTGTTATCTCTCAGTCTCTAAGATATCCTCTTCCTTCCTCAGTGAGTTCAGGTGCCTGGCTCTCAGTCTTTCTCTCCTTCCTATCTCCTGCCCTCTGAAGAACTTCATCAGACATATCAGTGCTCCTTCAGCACCCTAACTCCTCATCTCCTCAATCCACTCGGTTCTGATGATCTGCTCTTGCTCCATTCTACCTTGGCTGCATAGAGATAATCACACCCTTGATCTTGCTATCACCCACAAATTCTACCTCAAAGTTCACCAACTCTGAAATTCATCTATGTGAGCCTAATCTTTTGTCACTCCAACTTTCCCTTTGCTTAACAACCTCTAACCCTATTCTTCCTCACCTGAACTCTGTTCCCTCTACCTCTGTTCTTTCCCAAGCCGTTCGGTCTCTACTACCTCACTACCTACTTCACTCTCCTACCTCAATTTCTTGGCGAATAAACTCAGTTCTACTCTCAAATGCTACCTTGACAAAACCCAACCCTGGGTTACTGTCACCATCCTCTTTCTTTGTTCTGATTTACTTGCAACTGAACAGAATTCTGGGAAATCACAAATTAATCTCAACTGGACTTTCATTGCAGCAATACAAAACATTCTATTGCTCTTTAATTGATTGTCTATCCCACCCTCCACAGCCACTGTTCCAAACTTTCTCATCTCTTCTCAGGCCTCCCATAGCATCTCCCAGCTTTAACCTTAGCAGGCAACTTCACCTAAAAAATTGACATCATTCATTAACAATCCCCCTTATCCCTTCTTCCTGACATCTGACATCACTCAGACATCTTCCACCACTAGCTCCTATTTCACTTTTGTCTTGAATGAGGAGGTGACCTTTCTTGCCAAGGCCAACCACTCTACATGTGTCCTCGATCTCATTTCCTCCCATCTTCTCTAGCAGATTGCGTCACTATCACCACCCCCACCATCTTCAATCTCTCCCTCTCTACTGGCTCCTTCCCTGCTGCCTACAAAAATGCCCATGACTCTCTCATACTTAAAAAAAAAAATCCCAAACCTTAAAACCAAAAACCTTCATTTGAACCCTACCATCTTTGGGAGCTTCTGTTCATCTGTTTTCCCTTTCTCTGCTAAACACATTAACAAAGTGGTCTGCACTCTGTGTCTCTTCTAAATCTTCTATAATTTGATTTCTTTCTTCAAGTTACCAGTTCCTTCAGTTACTAAATCCGTTGTCCTTTTCTCAGTTCTCAGCCACCTTGACTCTCTGCAGCATTTGACACTGTTGGCCCTCTTTTGGTTATTCTACTTTTTCTGAGTTTTTATGATTGTACTCCTCCAATTTGTCTATCCCATGGGTGGGGGACATGAGGCCTTGAGGCCATGTGTGGCTTTCTCTGTCCTTGGCTACAGCCTTTTGACAGAGTCCAAGTTTTACAGAACAAATCCTTTTATTAGGGGGATTTGTTCTGTGAAGTTTGGACTCAATCAAAGGGATGCATTTGAGGACCTAGAGGAACACATGTGACCTTGAGGCTGCAGGTTCCCACTCCTGGTCTAGCCACTTCTCAGAGTCTCTTCTTGCTGGTCCCTTCATTGAGATCATGTCAAGTCATTGTAGTCATTCCCTATGACTCTGGCTCAGCCTTCTTCCCTTTTCTCTCACCTGGTGATTTCCTCAGTTCTCATGGGTTCAGTTATGACTTTCTGATCCACTTGCCTAACCCTAACCTCTCTTCCTGTCTCTAGATTCTCACCTCCAGCTACATTTTGCCTATCTTAAAATGTAAGTCCTAAAGGCATTGTAAACTCAAGTCATTATCTTTCCCCTAGGTTCCATTATTTTCTCAGCCATCCAGTGTCATCTTCTACTCTTTACTCTCACTTACCCAACTTATTCCATTCATTACCAAGTGTTGTCATTTCTGCCTTGACAGCATCTCTTATATTGATTTTCTCTACTTTTCCCTATTCACACACTCACTCTAGTTCAAGTCCTCATCTCCTCTTTCCTGGACTATTTCAAAAGCTTTCTAATTTGTCTCACTGCCTCAAGTCTCTCCTTACTCCAATCTGCTGCCAACGTGACTTTCCTAAAGTTCTGGTCTGACCTTGTCAGTGTCTAAACTCCAGTAGTTCCCTAAAACCTTCAGGACCAAATATAAAGTTTTCTATTTGGCATTAAATCCCTTAATAACCTGCCGCTGTCCTACTTTTCAGTTTTTTTGCCCATTTTTCTCCTCCACGCACTCTAAGGTTTTTTGGTCCTACTTGCTCTTCTTGTTCCTGTGGTTTCTTCTTGCCTGTCTCCATGTCTGGAATGCTGGCTCACTTCATCAGCACCTCCAATTAGTTTCCCTGGCTTCCGTCAAGACTGTTCAAATCCTGCCTGCTCAAACTGCATTTCCCTCACCAGCACCAAGGATAGGGATTTATACTCTGCAGGTGCTTAATAAATACATACTTAATTGAATTTCCTATAGAATTAGCTTGTCCCTGAGTTAGTAGCTTAGACCCTAGAAACTGCAGGGAGGCACAAAGGGCTTAAGTGGCACAGAGCTAGTAAAAGTCAGAAGTAAGTATTAAAAACAAGCCTTTCCTGATGCTAAGCACCCTAACCTTTTAACCTCAGCAATATATAAGAAAACAAAAGAATATTGGTACAATGAGGAAAAGAAAGCACTGCACTGGGATTTTGGGGTCAGAGGTCCTGAGTTCAAATCCTAGCATGTCATTTACTCCCTGTGAACTCTGACAAGTTACTCTCCATAAATCTTCTGTAGAATATGGACCCCCTCTAAAATCAGAGTACATGATTTTCTGCAGTTCCTTCCCACTTATAATCCATGACCCTCTCATCCTTACGGCTCTCCTATATGTGCTTAGCTAGCAATATTGGTTTTTAAAATTCACTCATTGAATGTGCGATTTCACTGGCATAGGTAATACCCAGAAGAAATTCCAATGCAGGAACTTGCTCTTCGATTAATTTCTAGTCATAGACAGTTAGTTGCCTGTGGCGCTGAGAGACTAAGTGACTTACTCAAAGTAACTCAGCCAGTGTATTTAAGAGATAAGACTAGAGCCCAGGTTCTACTGATTCTCTAGGCCAACTCTAGCCACTATGTCAAGTTAGTTCCTGGCGGGTAATAAACATAAAGAGACCTACTGAGGGACCATGATGTGGCAGAGAGAACACTAGACCAGGGCTATCTGCCCAGTTTTCTTTCGAGCTCCCTACATGACCCTTAAAATTGCTTCTCTGACATTAGTTTGATTATCTGTCAATCTGTCCCACCTACCTCAGTTTGCAGGGGTTGTTGTGAGGTGTCGAATGAGGTAATAAGCTTGAAAGTACTTTGGAAAGTATCAAGCATTAACCAATGTAGGGCATCATTGTTTTTTATCTCTTATGCAATCTTCTCTGAACATTTAAGCTTGGTGTCTGGCAGTCAGTCAGCAAGCACATATTAAGCAATTTCTACCTTTCAGGTACTGAGCTAATTGTTAAGAACACAAAGAAAAAAAGGAGGAGATGACAACAAATAACTATTACACACAAGATAAACACAGTGTAAGTGAGAGGTAATCCTAGGGAGAAGAGGGGGAGAACCAGGAAAGGCCTCCTATAGCAGATGATATGTGAGCTTAGTTTTGAAGGAAACCAGGAAAGCTGGAATTAGAGGTGAGGAGGGGAGAGAACTGCAGGCATAGGGGACAGCCAGTGCAAAGCTATGAAATCTGGAGAAGGAATGCCAGCTGTGAGGGACATTAGAGTGCATGAAGGGGAGTAAAGCCTAAGGAGACTGGACAGGCAGGAAAGGACCATGTTGTGAAAGGCTTTATGGGTCAAACAAGAGGTTATAGAAGATCCTGAAGGTATTGGGGAGGTATCACTACTAGGTGATGTCTTGCTAGATTTTCTACTAGTAGGTACTAAATTTTTGCAGCCTGCAATTTTTTATTCCAGGTTTGTTTTGGGGTTTTTTTTGGGCTAGTTTTGTTTATTTCTTTTTCCAGTTCTTTGCATACACTACATTGATCCCTAAGTCCAGGCTCCTCTTCTATAATTTCTAGCAGACAATGGCCTAACCCTGAGTTGACATCATAAACACTTCCATTTCCACAAACAAATCAACAAGATTCACCTTTTTTTTTCTTCTATACTTCCTTGTCAGTGCATTATTAAAGCATCCTCTTTACAACTAGAAGCAGATAGGACAACAGCACTGAGAGGTACCTGACTTTGTTCCCACTAGATATATTTTGAAAGCTTTTCATTCTGTGGTGGTCGAAGATTATGAATATTTGGTATGGTGACACTGAAAAAAAAAAATTGTTCTGACATTTTTAGGGACTGTATTGCTATCATCATCATTTTCTTCCCCCTGCAGCCTTGGTCACCTAGAGAGCTTGATCTCCCAAAACTTAGAATCTTGTAGTAAAGAACTTTAAAGATGATCACAAGGAATCCCTTCTTTTTACTGGAGAGGAAACTACTACCCCCATCGAGAAAGTGACTTGCCCCAGGTCACCCTAAAATAGCTTTTCTTTTAAAAGAAAGACAAAAGCAAACAATTATGCAGCGTTAGAGGTTACACCTGCAACACCCCTCCCCACCCCCAGAGCAGTTAGAAAATGCAGATGTAAGTCTTCTGGTAAAGTCCACTTAATTCATACACATACATACACCCCCAACCCATACATCATAATAGAACTTTGCAGTTTCTGGTGGAGGAGGTAGCATCTGAGAGGAGACTCAGAGCAAAAGTAGTCTCTTTCAGATATGCTAATGCTAAATGAAATTGATTACCCTAGAGAGGAGATTGAAGCCTCAAAAGCTCAGTACATATTTTAAAAATAATTCTGTTATCTTTATTGTTAGGAAAATTATAATAATGATGATAACTTCTAATTTATGGCACCTTATTTTTATAAGTTAACTTTTTGTTACTCTGTACTTAATAAACACCAATTCCAATGAACATTTCTATATGCAAATAAAAGAAAGATGTTCTATATCATTTTACAGAGTGTTTTTCTTCTCATACCATTCTTATATAATCATTATTTGTAGCTAACATTTTGCTTTTGCAAAAACCTTTACTTACATTATCTTATCTGGTCCTTGCTACTGGGTGAGGTAAATACTCTTACTGAACCCACTTTACAGACTAGGAAAATGAGGTTCAGAGGCTGAGTGACTTGCCTAGGGCAATACATCCTGTGTCAGAGATCAAATTTGAACAGATTCAAACTCCTGGCACTAGCCGCTTAACCAGGCTGCCTCAGGTATGTTAGTTTTTGGACCCAAATGAAGAAATCAGGCTGAGAGACAACTCAACTTGCCTAAGGTGACACAGTGAATGAGGAGATTGGAGAGGATCTCTTCTAAGTACCAAGTCCACCTGCTCTCTGTACCAGGTCTTGATAAAATATCAGTTGGTAAACATGTATTAAACACCTATTATGTGCCAGATACTGTGCTAAGCGCTGGGAATACAAAAAGAGACAAGAGATAAAGAGCTCATGGTCTAGTGGAAGAGACAACATGGAAACAATGATTACAAGCCCCCTCCCCTGCCCCATACACACACAAAATAAATTGGAGTTCGTCAACAGAGAGGATGTATTAGAATTAAGAGGGATCAGGAAAGACTTCTTGTAGAAGGAGGGATTTTAGCTGGGACTAGAAAGAAGAGGAGCAGAGGTGGGGAGGAGAGCATTCCAGGCATGAGGAAAAGTCAGAGAAAATTCCCAGAGCTGAGAGGTGGAGTGTCTTGTGCATTGAAGAGCAAGGAAGCCAGGGCCACAGAATCACAGAGTAAATGGAGTGTAAGATCACTTGTGAGGTGTAAGAATACTGGAAGAAGGGGCAGGCAGGTTATGAAGGCCTTCGAATGCTAAGCAGAACATTTTATGTTTGATCTTTGAAGAGACAGGTGGTTTATTGAGAGGAGCTGGAGGTGGGAATGAGGTGGTAAGATCTTCACTTTAGATGGCAGCTGACTGGAAGATGGACTGGAATGGGGAGAGACTTGGGGCATGGAGACGAACTAGCTGGTTATTGAAATACTCCAGGCCTGACATGATGAGAGCCTATACCAAGGTGGTAGCAGTGTCAGAGGAAAGAAAAAGCAATTTGAAAGACATTACTGAGGCAAAATCAACAAGCTTTGGAAACACGCTCGATGGTGGAGGCAGGGTGAGAGAGAGTAAGGCATCAAGGATGAACTAATGGAGATTCAGCAAGCTGCCAGATCCAATGGAATTGCACAGCTCTCTGGGCATGAAGCCTGAATGAAGACCTCCAATTCACCACCGAAGGTGATCCTCTAAGTGTGTTGCAAGTCAGGAAAACCCCTTGTTAGCCAAGAAGAGATGCAGTCAGGGCTTTGCAATGCCTTTACAAACAACAGTGTCAGTGTGGAGCCCAGAGAACCTTCCATGGGAGTTTAAACTTCATGGGGAATATTTTTCTCTACTCATTGTGTCTACTCAGCTAGAGAAGGCAGATCTTTATCAAAACCCGTTTTGACAGTATTACAGCTAAAATGATTAATGCTGTTACTCACAAACTCTTAAGTAATTACCAGGAGGTGAAGAACCCCTCTAGCCTCACTTGCAGAGTACTGGAAGCAGGTTTGGTCTGTTACTGAAATGTATACGATGTTATTTGAACTGGAGAATAACTAACCCCCAACTACTTTAATATTGGGTCTAAATTTTCAAAAGCATATTCCAGCTCTCTAGCTATGGTGTGTAAAGCTGTGGCAGAGTTTCCTTTCATTTGACTTTCATTTTAAAAGTCTTTCTTTGGGATTTTGTGGCATTATCCCCACTTCATGGGGTCACTCATCCACACTTACCGGCCCCCAACTCTGTTCAAACTTAAAACTCTTAATTAAACAACTTTGTGGAAAAGTTTCTTTAAAATGTAAGAGGCTGCCCAGGTGGCAGGCGCTAAGGATAGAGTCCTAAAACTGGCCTTAGGAAAACCTGTGTTCAAAACCTGCCTCAGACACTTACTAGCTGTGTGATTCTGGGCAATTAATTGCTTAAGTTCACTGAGCCTCAGTTTTCTCATTTGTGAAATGGTGATGACATCTAATTGGTGACATGTAAAACATTATATAAATGTAGGTTATCATTTATTTTCTGCTATTTAGCTCACTCATGTTTTTCCTTCTCCAAAAAACCCAAATACCTAAAGTTACTATGGAATTTACAAACAAAGCAAAACAAAACAAAAAAAATCAACCCCAAATTTCATTAAGAAGAGGGTGAATAGTTACAATAGGTAGGTACTGGTCCCTTTGAAGATCTTCAAGTACCCACTGAAGGCCACAAGAATCATGTTAGCAGCCAGAAAAGCCCTTCATCAGTCAGAATGCCAGATTTTTTTTTAATGTGACAAGGTTTAAAATATATTGGCTAGCCTCACTCCCTCTACCCCTTTATCCCATCATGACTTTGACCTATCTTCTATATAGATTGTAACCTCTTTGAAGGCATGGACAATTTCCTTTTTCTGTCTTTGTATCATTTGTCCTTGCAAGTATGTTTGTTGAGTTAAACTGTTGATAATTTCCATCCAAATTCAGGTAGATGTCCTTTTAAACTTTTTTTCCAATCTTGAGAGAGAATAAGATTTTGAATACTTTGAGATTGAATACATGTACCTTAGATTAGGTTACCAAAGTAAACTTTCAAAAGAGAGATTGTTACAAAGACTCCAAACCAATATTCTAGCAAGCACCATTTCTACAGGATAATCTGTAAACAACTTTTCCCAATCCCATCCTGAGATATAAAAGAGGTGCTTAAAAACTAGTCCAATGAAAGTAGGATTAAGAATTCTAATACTGCTTCCATGGTTTGGTCACTTGGTATCCTAGGGCAAAGCTTTCTGAGCCTAAATTTCCTCATTTATAAAACAGAATAAAAGTCACCTAAGAAGTGTAGCATGACCATAATTCTATCAAAGATCTCTTTTGCCCAGGCTATATTTCCTTCACTATGTTCCTTACTTCCCTGTTAGAGGGCAGGGATACTTTTCATTCTTTCCATCTGCCCACAGAACCCAGCATTTCCCACTCTTGTACCAACTTAGTGAGCTAAATTCATTCAGAAAAATGAATGTCAGGTATGTCTGTAAAGGACTTCCAAAGAGTCCACAAAGTCTTCTTTCATCCTTTACTGTTGTTCAGTCATATCATCTTTGTGATCCCATTTGGGGTTTTCTTGGCAAAGATACTGGCGTGGTTTGCTATTTCCTTCTCCTCATTTTATAGGTGAGGAAACTGAGGCCAACAAGAGTTCAGTGACTTGCCCAGGGTCACACAACTAGTGTTTGAGGCCAGATTTGAACTCAGGTCTTCCTGACACCAGGCCTGGCTGCCTTGTCCACTAAGCCACCTAGCTGCCCAATGAAATCAAACCCTACTTAGATAAATGTTTGCTTTATTGATGATAATCCCCACCAAATAATAAGCAGTCATTGATAGCTTTGAGGTTTGTGTTATACTTAACTGACAATTCTCTTATTTGTTCCTCACATGAAGCCAGAAGTAGGTGCTAAACGCATTTTGGAAACTTATTAAACATTTACTTGCCTGGGGTTAAGGATTATTCTTTTTTTTTTCTTTTCTTTTTTTTATTTTTTTTTTTTGGTTAAGGATTATTCTTAAATTTATTCTACCAAATATGCACTAGTGATTTAATGCAAATCCCAGATTTGGAGGAAGACAGTACTAACTAGCTGTATGAACCAGTAGCAGAACATAAGCTTAAGGGCAGACACTGTGTCATTTTTTATACATTGCCTGGCTCATGATAGCCACTGAACAAATACTTGTTGAATTCAATTGTCCACGGCCCCAGACACTCTGAACCTTATCTTTCTCACCTACAAAATGAAGATAATACTGCCTCCTGGGGTTGTTTTTACAAATACCATAATCTGCTGTTACTTTTATTGTACTTTAACATCCATGGAGCACTAAGATGTAGTTCTGGCCTGTTTGAATGAGCTGCTATCCTTCCCACCTCATCTTGTTCATACCTTTCCCTAAATCCTCCACGAAGGGTCCAATGGACTGGAAGCCATGATCATTGCTGTCCCTGTTTCTCATTTCTCCCTGAATGAGCAGCCTCTCAGCCTCATTTTCTCCTTCATGGCATTACTGTTCCAGTGGTCCCAAACCTACATTTCAGCAACCATGCTTTCCACAGTGATCTGTAAACAGCCTTCACCAACTAAATCCATCTGGCATCTATAGAAGAGATGCCACAGAATAATCAAATGGAAATAGATTAAGAATCCTAATACTAGTACTGTTAATTATTGCAAGTTACCCTTGTGACTGTAATGTTGCTCCATGGCACAAGACCATAGAACCATAGAATATGAAAGCCATAATCTCACAATTGGAAGGCAGCTCAAGGGACATTATTTAGCCCATGCTGAGCAAGCAGGCAGGAGATGTCTTTTCTTTATTGCCTCCCTGGCCAGGGGATCCCAGACCCTCAAATGGAGAAGGGAAGGAAAACCTCAACCACCATGAGAGCTCCACGTAGCCCCGCCTGTAGGCTGCTTGACTGTTCTCCCAAGGCTCAGACAAAATGGAAATCAACAACTATTCCTTCTGATGTAATGGATGACAGCAAACGCCTTAACATTTGCCCTGTCACTGACTCCTAAAGTCTCCCAGTCCTTGTCATCTGTCCTACTTATGTAACTAACCTAAGCATACTTGGGCTTGGCCATCTGCACCATTGGTGGTACCCTTAGAACTTTTAAAACTTCCTTTCTATGCTGCAGCTAAACTTTCTTCCATGTGTCATTTCCCCCAATTACAGTGTGAACCCCTTGGAAGTAGAAGTTATCTTGATTTTTCTATTTGTATTCCTAGTGCTTAGCATATATTATGTGTTTAATGAATGTACCTGTACTTATCCACACACCTCTACAACATCACTAAGTCCTCTGCCCACAATCACTTTGGGATAGATCTCAATGTTAGAAAGTTTTTCTTTATATTAAATCAATGTCTGCTTCTCTGCACCTTTTACTTTGAGGTCTTGTGAGCTCAGTCTACTTATATTCCCCAAGCATTTCTCCATTGTATTTTGGGTTAATTTTTCCTTACTAGAAAGGCAAATGGGCCCAAAAGGGACCATCCAGAGACGAGACAGAGGCTCCCCTAGACTGAGACACATAGGCCATCACTAGGACAAATGGACTTAAAGTGAAACATCTAGAAATAAGAGGAGGTCCCCCAGACTCAGACCCAATTCACAAAAGGAGGTTACCTAATTTTTAAATAGTAAGGTTTTTACACCAGCATGAATGATAATGGAATAGGTAAGGCCAGTGATATGAGGAGAGAGATTGGGGGAAACTGACAATACAACTAACTACTCCCATTCAGTGGCTGGTTTCCATTTCAATATGCTAAACACAGGGCTGGTTTCAAAACTCAAACACCCAAACTGAGTCATTGACTTTTATTGCAAAATAGTTAGCAGCTAATTAAGTAGGAGTGAGTGGCAGGGAGGGCCTTCTCCAGCTTATTATTCCAGCTTTGAACCAAGAAAATATAAACTGTGAACAAAATAGATCCTTTTTAGGGGGGAAAAATGCCCATTTGGAGGAGGAATATTTTGTGTGTGTGTGTGTGTGTTAGGGTGGGTGGAGATTGAAAGTTTGTAGCAAGTTTATCTTCCAAACAAGGAAAAGTCAAAACACAAGAGGACAGACAGATATGTACAGAGGTGCCCTGGCCCTTTAAACAGGCAAAAATTCTTCATTCCCAGCTAACTGCTTGCATACCAAGGTTTTTTCTAGGGTGGTCCAATCTGGCTTTTCCGCAATTAGCACTAGCTACTGTTTTGCCTGCCTTCAAAGTAATGTAGAAAAAAAACAAAACAAAACCCCACATTTCCCAGCAGCAGAACCTGCCCCCAATAAGTCAATGTTATGATAACCAGTTTTACATATGGGAAGCCAGAGATTTGGAAGCTACCCCCTTTGGAGCTCCCCGAAGCCTGATGCTCTCACCACAGTAGGACAGTGAGTGGAGAGAGAAGGGGGAAGGGACTGAAAGTGTGTTCAAGGAGAGAGGAGAGGAGGGGGAATCTCCACTATCTTATACCCTCAGGGAATCATGCTAAAATGAGGCTTTTGAGAAAACTCTATTACAAGAGCCCAGCAATTGGTCATCCTTACAAATGGTGATCACACCCTACCCCACCTAATCCAAACCTTCCGTAGATACTTTTACTTCTTCGCCCCTTCCCCAGTCGAAACTAAATTTAATCCTCCTCATTGTTTGAGGCCCAGACTCTAGATTGTGTTTTTTCTCTCTGATCGGCCTTGAGCAGGCCAGTTCCCTTTACTTTGCCTCTTCCCAAGTACTTGGGGCACCTTTCCCCAACCTCCTACAATATTGCTGAATACACTTGTTCTGTCTTGTCTTCAGTAAGATATTTTATTCATTGGTTTATTATTCATTCAATGCCTACTCTTGTGTGGGGGTGCCAGAGGAGATAGCTGCCGTTCTATCTAGACAAATAGGAGGATGTGATATGAGCACCAAGTCTTTCAACAACCTTGCCAGAAGGGTAGCTAGGTGGCACAGTGGATAAAGTGCCTTGCCTGGAGTCAGGAAGACTCATCTTCTTGAGTTCAAATCAGACTATAGATGCTTATTAGCTGTATGACCCTGGGCAAGTCACTTAACCCTGCTTGCCTCAGTTTCCTCATCTGTAAAATGAGCTGGAGAAAGGAAATACTAAACCACTCCAGGATCCTTGTGAAGAAAATCACAAATGAGGACACGACTAAAAACGACCAAACAACATTCATTGGGAACAACAAATGCCAGAAAGCGTCTAGTGTTGGGAATAAAAAGACAACCAAAAATAGTGCTGCTCCCTCCCTTTAATGAGCTCACATTCTAACAGGGGAGACATCATGCAAACTATGTACAGACACAATCCAGACATTGTAAACAGAAAATAATCTCAGAAGGAAGGTACTAGCAGATAGGAGGTGAGAGAAGAGGAAAGGCCAAGGAAACCAGGACAAATGGTCTAGGATCTCCCTCTAACATTTAACTTCCCAGGCTAAGAGAAGGTGGGAGGGGCATGGAGTCAGTGGGGGGAGGGGGTGGTGCAGGGAGAAGGATGGATTTGGAAGATAGAATATCACATGGGAGGGACTTCAAGACCAGCTGTAGCGGATAATAGAATGTGAGGAGAGTAAAGCCCGAGAAGACAGCAACGTTAGGAAGGGTTTCAAATGCCAAGTAGATTTTAAATTTGACCCTGAGAAAATAAGGCTCCAGTGGAGTTGGTTGAATAGAGAATAACATCAAACCAGCCTCATAGGAAGATCGCTTCAGCAGCTTCATTGGAGGATGGACTGGAGCAGGGAGATTTGAGACAGGGGGACTAGAAAGCCATTTACGTAGAACAGGCTCAAGGCAATGAGGGCCTGCACCTGGCTGGAAACTGAGAGAGAAAGAAGGGGCATAAAGAGAAATGTTGTGAAGGTAGAAAGTACGGGACTTGATACCAAGCTGATGTGCACTGAGTACGAGTGAGGAAGATACCAAGGTTGGGTAACTGGGATCACCAGTAATGTTGTTCGGCTCTTTCAGTTGTGTTGGACTCTTTGGGATCTGACCCCATTTAGGGTTTTCTTGGCAGAGATACTGGAATGATTTACCATTGTAGATGAGGAAACTGAGGCAAACAGGGTTAAGTGACTCGTCCAAGGTCACACAGCTAGAAAGTGAAAATGGCAATGTATTTGGAGTCAGAATCTAGATTCAAAACCAAGCTTTACTGCTTATCACCTGTGCGGCCCTTGGCTAGCTGAGCCAGGAGACTGGTGGCACAGGGGTTGGAATCAAGAAAACCTCAGTACACACCTTGCCTTAGAATTTTACCAGACACGTAGTCCTAAGCAAGTCACTTAACTTGTTTGCCTCAGTTTCTTCATCTTTAAAACAGGGGATAATAATAGCACTTCTCAGGGTTGTTATGAGGATAAAATGAGATATTAGTAAAGTGCTTTGTAAACTTTAATGCATTAGATAAATGCTATTATAATTAAGTCATTTGACCTTTTCAGTCTTCAGTTTCTTTATCTCTAAAAGGAAGGAGTTGGGCTAAAGTCTTTATGGTCCCTTTCACCTCTAATCTGTGATCCTAAAACTACCCTCGCCACCACCTCTCAGCCTTCCAATTGGCAAAAAGGTAATAGCAGTCATTATGTGGGAGAGCCTCAACTGCTTCATTGTGAGCTAATGTATGTAAAGCATTTTTTGCAAACCTTAAAGCACTATGTAAATGTAACCTATTATTCTGGGGCATAGGAATTGCTTAAGACTGTGGAGAGGCAGGGAAGTAGAACCAAAGTAAACTCCAAAATGGGCTCTTCCTTCTCATTCAGCCTACAATGTGCTAATTCCAATCCAAATCACCTCTTATTCTTTTTAAAATAGTCTCATTGATATGTTTTGCTTTTCCATTATAAACATTTACAATTTACCCCAACTTCAAGAAGGTCTTGCTTAGTAGCAAAGTAAAGACACCTCCTAGACCTTTGTATGGACCTTCAGTCGTGAAGCAACTGACGGTCTATTGGAAGGTCTAGGAGGTGTCTTTACTTTGCTACTAAGCAAAATAAAGCAATTAATTAAAACTAGTAATAGAGTGACCTGTCTGAAAATGGCTGTAACATTCCATATTCTCCTCTATTTAAAAAAAAATTAATAGAAATCTAGTTTCTTCCTACCACCCTCACTTCATTGTAAAATAAAAAGACAAATTTCTTGCATGTCTATCATTTCCATATATACTTTACATATATATGTGTATGCACATATACACACACATATATATATATACACCAGACCTCTATTTTGCTGTGTAAGGAGATAAGGAACTCTCTTCTCTTTTTTTTTTACATTATTTAGATTTAATTAAACTGATCATAACAGAAATGTACAAGAGACATAAAAAATACCTTAAAAGCAACTGTGGCTTGAAGGTTATACTAATGATTCAATTCCAACGGAGTAACAAAAAAAAAATAGTACGGCTGACATTTCTCCATCTTTTGATATGAACTTTTTGTCTGTCACATTCTTTTTAATTAAGATTTTTTAGTTTTTAGGTTGCAACACTCAGTTCAGTATGATTTTGAGCAGATTTTCTTCCTCCCTCTCCCTCCTCATCCCCCAGATGGCATGGAATCCAATATATCTTCTACATATAACTTCACATTAAACCCATTTACACAATAGTCAAATTGCAAAGAAGAATTATGACCAATGCAATGAATCATGAGAAAGAAGAAACAAACAAAAAAAAAGAGGAAAAAAAAGGAGAGTGAACAGTTTTCCTCAGTCTGCATTCAGTGTCCATAATTCTTTCTCTGGATGTAAATAGCTCTCTCTATCATGAGTCCTTTGGAGTTGTCTTTGAACCTTGCATTGCTGAGAAGAGTGAGGTCTATCAAGGTTAGTTATCACAGAATATATCTGTGGTTGTGTATAATGTTCTCCTAGTTCTGCTCCGTTCACTCAGCATTATATCGTGTCGGTTTTTCCAGGTTTATTATGTAGTCCACATCTTCCCCATTTCTTTTTTTTTTAATTAAGATTTTTATTTTTATTTTACAACATTCAGTTCCGCATGATTTTGAGTTTCAGATTTTCTTCCTCTCCCTCCCCCGCTCTTCCCCCAGATGGCATAGAATCCAATATATCTTCCATCATGAGTCCTTTGGAGTTGTCTTTGAACCTTGTATTGCTGAGAAGAGTGAAGCTGTGTATAATGTTCTCCTAGTTCTGCTCTGTTCACTCAGCATTATATCATGTCGGTTTTTCCAGGTTGTTATGAAGTCTGGATCTTTCCCCATTTTTTTTAATTAGATTTTTTATTTTTAGTTACAACACTTAGTTTCACATGTTCTTGATTTTCAAATTTTCTTCGCTTCCCTCCCCTCTCCCCTCAGATGGCATGCAGTTCAATATAGATTCTACTTAAACCTTCACATTAAACTTACTTACACAATAGTCAAGTTGCAAAGAAGATGGAATCATGGGAGAGAAGAAACAAAACCCCCCAAAAAAGAGGAAAAAAAAAAGAGAGAGCAAGTAGTTTGCCTCAGTCTGCATTCCAATTCCACAGTTCTTTCTCTGGATGTAGCTCGCTTTTTCCATCATGAGTCCTTTGGAGCTGTTGTTGAGCCTTGTATTACTGAGGAGAGGCAAGTCTATCAAAGCTGGTCATCACAGAATCAATATGAGTGTGGTTGTGTATAATGTTCTCCTGGTTCTGCTCCTCTCACTCAGCATCAGATCATGTAGGTCTTTCCAGGTTGTTGTGAAGTCTGTATCTTCCCTATTCCTTATAGCACAATAGTATTCTATTACATTCACATACCACAACTTGCTCAGCCATTCCCCAGTTGATGGGCATCCCCTTGATTTCTAATTCTTTGCTACTATAAAAAGAGCTGCTATAAATTATTTTTTTGTACATATGGGCCCTTTTCCCACTTGTGTGATCTCTTTGGGATGCAGCCCTAGAAGTGGTATTGCTGGGTCAAAGGGTATGCACATTTTTATAGCCCTTTGGGCATAGTTCCAAATTGCTCTCCAAACTGGCTGGATCAGTTCACAACTCTACCAGCAATGTAACAGTGTTCCAATTTTCCCACATCCTTACCAGCATTTATCATTTTCCTGTTTTGTCATTTTAGATAATCTGACAGGAGAGATGTTGATCGTCACCTGCTCAGCAACTGAGAATCTTAAGAGTTGCCTAGGACAGACATTTAAAGGTCATGTGATTTACCTAGAGTCACACAGACATTTTATTGGAGTCAAGACTTGAACCCAGAACTTAATGCCAGTGAGACCAGTTTTATATTCATTTTGCCATGCTGCCTCTCATGCTACTGTTGAAGTTTAGGGGTGCTTAAAACCCCAAAATACTGACACGCCGGGTCTTGCTCGAATGAATTCAACTCAAGCCTTCTCAGCCAAAGAGAAAAACAAAGTCTATTTAAGATTCACCATATCGAGTATAATTCTTAGGAAATCTCACCATTTGTGATGCTGGGGAGCCAGATTCAATTTTGATTGAATCTGAGCACCTTCTTGGAAGCAAGATGGATCTTATATGCAGAAAGGTTGTGGGAAGGATCTAGTGTACTAGTCGAGTAGTCTGGATGACTGGAGGAGGGGGTTTAAGGTGGACTAGGGTCACTGGGGTGAGGTCAGACTCCAGGGTGGGAAATAGCTGAAGGCTACCTGGAGATGACCAACAATAGAGGGCTAGGATAGCAGACTTGGGTATAGATATTTTGATAGGTTCAAGGGTGGGAACTGGCCAGAAGGCTATGGGGAAGTAACCAGACAATGGGAGGCAAGGCTAGGCTATTTGGACATGAAAAGCTAGATCAGGTGGGAAGATTCAGGGTGGGATTGAGAGGGTTCCCACAGTCTACACCCCATCACTACCTCTATCACTAAGTCAAAAACTTGTCAAATTTTATTTTTGCAAGAAGTTAACAAACATTAACAAGCATATACTAGGCACCGTAGTAAGGGCTTTATATAATCTCATTTGATCCTCACAGCCCTGGGAGGTAGGTGCTATTTTCATTGCCATTTTAAAAAGGAGGAAACTGAGACAAAACAGTAACACTGCTGTTTTCCTAATGACTTCCAGTAAGCTTCTGGAATAGCTAGGAACATCGTTTATGCTTGTTTGTTGAGACAATAGCAATCACTTTCACTTGGAGAATGTTGCTTAGTAGTTTTCAGTGTCCGACTTTTAGTTGACCGCATTTGGTGTTTTCTTGGCAAAGATACTGGAGTGATTTGCTATTTCCTTCTCCAGCTCATTTTAAAGAGGGGGAAACTGAGGCAAACAGGGTTAAGTGACTTGCCCAGGGTCACATAGCTAATAAGTGTCTGGGGCCAGGTTGGAACTCAGGAAAATGAGTCTTCTTGACTCTAGACCTGGCACTTGATCCACTGCGCCACCTAGCTGCCACTTAGGTGCCCTTGCTAATAATAAGTAGGTGGTTCATAAATGTTGAATTGAAATAACTGTATAAACCAGGGGTGGGGAACCTGTGGCCTCCAGGACATATGTGGACCTCTAGGTCCTCAAATCCTTTAACGATCTCTTGGCTGAATTCAAACTTCATAGAACAAATCCTTAGGATTTGCATTCAGTCAAAGGGCGGCCTCTAGGCTGCAGGTTCCCCACCCCTGGTACAAACCATAAATCTTCCCCTTCCTGGCAAGGATATATCACTGTCTAATTAGGTAGAACTTTCAAAGAAATATAAAGACACTCCAGCATAGTGGAGAGAGAGCTGGCAAGACCTCTGTTCAAACCTTTCCTCCAATGTTTACTGGCTGTGTGACCTAGGCAAATCACTTAACCTGGCAGTGCTCTAAGCACCTCTGATCTCTGAGAAGGCGCAGGCCTGCATTTGCAGAAGTAATAACCTCACCTGAGAGTTCCCTAGACCAATGAAATCACAGATCTAGTCCCTATTCCTATCTTTTCAAAAAAAATACGTAATATGTAAAGACCTGCAGATTAATATAGATTTTAGAACAGGAAGAGACTTAGGGGCCATCTAGTCTAAACTTCTTTTTACAAATGAGGCATCTGGGGACCAGAGGCATAAAATTGCACCTAGGATCACAGAGATAGTGAATAAAGCCAAGATTTAACCAAGGTCCTGTAACTGCAAACATAAATGTCTCTCCACTATAAGATGCTGCCTTTCTACAGTGCAAACTATTTCAGAAGTTTAGAACAGAAGTGGGGGTTGGAAGTAGGACTGAGTCTGATTCCAGAGGAACCTACCCTCCCAAAGGAGAGTCCCAGTTGAGGACAAGAACTCTGAAAAGCCAGGGAAGGAGAAACTAGTTTCCACAACATTAGGATAAGGAGAATATGGAAGTGATGATGATCTTAACGTTTCTTTGCCAGATGCAGATGGAATGCAGACACCTCCCCTGACCTCTCTGTCTCCTGCCTTCTTCCCCTCCTCACCATTCGCTTTAACCCATAGGCTATTTGGACCTGGGACTCCTGTTCATTTTCCAGTGCTCATTATGCAGTAGGTATAGAGAGTCATCATGAAGATAATTGGGGTATTTCCAGCAAGGTGCATCCCCTTCCCATATTCCCACAGGGTATTGTCATCAACACATTGTTCGGCTACTCCAAAGCTTTCTCAATCCATGTTTAGAGCTTGCTTCCTGGGCCAAACTCACCACATCTGAGCATCTGGAGGGTAAGAAAGGTGGGAGCAAGCATTCATAAAGAAGAGAATAATAATAGTCAACATTTCTATACCATTTTAAAGTTTACAAAGCACTTGACTTTACATGTGTTACCTTATTTGGTCCTCACAAGAACACTCTGAAATGTGTTCTATTATTATTCCCCATTTTACAGCTGAGGAAATTTGAGAGATCTAGTGCTGTGGATTACAGCTTTTTGGGGTAGGATTTGAACTCAGACCTTCTAAGTCCAATACCACCTTAACACCTAGTTACCTCAAAGAGGTTACCTAGTGTTCCCCAGGAGTCTGCTTTTTCTTCCTTCATTTTGCCCTTTTCTTTTATGATATCCCTTAAAGTTGCCACATAAAGACATTTCATTCATCCTAGTTGATTACCATTTATTAAATATCTATACCACTCACAAGATTTTGAGCTAGAAAAGGATTTAGAGATTAGTCCAATATAATTATTTTACAAATGGAAGAATTGAGTGCCAGATAACTGAAATGATATTTCTTTTTTCCCCGTATGTTTTATCAATGCTTTCTTTCTCTTACTTTCCTTTTTAAAACATCACTGTCCTTCTCCAATGATTCCCTTTGCCTACCACAAACACACTCAAATAAAAACATATCGACTGATTGGCCATTTCTGGAAATATGTCCCACTCCACAAAAAGAGTCTATGACTTCTCTATGGTGAGAGGCATGCTTCACCAGGAATCCTCTGAAGTCACTATTGTTTAGTGCATTGATCTGATCAAGGTTCTGAATTCTTTCAATATTGTTTTCCTTTATGTGGTTATTGTTTTCTTGATCCTGCTTACTTTACTCTGGAGGAGTTCATGCAACCAAATCCCCCCAAGTTTCTCTAAAATCTTGATGTAAATAATTTCTTAATGTTGCAAGAATATTTCATTCCATTCATTTAATATGCCAGTTTATTCAACATTCCCTAATTAATGGACATTTGCTTTCCTAAATTTAAGTTCTGGCCACTACAAAATGGGTAGCTATAAATGAAAAAAATATGTATGGGAACTTTCCACTAGCTGACTTTTTTTGATTTGTGCCTAATACTGATATTATTTAATCAAAAGACACATATAATTTAATGATTTTTAGCAAAATTCCAAATTGATCTCTATAATAAACCAAGTCACAGGTCTACCAACAGTGCATTAATGGTCCTGTCTTCCTACAGTACCTCCAGTACTTACTATTTTCATATTTTACATTAGATGACTTTTCCAAATAGCAGAGTCTAGATTCAAATCCAAGACTTGTCTCCAAATACGGTGCATTTCCCACTATACCTTGCTATTTGTCTTGTGTGCAAAGCACTATGCTATCCTCTGGAACAGGTAATTAAGATCTGATCTGTTAATTCTCTCAGGAACCTTTTTAATCTAGGGAGAATTAAGGGATATACTAGGTAGATAGATTTAGATATATACATGCCTATCTATAGAGAGAGACAGGGACAGAGTGAGATATTGAGAGAGGGAAATATAGAAGGGAAGCCTAACACAGATACATGGTGAAGAACCAATGATTATTTAAGACTAGGAATTCAGAGAAAGCTTATTGGAAAAGAAAATAAAGAATGTAAACTACGTGAGGGCAGACTATTTCTTCATATTTGTCTTTGTATGTCCAGCAGAGTAATGTACACATAGTTAAACTAAAAGTATCATCATTGAGTTGTGGCAGTTACCAGACTTCTCAACCCACAAAAGCCAAAGACAACAGAGCAAGTTAGTGGAAAAACTGCTAGATGGGAGTGAGAGGAGTGCATAGTCAGCCCCAACCCCTGGGGGCAGCAGAAGTGACGGGCTACTTCCAAAGCTCCAGCTGTGGCTGCTTCCAGAGCCCCAGCTGCAGCTGCTTTCAGAGCCCCAGCTGCAGTTGCTTTCAGCCCCAGGCCCAGCTGGTGGGAGGAATTAAGCAGAGAATCAGAGTAGGAGTGCAGAGCCTGTTTGCCCTCCTTGGATCTGAGTCGAGACCCTGGTTGGTGGTTCTTGGGGGAGGAGTGCTGGTGTGGCAGAGCTTTGCTGTGTAGAAGTAGCCCTGAAAACAGCAGCACAAGGCCTCTAAAGCTTGGGACAAAGTACTCTCTACTCTACAAGCAGTCATACCCTGACAAAAAACTCAAAGGTCAAGTAGTTGACTGGGAACATGAACAGACAGCAAAAATGGACTCAGATTCAGACTCAGACTTTAGAATCATTTTTTGGTGACAAAGATCAAAACACACAGCCAGAAGAAGTCAACAAAGTCAAAGAGCCTACATCAAAAGCCTCCAAGAAAATTATGAATTGGTCTCAGGCCATGGAAGAGCTCAAAAAGGATTTAGAAAAGCAAGTAAGAGAAGTGGAGGAAAAATTGGGAAGAGAAATGAGAGTGATGCAGGAAAATCATGAAAAACAAGTCAATGACTTGCTAAAGGAGACCCAAAAAATACTGAAGAAAATAACACCTCAAAAATAGACTAACTCAAATAGCAAAAGAGCTCCAAAAAGCCAATGAGGAGAAGAATGCCTTGAAAGGCAGAATTAGCCAAATGGAAAAGGAGGTCCAAAAGACCACTAAAGAAAATACTAGCTT
>CM053625.1:145889178-145944695 GCA_028646595.1 Phalanger gymnotis
TGATATTCCAGAAGTCAAAGGAGTTAGGATTAAAACCAAGAATCACCTACCCAGCAAAACTGAGTATAATGCTCCAAGGCAAAATATGGATTTTCAATAAAATAGAGGATTTTCAAGGTTTCTCTGTGAAAAGACCAGAGCTGAATAGAAAATTTGACTTTCAAACACAAGAATCAAGAGAAGCATGAAAAGGTAAACCAGAAAGAGAAATCATGAGGAACTCACTAAAGTGGAACTGTTTTGTTTACATTCCTACATGGAAAGATGATGTGTGAAATTCATGAGACCTTTCTCAGTATTTGGTTAGTTGACGGGAATATGCATATATAGAGACAAAGGGCACAGGGTGAGTTCAATATGAAGGGATGATATCTAAAAAAATCAAATTAAGGGATGAGAGAGGAATATATTGAGAGAGGAAGAAAGGGAGAGATAGAATAGGGTAAATTATCTCACATAAAAGTGGCAAGAAAAAGCAGCTCGTTGGAAGGGAAGAGGGAGCAGGTGAGGGGGAATGAGTCAATCTTGCTCTCATCGGATTTGACTTGAGAAGGGAATAATATACACACTTGGTTAGATATCTTACTCCACAGAAAAGGAGGGGGAAGAGGATAAAAAAGTTGGGGATGATAGAAAGGAGGGCAGATGGGGCAAGAAGTAACACTTTTGAAAAGGGACAGGGTCAAGGTTGAATAAAGGGGGACAGGATTGGATGGAGGGAAATATAGTTAGTCTTTCACAACATGAGTATTGTGGAAGTGTTTTACATAATGATACATGTGAGGCCTATGTTGAATTGCTTGCCTTCTTAGGGAGGGTGGGTGGGGAGGGGAAAGAATTTGGAACTCAAAGTTTTAAAAGGAGATGCTCAAAAAAAAAGTTGTTTTTGCATGAAACTGAGAAATAAGATATACAGGCAATGGGGCATAGAGATCCGTCTTGCCCTACAAGAAAGGGGAAAGGGTATGGGGTAGGGAGTGGGGTGACAGAAGGGAGGGCTGACTGGGGAACGGGGCAATCAGAATGTATACCATCTTGGAGTAGGTGGGGAGGGTAGAAATGGGGAGAAAATTTATAACTCAAAATCTTGTGGAAATCAATGCTGAAAACTAGAAATTAAATAATAAAATATGGAATTAAAAAAAAAAGGTAGTTTAGTGGTAGAGGGATGGATTGAATAAAGAAGGGATTGGATGCTATAGGTTGTTACAGTTGTCCAGGTTTGTGGCAATGAGAGATCATAGAATTCAGAGCTTGAAAGGGTTCCTAGCTGTCACCTAATCTAACCTTCTCATTTTACTGACAAGAAAATGGGACAGGTAAGGAGACTTTGCTAAGGTCACATATGCTGTTAGTAATGGGCAACAACTATTCTATTCCAGGTTTTCACTGCTTTTTCTACTATACCACCACATTGGCTAAACAAGAGTAGTAGCAGGGATATTAGAGAGCAGGGGACTCATAAGAACAGGTGGAATGAATAGGATTTAATCACTGGATTAGCAGAACAGGAGACTGAAGAATCAGACAGCATCATACAACAGAATGTTATTTTAGGCAGTGATAGCTTATCACATTTTTCCATGGAGAGTTACTAGATCATAGAAAACATGACGTGAAATTACTTTGTATTTACCTCATATTTCATATTTACTGTATATTTGTACTTTTTGTTTCTGCTGGTAGAATACAAACTGCTTGAGGGCAGGGATTGTTCTTTGTCTTTGTATCACCAGAACATAGCACAATGCCTGGTATATAGTATCAATCAACAGGCTTTATGCCCTTACTATTAAGAATCAGGGATTTAGAAACATAAATGAGACAATCCCTGTCCTCAAGGAGCTTAGATTCTTTAGGTGTTAATAAATGTCCATCAATTAGTCAATTGATTGAAAAAATGAAGACCAGGCAACATGGGAGCCCCTGTGTAAAGTGCTGATACTTACTGCAGAGAAACCACTTTACATGGTGTGACACAAGACCATCCCTAGCTCACCAACAGTCAGGTACACCATTCTATCCCATTTTTCCAAGGAATCCTGTGTCATTCTGGTGTTCTAGCCCAAAGACAGTGGCAAGGATGGATGGTGAAAACTATGGCCAGGTAGCTTCTTCAGCACTTTGTGTCTGTCACACTCACTCAATCACAGAATCACAAAATGGCTGAACTGGAAGAAGCTTCTAAGCAGGGGGTCTAGTCCAACCCATGCATGAACAGGAATCCTTTCTACAACATCCCTGACAAGTAACCATCTCACCTTCAGCTGAAGTTCTGCAGGTATGGGAAACTCACTACCTCCAGGAGCATTCCAATTCACTATAGTCAGCTTTAATTTTTTTAGGAAGTTTTTCCTTATGTAGGACAGAAACCTGCCCCTGGAACGCTCACCCATTACTCTTAGTTCTTCTCACTGGGAACAAACAGAAAAAAACATCTTATCTGTCTTCCACCTGCCAATCCTTCAGATACTTTAAGATAGCTATCATTATCCCTACTGTGTCTTTTGTTTTTCAGGCTAAAATATCCCAGAGTTTTTCAGTGATCATCATCTGACACTTATCATATACTATCTGTATTTTAGTCATCCCCCCCAGGTGTCTTGTCTTATCTCCTCCACTCTTTGCAGAAAGAATCAAATCCTAGTTTGAGTCACCAGTAGTATAATTCTGGGCAAGTCTGGACCTCTCTGAACCTTCATTTCCTTAGCTATAAAGTATGATAATAACATTTCTATCATCTTTCCCATAGGGGTAGCAAATGAGAGGTGAACAGCTGTGGTATGGGAAAAACACTACATTGCGATTCATAACACCTATCTTTGTTACATACTAGCTCTGTGAGCTTGCCCATGTCACTTAGGCTTCTGATTTGTAAAATGGGAAGGAATCCTATTACCCACCTCTTAGGGTTGTGAGGAAAACGCCTAGAAAACCGTAAAGCACCATTGATATATATGTGAATTATTATTAAAATGATTGTGAAAGTGCTTTGTAACTCTAAAGTATGATAGAAATATTAAGGATTATGATGGTAGTTCATTATGTTGGTCACAGGCCTAGGCACAATGGATGTTCGTAATATGGAGCCAAAGGGACCTATCACTTTCTAAATGTGTGACCCTGGCCAACTCAGTTAACCTCCTTGGCCTCAGTTTCCCTTCCAACTCTGAATCCTGTGAGCCTAGCTGCACAACAAATACTTGTTGAATGAATCAAGAGAGCTAAACTAAGTATACTTCCAGAGGATTCATCTTAGTTAAGCAGTCCAATAAACCAATGATCATATCAAGGGGAACAGGAACCCATGGAATGTCCTGCCTTCCCTTTCCTGACCAGGGCAGAATTTCCAGTTGCCAAGAGAAAACTATCAACTAGAGATCTCAAGTTTTGCTGAGAAAGGACACAGCCCAACCAGGAATCTGGAGTCCATACTGAAAACGGGGAGATGAAATATGAGGAATACGAATATTCTTCCATAGGCCCCCTGAAGATTTCTGGAAATGAGTGAAATGGTTATTTATCAAGGGTATGTGGCCTCTAGTTTCTTTTCCAATGGACTGTAATGCTAATAAGTTCCATGGTCCCCAGATGGGTTCCCTCCACTATTCAAACCAGAATCAAGAAATCTCAGGTTCCCATTGAAAAGTGAGGTCCAATGATCAGTGAGAAACTGGACTGAAGAGTAAAGAGAGGTTTACAATCAACACTAACCCTAATCCTGCCGATCATGTGATGACAGTCATCAACACCTGGCCATCCTACAATCAGGAATCTAAGTGAGGTTTCAGTAGGGAGCCCAGACGTACTAAGATTTGCATATAAAAATATTTCATTTTACCCAGAAGGAAAGAAAAAAGGAGGGAAAAAGCCAACTGTAGAAAGGAGATCCAGATGGTATGGGAGATAGACTGGGAGTTAGGAGACCAGGATGCTACTTAGAGGAATCTTAGAAAAAAACTAACCCATGTCCTTCAGTTTCTAAAAAATTTCTTTTCTTTAAAAAAAAAATTAATGCTCTCTTATTTTTAAATTATCTTCATTTCCCAAAAGATCTTAACTCAGGTACCTAGGTAGCCGACCCTCATAACAAAGAATAAAAAAGAATAGCAGTTCGGCAAAGCTTATACCTAAGCCCAATTTGACATTATAATGCGGTGTTCGACACCTACAATGTCCCAACTCTGCCAAGAAAATACAGGACATCTCTCATTTTTAACAAATGAATACAGGGGAAATTATTTGCATTGGTAACATAGTTATTAACTAACAGATCGAGAATATCCACATCCCCTGACTCATGAGTCCAGATTCAGTGCTTTTCCCAATGTATATCAGTAGCTAGTTGTGTGACCTTGGGCAAACCAATTCAATTCGACTTAAGTAAACAAACATTAAGCTTACTCAATAAATTTTTGAGCCCCTGGAAGAGACAATGTAAAAACAAGATTCACCCCAGCCCTCTTGAAGTTGATAATCTAAGGGTAGTCCCTACTCTGGGCCTCAGTCTCCCCTTCTGTAAATGAGGGCATTAGACTAGATGAGTTAAATGTATCATAAATTTAGAGTGGAATAGCACCCTAGAGGTCATATACACCAAGTCCCTCAGTTTACAGCTGAGGCTAATTGTCCACACACTTACTCAGCAAAGTCTTCTCTACCATTCTATGATTTGAATATGTTGTCTCCACAGACAGAATAGAAGCTCTGTGAGGTCAGGAACCATTTCATTTTTGTCTTTGTTGCCTCAATACTTTGCACAATGACTAGCGTATGTATCTATATCTATGTATCTACACACACACACACACACACACACACACACACACACAGTTGGCATCTAGCAAATGCACGTTGAATGATTGATGATTTAAGATACATGGATCTCTTGATATTCTCTTTCAAACTGACTTTTCGTGACATTTTTTCTTAATTCAAAATCGATTTGACGTTTAGTAAGAACTTATACACTACATAACCTTATGTTAAACAAAGGCCAAAGACAATTTAAAAGGATATAGTTGATTTCAATTTCCACCAACTTAGCAGGAAACTCCTGTGTCCAGAATTGTTTCTTTTTTTGGGTAGTGAGGGTGATAACACTATCTTTGCCTCCTGGGTGGACAGGGGGGAAGGTGGTAAAGGGAGTGTGTGGTCTGGCTTTCTTTCAGAACAAAGGGATGATCAAAACTCTGCAGTTCCTAGATAATGACCACAAGGTGGCAAAGAGAGCCAATCTCCCATGCCTGGTGGAAAAACAGCCATCCTGAGTGGGAGCCATGAGTAATGGAGATTCCCGGAGAGTCCCCAAGAATTCAGGAAACAATAATTATCTCCAAACTACATGTCTATCACCAGCTTCCCAACAAATATTGGATGATTCATCCATATTGGCAGGTAGAATCAAAATTTCTCAGATCATACAATCATAGATTTAGAGTTGGAAAGGACCTTAGGTGTCATCTAATCTAACCACTCCAAACCAAGCAGTAAATGAAGATTTACATAGGCATTCCTTCTCAATTTCTCATCCCCATAGATACCACCTTCTTTCCAGTCCCTAGGCTGCCAAGCTTGAGAACAATTTGGAGAAAGCAGGCTATCTAAAGAAAGGGGTTGGGAAAAAAAATGCCACATCCTGCCAATTATCCCACTGCTGTATTTAATCTGCACTGTTAGCATTTTCTCCTCCACTTTCTCAAGTCTACACAATCATCAGAATAAATTTAGTCCTAATTTGAAGGTTTACCAATGTCTGAGGTATAAATGCTCACATGGAAAAGTTAACATTTGAATGGAATACTATTATGCTACATGGTGAGTAGGTGGACTTCAGAAAAACCTGGAAAGACTTACATCTACTGATGCTGAGCGAGGGGAGTAGAACCAGAACATTGTATACAGTTACAGCCACATTGTAAGATGACTAACGTTGATATACTTGGCTCTTCTCAGCAATGCAAGGATCTGAGACAACTCCAAAAGGCTCATGATGTAACATGCTATCCACATCCAGAAAAAGAACTACGGAGTCTGAATGCAGATCGAAGCACACTATTTGCTCTTTTTTGTTTCTTCTTTCTTGTAGTTTATTCTATTGGTTATAATTCTTCTATGTAACATGACTAATGTGAAAATGTTTAATGTGAATGTATATGTGGAGCCTATATCGAATTGCATGCCTGGGTGGGGGTGTGCTTTCGGAAGGGGGGAGGAGAAAATTTGGAACTCAAAAGCTTGTGGAACTGAATGTCATAAACTAAAAGTAAATATATATATATAGATATATATATATAGATATATATTTAAAGTTAACATTTGGCTCTTGAGACCCAATAAGAGCTGGCTCCATCACATCCCTAGATAGGGGGGAATGAACGACAGTGCTTTTGCAGTCAGAGGACCGGCTACTGCAGGCCAGTCCCTTAATCTCTCAGGGCCTTTATTTCCTCATCTTTAAAACAATAGGATTAGATGAGATGAGCCCTAAGATTGTTTCCAGCTCTCCATCCTTTACTCCTTTCCAGCTTGGCAAAGACCAGCAAAATTGTATGTGACACTATCATAGGCTTCAGGAGCTCAGGGTCCACTCTGCCTCAAAGGGAGGCAGGCACCAGAGCAGAGGAGGGATGTCAACATACTTCCCTAAAATATGTGGCTTCCTCCTATCCAACATGGACCTGGAATAAGATGAACGAATTTGTCAGATAGCTAGAGTTTAACTCTGTAGGTACCCAAATGATTACATTTTGTTTCCTAGGATGGAGAAATGTATGATTCATGCTAGAAAGTGTTCCATTCACAGTGCATGAGGCATAATTTACCTTTGTGTTGATGGTCCAGTGGCCTCACCATGAGTTTTATTTACTGCGATGGGACTTCTGGTAGGAGTGAACAATGTCCTTGAACTATAATGAAGGTGTCGGTGAAAATCCCACCCTAGACAAATCACTTAAACCATTCTCAGATTCAGTTCCCTTATCTGTAAAATAGCAATATCCCTAGCACCTTCTGCACAGGGAGGAACAGATGAAATTATGTATATACAAACTTTTACAAACTCTAAAGTGCTAAATAAATACAAATTATTATCGTTAACAGGCAGCTAGGTGGTGCAGTGAATAGAGCCAGCCCTGGAGTCAGGAAGACCTGAGTTTTAAACAGGGCTCGGATACTAGCTGTGTGACCCTGGGCATGTCATGTGACTGTTTGCCTCAGTTTCCTCATCTGTAAAATAAGCTAGAGAAATGGCAAATCACTCCAGTATCTTTGCAAAGAAAACCTCAATTGAGGTCATGAAGAAGTGGACACAATTGAAAAACAACTAAACAACAATTGTTAATACTCTTATCATTCTTGTTTTGTAACACACACAAACACACACACAAATTTCCATACATGCATTACACTATATATATAGTACATGTGTGTATGTAGATAGTGTGTGGGTTCATGTGTGCATTTATCTCCATCATCTAACTGTGTCCAGCACAGCTCTGTGGATTATTATTTATTAATATTATTTGATTGGTCATAATTCTTCTCCACAACTTGACTAGTGTGTAAATTAATTCAATTCGAAGTTATAAGTGGAAGTTATATGGGATTCCATGCCATCTTAGGGAGTGAGGGGAGGAGGTAGGGAAGAAAATCTGGAACTCAAAATTATGTAGAACCGTGTGTTGTAAACTAAGAATAAAAAGATAAAGGAAAAAAAAAGAAAAAAGAAAAAAAGTGAAAGCCTGCCCAGCATGACCCAATTAGAATAAAATCAAAGGTTTTGCAAAAAAAAAAAAAAATATATTATTTGAACCTAGATTTATGGCCCTTAATAAGAATTGGTTGAACTGATTTGTGGAATCACCCGGTGGCTAAAATTTCTGTGACAGGTCTCTCCATACTTTGTTTGATTGTTCCTCGAATGCCAGACATCTATCTAGCCATTTCCCAAGGCCTCTGCTCTGCTAACATAGCCTTCTCAAGAGCCCAAGGTCCCCTAGGCCATCATGAGGCAACTGAGGAAGACTTCAGGGAGGACCTCAGTGTTACTGTGATTACTGCCACGCAGGCATCAGCCCCAGTCTAGAGTTATCAACAGCCTTCAAGGAGGAAACATTGCCTCCTGGCATCAGCTGGCTGAATGCCACTGGCCAGAAGCATCAGCCAAGGGGGTGACTCAGGCTTGGCACTATCAACTCCCTTCTCAGATGCCCTGGTTCCTTTTCTTTGAAGGTTGTTGGCAGGCCTCTGGCTTCTCCCTGAAACATCCGTGCAAAGACCTTTTCAAGTTGTGCACCAACAGGAGCAACGCCCAGTCTCAGCCCCATCCAAACAAGGCCCTGAAGAAACACTTGTTACCAAAGGGATTCTTTAGCAATATTTCAGATCTTGTCTCTGCAGAGAGGAGATGAGAAATTGACAAACAGGCCTAATCCACATTTAATCCTCCCTAATGCAAAGCTGTGATCGCACATGTTGTCCTGTGATTATATTTCTTTGGCTGCTTATTTAGTCACTTATTAGAATATACCAACTGACTTTGGACATTTAAAAAAGGGGAAAAAAAGATGAATTAGACAAAGAAAAGAAGGAGGAAGAAAGTTTCCTGGGTACAAGAGCATGTTTTAAGAAAAGGAAATTTTAAAACATGGGCTTTCCGTGGGCCCAAGAGCCTGCTGCCTGGACTCGTGGAAGAGGTTATGTATGCAGCAAGGCAAGCCCTCCGCAGGGTGGAGGCAGCAGCTCGTTTCCATGATAGAGACATTTCGACATGGCCTTTTGGAGATGTGTTGAAAACCAGATTGGGGGGAAAACCAGATTAATAAAACCAGATTGGGGTGCTAGATATGATGATAACCAGATGGGAAGGAGGAGGGTTCAGCAGATGTGTTGACATGATAACCAAATGGATGTGTATGGGGGGAGGGGGCAGCAGATGTGTCAATAACCAGCTGGTGGGGGCAGCACCTAGGGTATTTCAAATCTTGATGTAAGAAGAAGCTGGGTCCTGCCTATAGCATGAGAAAAAGAGCTGCAGAGGCAGGTGTAGCTCCAGCACCACTGGTTAGAAAGAGAACATTGATGTGTGCAATTGTTCAGCCCTTCCAAAGGGACCTTTTTTAGGCAAATATCAAAAAGATCCTATTTTTTTTTCTGGAGGTAAGGGACCACAGGTGCAGAATGGTGTACACACACACACACACGCACACACACACACACACACACACACACCACTGTTTTTATTTTAGTTGGTTTTGCTCAATTGGTTTTCTATGTTACATGCTAAGGTTCACTGGGGAAAGAGGGAAAGGGAAGGGACACATCTAGAAACAAATGGAATAAAATAAAAGACATCAATAAAACCTAGTATGAATGGCCCATATCATTAGGATATTTTAAGAATCTGGATCTGAGTAGCTATCATCTCCCCAGATAAAATTCCTGGAGGACAGAAACCCTGCGTTATTAGTTTCCCCCACTCCCAGCCCCCACATATATTTTTTAGTAATCTCCTTGGTGCTATGTACACAATAGTTATGCAAAATAAAATATCAAATGAATCCTTTCAGCTTATACTCACAAGGTGTCTAAAACCTTATAACATAGACTTATTAAGTACCTACTGTGTACAGAACATTGTGCCAAAGGAAGAGACATGGTTAAGTTAGTTAAGACATGGTTCCTCTATAGAGGGGATAGAACAGCAACACCAACATTATAGGTGGCCATACTACACAATACATATCACAAAGGACGTGTTTTAAAGAGCTGCAGAACGAAGTGTCATATGGGATCCAGGCTCTGTGCTAAATACTCAATCCAAGAGGAGAAATCATTACTCAAAGAGGTTTTCAGAAAGGGTTTTCTGGAGGAGGTGGGGTTTGGGTTGGGTTTTAAAGTGTGTGTCAGTATTCAAAGGGTCAAGAGAGATGAGAAGAGCACTTCAATTATAAGGAACAAGTAGGAGAAAGGTAAAGAGGAATGAAAATGCAGGATATATTTGGGAACAGGCCTGTTTGGCGATAGCCTAGAGTTGATAGAGGGAAGAAGTTTGAACTGAGGCTGAAAAGGAAAGATGATACCAGATTGTAGAGGGCCTTGAACGTCAGACAAGATCTGCTTTGCTCAGTAGGCAATTGAAAGCTACTCGACTTGCCCCAAACAGAACTCATTATCTTTCCCCTCAAACCTTCCCATCTTCCAAACTTCCTCATTTCTGGCAAGGACATCATCATTCTTTCAGTCATTCGGGTTCAAAACCTTAGAATCATCCCCAATTCCTCACTCCCCCTAACCCCAGAAGTCACCAAGTCTGGTGATTCTACCTCCGTAACATCTCCAAAATATCTACGGCATTGAGTCCTTTCTCTTTGCTCACATGGCCACCATCCAAGTTCAGAGCCTCATCACCTCTCCCCCGGATGGCTTCCTATTGGGTCGCCCCACCTCCACTCCTCTCTGTAATCTCATCCTCCACATAGCTGCCAGTGATTTTTCTAATGTATAGGTTTTAGACTATATGTCACTCCTCTACTTAATAAACCCCAATTTATTGTCTCAAGAATTGTACAAAAACTCCTGTCATTTCAAACTTGTTATAACCTGGCTCCAACCTGGTTTTGCAGCTTCATTAGAATTTAAGCTTCTTGAGGGCAGGGGCTACTTTTGTTTATAATTTGTCTTCCTAGGCTTATCACAATATCTGGTCCATAATAAGCCCTTAATAAGAGCTCACAAATTGATTAGACATTACTCCCCCACTTCATGCACCTTACAAATGTAGACCTCGATGGTCCTCACAGGCAATAATCCATCTTCCATCTGTGTCTTTGTACTGTCTGTCCCACAGACCTGAGATGCACCCCCTCCTCCCCTGTCTCAGAATCCTGAGTGTCCTTCAAAGCCCAGCTCGAGTAGCACCTTCTACATGGAGCCGGTCCTGATACCTTCCGCTCTCAGTGCCTCCTTCCCTCAAATTACCTGAAATTTATTCCGCACACTCATACATGTTAGAATATAGATAGACTGGTAAGCTGCTTGAGGGAAAGAACAGTTTTATTGTTGTCTTCTTAGCCTCATAGCTTGGCACGCTACCTGGAACAGAATGTTCTTTGCTTCCTTGATATATAAGTTTTTGATCTAGCCACATGGCATAAGCCCATCTATGGATAAGGAAAATAAATCTGGCAAATAATATTTTCAGTATTTCTGTTGTTTTGCACTATGAAATGTTCAAGTGCTATAGGAGTGTCAAAGTGGAATTGGACTTCCCAGAGCAGGGGAATGGTAGGCAGTTTGAATGGAATGATGTGACGGTTCCTAGAAGAGAATCACGGGAGATGAGATTAGAAAGATAGGATAGGGCCAGACCTCGAGAGCAGGGGTTCTTAACCTTGTTTGTGTCATGGTGTTATTGACAATCTAGTGAGGTCTATGGACCTCTTCTCAGAATAATATTTTAAATGCATAAAATAAAATCCTGAGGATTACAAAGGAAAGCAATTATATTAACACAGTTACTAAAATATATATTTTTTAAAAGTTTATAGACCCGGATGCCTCAGATATCAGGCTGAGGAGTTTGGACATTCACATTAAATTGTAGTTAAATCCTTTAGCAAATTACAACCAGACTTCTGTACTAGTTGATTTTTTCTGTGTGGCTAATCCCAGCTTCACTGCTACATTCACATCTGGTAATGAGTTGTTTTACTTCTCTTTGCTGTCTTTAGGCTCCTTGATATGGTCACATGTTTGGTTCCTCAAATGAGAGAGGTCATAGGACCATAGATTTGGAGCTGGAAGGGGCCTCTAAGATCATCTCAGGCCCTCATTTTGATTAAGGAAGGGCTGAAGCCCAGAGAAATGAAGTTTTACTTGCCCAAGGTCACATAGGTAGGAAGCACCATAGGACACAATGTCAACCCAAAAAGCATATTGGACTTAAGCTTTGTTAGGTAAACCTCATTTAGTAGTACCATGAGGACCCATGAAGAAACATGCACCTTCTGAAAGGAAGTGACAGACTCAGAGGGCAGACCGAGGTATATATATTTTTTGGACATGGTCAATGAGGGAATTTGTTTTGCAGGTTTGTAATGGGAGTTTGTTTTTCTTTCCCAGTGAGAATGGGGGGGAGGGCGGGGCACAGTGAAAAGGAAGATTTTTTTTTTAATTGAAAAGAACTATTTTAAAAAAGAAAAAGGGAAAAAAGTTGCTACAAGATCTCAAGCAAATTTAGAAGTGGAATGACCCTTGAAGGTATGTTTTTAGTCTATTAACAACTAAAGACTGAGATTTAGTGAAGATAAGAAGAAAAATGGTTAAAGATGGCCTGTGTTCTCCACCCCCATTTCCCAAACAGTGAAATTTACCCAAGTATTTGGTGCCTAGAACATAGTAGGTGCCTAATAAATTCTTTTTTATGGTTTGATCAACCAAGTGCTGTTATGCAGGAGGAGATGGACATGAGTACTGAGATTTGTAGAAGCATGTGCTTCTCAAGTACCAAGGATTCTAGAGGTCTCATGCGTGATTAGATATATGAAAGGAATCCTAGAAAGGTCTATATAGGAATGCAAACTGGAATCCTTTTCTTGAGTCTGAATGAACAGAAATCATGTTTTTGAAGCTGCAGAGCTTACATGGGGGGCTAGCCAGTGTCCAAGGTTGGAAGGGAAAGATTGCAATTACTTTACAAAAGCCCAATCAAGCTAACTAGGCAAAGACTAAACACTCTCTCCTTGGGTCCAGAAAGAACATTTGGCTCTCCAAGACCCTGAATTATGTGCAATCTAAAGTACAGTTTCTCCAGGAGAATAGTAAAACCAAGAAAGGAAGTGACAGGCACTTTCTAGACAGTGAATAGAAAAACAAGTTTGAAACTCCCAAAGTCCTGTTTGAATTCAGGATTGATTCATTGGTAGTGACCCCCCCAAAAAACTTGATATATTATGGCTCCTGACAAACTCTCCAAACAAGACCATCTGTAACACAATAATTATGGAAAACAAGATTGTGAGGAGCAGGTCGGAAACAGCTGAAAGACAAGCACGGAAGAGATTGGATCACAAGTCTAGCAAGAAGAGCCGCAGAACCTGATCCCGTTGACTTCATCACAAGGTCAGCTGGATTCCTCAGTTTCTCAGCTGAACCTCACTTTAGTTACTTTTAGGGTAACTGCAAGCTCAGAAGCAAAGAAAGAGGAAGAGGATGGAACGACTCTGGAAGAAGGTCCATTTTAGTCTCTTAGGAAAAAAGTTGTAGAGTAAGCAGGGCAAGAAAATGTGGTTAAAGATGGTCTGGGGTTCAGTGTTTTCCAGCTTTCCAAAGATGATGTTGCTCTCCACTGTGACTTTGGCCTTGCCAAAGTTTGCCACTAGAGTGACTGTCCAGAGAACAAAATTATGAGCATTGGTTTGAAGTGAAATCTCAAGATCTGTGGTATAGACCTGACTTGGTGTACAGAGTGACACTCTACAGACAGGAAGAGCAGGAAATTATCGGCAGAGGACCCAAGTTCAAGTTCTAAGTTCTAGTGCTTATTAGTGATAGTTTTGTGAGTCACTTTTCCTTCTCTGACATGCACTTTCCTCACCCATAAAATAGAAGGGCTAGATTAGATGATTCCTAATCATTTCTTTTTTTTTAATTACTGAAACTTAAATACACAACAAGAAAAAGAATATTATAAATTAAATACAAAATAAGAAAAAAGCATGTCATGTGCACAGCAGAATATAAGAGAGGATTTAAAATATAAAGCAATAAATCTGCATTTCAAGAAAGTCTATATAATAAATACTACCTGTTATGCAGAGAGCTGTCCATCTTTTTTTTTTTTTTTTACTTCCTTGTTAGTTTTCTTTTGCTCTCTGCTGTGCACTTTTTACTTTGTTTTCTTCCCCCTTCCTCCAATCCGGTTCGGTTCCGTGTCATGCCGTGCCTTGCCCTCAACCCCTCCCCACCCCCTCCCCACCCTCACCCCGTCCCAGGCTACAATTAAGCATGGATATTTAATTCCTTTTAACTCTAAAATCCTAAACTTTAATTTGTGGTGAGCAAGGAGAGAGAAGACTTAAAAAAGTACCTAAACTAGGAACAAGACCTAGGGCCTAGGAGGTGCCTCAACATATGGAAGAGTTAGGCACATTAGGCACCAAAGCCACCTTTACTGATCCAGTGAAATCTGACAGGAGGACGTGACTTGGCCAGACCAGGTCAGCACCAAGTGACATTGTGACTTTGCCAAGCTAAGTAGCAGAGTCTACATTTGAACTCAGATATCCTTAGAGCAGTATGTGCCCTTTCTGCCTTAGCTATGCCACTTCTTTCTTGTTCTGCTACAGCAATGACCAAAGAACTAGACTGGTAGGGCTAAAGTTTATTCTTCTTGGAAAGTAGGATAGGGACATGGGTAGGATCTGAGATTTCACTTGCATGGGGAACTCCCAGATGAGGAAACTCTCTCCATCACTGCAATTCTATGCATTCTCTTCACCTTCTAGTCTCAGTGTTGCCTAGATTATCAACAGGTTAAGTGACAAGGTCACATTGCTTATATGTGTCAGAGGCAAAACTTGAACCCAGGTCTTTTTAGTCTGAGTAGTTCAATACAGCTTCATTTTACAAATGGGGTGACTAAGGCATGGAGAAATACTATGATTTGCCTGCTGAACCTTGTCTGTCTTTTCACCTGAGCACCAGCTTGAGATACATTTCACTATCATGTTCAGTTTGGCACATATGTTCTTTCCATATACAAAGATGTCAAAATAACAATGCCTCATCTATTCAGCAACACAGAGTAAAAGGGGTGTACATAAGTAAATTCGAACCATTTGGGAAAGAAATCTTTCTAAAATGTACTCTATATATGCATTCCAACCATCTTAAATCATTTAGGTTTTCATTGTGCCTGGCACATAGTAAGTGCTTAATAAATATGTAGATTGATTTTTTTTCATGATTCAGATTGACATATGTTATCCTATTATGTTACTATTGTCTACTTTTTCATTTGTCTGCTTCCTCCTTTGAGGTCAGACTTTTCTTCTTGCTTTCTGCCTGCCTCTAAGATCCCCCACCTCCTCATTCCCCAGTCCTTCTAATCCTTTTAGCTTATTGCTTCCATTCTACTATGAGCTGGGAAACCAGACAAGTTCTTAAGAACTGGAATTTCATTTAAGGTCTAAGGGTTCTTGTGTCTAGCTTTAATGCAGGGAGACTTTGTGCCCCCTAATTTAGGTGCTCACTTGCATCCTGGTGTTCTGGAAGACTTGAGGTCTACCCTTAGTAATGATACGTGATCTTAAATTTTGAGCAAAGCTAGTTTGTTTGACCCTTCCAAAGTTTGGACCCCTGACCTTGGATTATTTGACTAGTTGGTCAATTTATGAAATACTATATTATTGTTGATAAGCTGATACCAATTAATAAAAATACTACATTTTTTTATTTCTTTATTTTTATTTCTTGTGCTCCTTGGACTGAGCTCCACTGTGATCATGCCCCTAGAAAACCTCATTGCTAGGAAACTCATCTTCCTTTGAGATTGAACCAGCTTCAGTACTGATATCTCTTCAGTACTCTTAGTATACTCTGTTCCTCTGTTTGGAGAACTGAAGGGCAGAACAAAGAACTTCCTTTAAAGAGGGCGCCCAGGCCAACCAATTCCTCCTCTGTAAAATAAGGTTGATAATAGCACCTACCTCATAAGGCTGTTGTAAGGATCAAAGGAGATAATTTTAAAGTGTTGTCTTTGCTGTGTTGTTCAGTCCCATCCAATCTTTGTGACCCCATGGACCATACTGTCCGTGGGATTTTCTTAGAAAAGATACTGAAGTGATTTGCTAATTCCTTCTCCAGTAGACTAAGGCAAACAAATTAAATGACTTTCCCAGCATCACACAAGAAGGAGACTTTGGATATAGTTTTCCTGGTTCTGCTTACTTCACTTTGCATCAGTTCAGACAAATATTCCAATTAATTTCTATACTCATCAAGCTTTTCTTGTATTCATCTTGGTCATAATGGCCGAGAGGTATAGATGAGGACAACTCCACATTTTAAAGGATGACTAGATTTACAATTCAGACCCTGCAAGAAAAGCAGTGTGGCATTGTGGAGAGCTAGACCTAGGAACCAGGAGACCTGGGTTTGAATCCCAGACCAGCCACTAACTGACTGTGTAATTTTGGAAAAGGTCACTCTCTGAGCCTGTTTCCTCAACTCAATTAATTGATCAATAAACATTTATTAAAAGTCTACTATGTGCCATAGTGTCTGAGGCCAGATTTGAACTCAGGTCTTCCTGACTCCAGGCCCAGCACTCTGTCCACTGAGCCATGTAACTGCCCTTTCTTGTATAGTCCTTGGCATATAGTAAATCCTATGTAATATTAGCTGCTATGATTATTGTTAATTATCATCATCCTAATATTGTGTGGGAAAAGTACATAACTAGAATTCTAGTTCTTTGACTCCTAGGCCAAATTTATCCAAGGACAAATAGTCACCTGATCTTTCTGAGCCTTATATTCCTTATCTGTTAAAGAAGATTTTTCCAGTCCAATATCCTTAACCATACTATGAATTCTTAGAATCACGGAATGTAAGAGGTCAACATTTGGCCACTACCTGCCATCTAAACATAGAATTTTAGATTTAGATTAAATTCATCAATTCATTAATTAGTGTTGGAAGGGACTTTAGAGATCGTCTAGTTTAACATTTTTATTTTTTATCTTTCCACTCTTCTTATACCTTACTCTTTGATCCAGTGACAGTGGCCTCCTGGCTGTTCCATGAACGAGACTTTCCCCAATGCCTGGAATGCTCTCCCTCCTCCACTTCAACTACTGACCTTCTTGGCTTCCTTTAAGTCCCAACTAAAATCCCACCTTCTCCAAGAAGCCTTTCCCAACCTCTTTTAATTCTAGTGCCTTCCTTGTTAATTATTTCTCATTTATTTTGTGCATAGTTTACTTTGTATATACTTGTTTGCACATTGTTTCCACCATTATGTCGTAAGCCCCTCGAAGGCAGGAACTGTGTTTTGCCTCTTTTTGTACTTCCAGCACTTAGGACAGCACCTAGCACATAGTAGGCTTTTAATAGATGTTTATTGATCAGTTAATTGAGATGAGGAAACCAAGGCCCAAAGAGTGACCTTTCCAAAATTGCACAGTTAGTTAGTGGCTGATCTGGGATTCATACCCAGGTCTCCCGGTTCCTAGGTCCAGTTCTCCACAATACTACATTGCTTTTCTTGCAGGGCCTGAATTATAAATCTAGTCATCCTTTAAAATGTGGAATCATGAATAGTCTTCAGCTCTTGACCATTGTGACCAAGATGGATACAAGGAAAGCCTGATGAGTATAGAAAATAATTGAAATATTTGTCTGAACTGATGCAAAGTGAAGTAGGCAGAACCAGGAAAACTATATTCAATGACTATGACAATGTAAATGAAAAGAACAATAACAAAAATACTGAAATTAATATTTTGAAACCATAACGTCCAAACTCGGTCTCAAAGAGGAGAGATGAAAAGCCACCTCTTCCTACTTCCTTGCAGTGGTAGGAGCCCATGGGTGAGGAATATATATATATATTTTTCCAGGTGTTGAATGGTTTTGCAAAACATTTTTTTCCTTCCTCTTCCTTTATTCTGTGTTATAAGGGATTGATTTCTAAGCAAGAATAGGCATATAGAGAACAGAGAAATAAAGGCTCAATGAAGAAGGCAAGGAAAATGTAGGTATTATTAAAAACAAAAGATAGCAACAAAAATATTGTTGTAAGAAAAAATTAAATACTGTCCAATGTACTTTTCTTAAAAAGGCAAAGAAGGTGCACAGAGAGAACTAGGAAAACAGTATGCACAAGACAACACTGCTGTAAATGAAAAAAACAACACTGGCAGGCATACAACCAAACTCTGAGTAATTATAGTGACCAGTTTTGGTCCCAGAACACAGAGATGGAATTTGCCTCCCTCCTTTTCTGTAGAGAGATGGACGACTATAGACAAAAGAATGTTGTGTACACTGTCACATCAGGTGTGGTAGCTGAGTCACTGGTTTTATATATTTTTTTCCTTGTTATAAAAAAGTGGGGAGTGGGGGGGGGCTCAGTGAAGGAAATCCAGAAATGACTTTAACGCCACAACAAAAGTCATAACTAGCTATGTTACGGACTCTCTGGACGTGACTACCATGCCACTTTTCTCCTCTACCCTCACTTTTAAGTGCCCTTTTAAATTTTGTCTTTTCTCATCAGAATGTAAACTCTTTGAGAGCAGAGACTGTTTTTCTTTTTGCTTGCATTTGTCTCCCCAGCACTTGGCTCAGTGCCTGACTCGTAAGTGTGTAATAAATGTCTACTAACTGTCATCAATAAAGTAATTTTTTGAAGTTCAAAATGAATAAATAAGATCTTTAAGTCAAATAGAAAAAAAGAAGGCAAAAATTACAGAATATTTTTAGGAAGGCTTCATTCCAAAATGACAATATTTTTTATCTTACGTCAATAAGGACACAGGCCAAGGCTATAACCTAGTTAGATGCTGCAGAGTTGATGATTTGCAATATAGTAGAATCTAGTGTGTTTCAGTGACTGTAATCTCATTCCTCTCCCTGCAATGATGTTCCCTCTGACCCCTCCTCATTCTCCAGACACAAGAATATCCAAAACTATCCAATACCCTTCCCCTGCCCACCAATCTTAAAGGCATGGCTTTTTATTCAAACTCTCTCAGGTAAATCCATTGTTTCTTTCACGTGGCCAAAGAGAATGCTGTTTTTCATGACCACACCAAAGGGTTTTTCCTACCTGGAAATTACAAGACCTTCAGTCTATCTGATTGTGATCTTTTCATATGCCCCAAAGTGTCTAGGGAGGGGCTTTCTTCCACCCACATAAGTGTGGTGTTACTGTCTCATGACTCTTCTACCTTCTCTGGAGGCCAATCTCTCTGCCCATTCATTGCTGGACTCTACTGTGACTCAAAGATTTTGATAGGACTTTTCCAACAATTTCAGTGGAATACTTCAGTCCTGTGAGTCCATGTTCCTACCCTGAGCAAACTTACCATTTGTAAAAAAAAAAAAGTCAGAGGGCAGAGAGATCTCATTGAATGAACACTGAAATCAGAGTGAGAAAACCTAAATTCAAATCTTAACCCCACTATTTACTGTTTGATCTTGTACATATCACCTCCCTGCTCATCATTTACCTGTAAGCACTCTTAAGGAGTTCTCTATCAAGACCAAGAACCTCGGCATGCTGCATGATCAATAGCCTTGCTATTCACACCTTATCAGTACTCTGTCCCTCTGATTGGAGGGCAGAGTGAAGAGCTTCTCCAAGAATTGCCATTTAAGGAAGATGTTGAGGCCAGAGTCATCTCTACATTTCACATTCATCTCATACTTCTTTGGATTTCTCCATCTTTGACTTGCCCATCACACCCCCCAGCCAGGTACCTTCCCCTGCCTCCCTGATTTTCAGCTTCCTTTTGTGTGTTTTTCTCATTAGATTGTAAGCTTCATGAGGACTGGGACTATTTTTTTTCTTAGCACAATACCTGGCACATAGTAGAAATTTAAATAAATGTTAATTGATGGACCAACTGACTTTGGGCCTCACTTTCCTTATATGTAAATTGGGGGGATGGTGAATTAAATGAAAGTCTAAGGTCTGCCCAGATTGAGACTCTGCGATTCTATGATGCTGAAAACAATAGCATTGGTGTGGTAAGAACAACAGAGCTAAGAGGAAGTGGTGGCCCACAGAGCACTCCTAGGACCCAGTCTTTCCAATGATGACCTCACATGGACTAATAGTAATACAAAGAGTAGTAAAATAGTAAGGGCCTAAGGACCACTAGGCTTTATATCATGTCTTGCAATGGCATCCTAAGTACCACTGGACCTTTCTGTCCACCCAGGAATGGAGATCTCCTGTACACATTGTCTCTCCTTTTTAGAAAGTGAGCTTCTTGAGAGCAGGGACTGTCTCACCTTTTTTATTTCTATCCCCAGAGATTGGCAGAACACTTGGCACACAGTAAGTACTTAATAAGTGTAGTGTTCAAATAAGTGTAATGTTCATTTTTTAAATTAATTTATTCCTTTACAAAAACCTCTCCACTCAAGGGGAAACAAATGTAATATGGGTGACACATAAGGACTATGGAATTTCCATCCAGGGAGGTATTCAGGAAGAGAAGAAACAACTACCCATCTGCTTTAGCAGTCATCTCCTTGAAAATATCATCTTCTCCCATCAAAAAAGCATTTCTTAAACACTTACTGTGAACCAGATACTATGCTAAGGTCTGAGGATACAAAATAAGGCAAAAACACCAACCCCTTCATCAAGGAGCTTACACTATGCAAACAATACATAGAAGTACCTGTAAGATACATTCAGTATTAAATGTGAGGTAATCATAGCAAAAGTATAGAAGTCTCTATACATAGAAGTACCTATAAGATACATTCAGTATTAAATGGGAGGTAATCAAAGAGTACATATAGACGTACTTAAAAGAAACATTTAGTATTAAATGGGAGCTAATCTCAAAAGGAAAGACACACAGTATGTTGGGAGGAAAGGGAAACCAAATGGTGGCTAAGAAAGACCTCATTTAGAAGATAGGATTGAAGCTGAGTCTTGAAATCAGAGAAATCAGAAGGTGGAAAACTGGAAGTGAGGAGAGAGAACATTCTGGATGTGGGGGGACAGCCAACAAATAGGTAGAGTCAGTAGAGGGAGTGTCTTTGGTGAGGAACAACAAGGCCAGTGTCCCTGGGTCATAGAAAATGTGGAAGGGAGTCGTGTCCAAGGAGACTAGAAAAGTAGGAAGGGCCCAAGTTGGGAAAGGCTTTCGGAGCCCACCAGAGGTTTTTATATTTGATCTGAGAAGTGAAGGGGGAGACACTGGAGGGGCTGGACCAGATCAGCAGCCAACTAGCTTAACTCTCTCATTTTACAGATAAAGAAACTGAGGTGAGAATTTAAGAGACTTGCCTACAGCCATATATAAAAACAAAGACAAGATCTGAAGCCGGATCCTTGGGATCCCTTCTAAATCTGTGACTTGAAGATTCAATGTGTCTGCTCCTTCTCTTGTATAGCCTGGCTTTTTAAAAAAAGGAAAAAAATATCATAAATAAATGAACAGTTCAATGTGATGGAATAAAGGGCTGATGGTTTTTGGTCTCTAAATATTGACATGAATTTTAAGAATTGGTAGATGTTTGACTTCTGATGGAGCAATGTGGTACACAGGGCCTTCCTAGATTTGATCTTAGGGAGTTCTAAGTTCAAATACACATCAGATATCAGCTGTATGACCATAGGCAAATAACTTAATTTATAAACCTCTATGTTCCCATCTGTAAAATGGACATAATACCTGTAGGGTTATGATAAACAAATGGCAGCTATTATGATGATATCTATGATCAACCTTCATTCTCCTCCTGCCTGTGATTCTTACTTTCTGACTTCACATAGATTAGTACTAAAACAAAGAGTAGCAAGGTAGTAAGGGCCTAAGGACTACTAGGCTTTTTGGGTGCCTTGCAATGGCATCTTAAATACTCCTGGACCTTTCCATCCACCCAGGAATGGAGGTCTCCTATACACATTGTCTCTCATTTTCAGAAAGTGTGCTTCTTGAGAGCAGGGATAGTCTCACCTTTTTATTTCTATCCCCAAAGATTAGCAGAGCACTTCGCACATAGTAAGTGCTTAACAAGTGTAGGACTTTTAAAAAAATTAATTCATTCCTTTATCAAAACCTCTCCACTCTAGGGCAAACGCGTGTAGTATGGGGTAACAAATGAGGATTATCCTTATTTCAGTGCCACACCCCTGGGCTGGTATTTTCATTATAAGGGGAAATGAATGAAGTATGGGTAACAAATGAGGATTATCCTTACTTCAGTGCCACACCCCTGGGCTGGTATTTTCCTTATCTCCCAAGCTCTTTCTAGTTCCCCTTGGAAAGTATCTCCTCCCATGAGGTTAGGGACTGTCTTGCTAGAATCCCCCTACTTAGCACTGTAGCGAACACATAGCAAGTACATAATCATGCTTGTTGCTTTGAATGGCTACTTTATGAAGTAAATTGGCACAGTAATGTCAATTTTTAAAGATCCCTCATCTCATTCATCTGGGTACTCCTCAAACTAACACATCCACCCAAGCCCCTTCACATCTTATTTCAATAGACAAGTCATCAGGAAATTGCTATGGCCAAAAAAAAAAAAAGTATTGCTTAATGGCCCAAATTCTGGTGATGAGCTCTTCCACCTCAACTAGATTGGTCCACAAATACACAGGAGAGCCATACACGGAGTCTTTCTGCCTTGCTAGGACCTTACAGAGCTCAGGCTCTGCTGACATAAACTCTGTGACTTCACCTACCTACCAAGATTCTAGCTTCCAATTAGACTTTCACATCCTAGTGTTCACTTGGATTGTCATTTAAATATGCCAATTATGTGTCAAATCCTTCTTTTTAAGGCTGAAATATTTAAATTAAATTCAAAGGTGAGATTCCAGGTGAATCTTTGGAAACCACTCGGGGACTCACTAAGAAACATGGTACAGATAAGAGTTAGTTCGTTGTTTTTAATTCGTTTTTTCAATCATGTCCAACGATGACCTCAGATAGAGAAAGGAGGAATGAGAAGTAGGGGTGGGGCTTGAAAGATAACTCAGTGTTAAGAGTGGAGGGGGAAAAATAGTCCAGTATTGGGGCATGGCTTGAGCAGAGGGGCGTAAAATGAACCAGATTTTGTGCAAGCCCTATGGGCAACTTTGGAAATTGGGAATGCAATATCCAGGCATCATATATTTAGTTATACAAGCTTAGCCCAGTCACTTAACCTCTGAGCAGGTGACCATACTTACACTACCTGCTTCTGTGTTCTTGTGAGCACAACACTGTATAAAGTGTTACAGTATTATATTGATATGAGATATCATTATTATTAGTGGTGGTAATACCATCAACCATAAGGATCTTATGCCTTAGATCTGGGAGTATTAAAGTCTCACTTTACAATCTAGGTTTACGAATGAAGAAATTCAGGTCAGGGAGAGATTGGGTAATTTTTCCCAGTGTTTCACAGGTGGAGTTATTGAGCAATCATTGTAACATATGCCATTTGTCTTATCACAAAATAAAGAACTGCTTGTCATAAAAAAAAATGTAATTTTTTTGGTCACTGAAAATGTGCATTTGTAAAAAGTAATACTACAAAGTAGATTGCATACTACTCAGTAAGTGGCTGCCTATCTTGCCCAGTCCTAATAGTGACTAGTGCAAGAATTCTAGAGGAAGGCACACTAAGACTTAATGCCTAGCATAGTGCCTAGCACATAGCAGGTACTTAATAAATGCTAGTTGACTGAGACATTAAGAAGTGTCATCTGGTAGCTGGGCAGTGAGAGAGGAAACTGAGAACTGTTAAAAAGTAAACACAAGAATTCAAGAGAAGTCTGGGACCATTTTGCATAGGAGTAAACTGACCCCTACACTTTTGTGGCCTTCAGACTTATAGTACCCACTATATTATAGCACAACAACAAATAATGCTCATAACGGCAATCCTTAGCCATTGAGAAGACAAAGTGAGCACCAAACTTCCTTTGCTTTAACCATAATCAGATAGAAAACTTGCAAATATGTACAATATGCAAATATGTACATGCCTGATTCAGACCACACTCTGTTTATCTAGGTCCTTCAGTGGATAGAATGTTGCATTCAGATCAGAGTAATCCAAGTTCAATCCCTCGTCTCAGAAACTTACTAGCTCTGTGACTGAGAGTAAGTCACTTAACCCCTAAGACTCTATTTCCTCATCTGTAAAATGGGGATAGATATCTCACAAATATCTAAAATGTATATGTATAAAATCTTATTTGATTATCATAACAACCCTGGGATGAGTCCCATATATCCCTTACACCTATCTTATCTCTCTCCCCACACACATACATAATTGTATATAAAATTATATGTATACACACACACACATTTGTGATACATGTATGTGTATATATACATTTATACACACCAAACTTTAAACTACATAAAATTTACCTCTCATCATTATTATGTGTGTGGGATCATGCCCTGATGAATCCTCATCAGCAAATTTCATTGATCATTTGGAAATGTATATGATATTTTAAGATTTGCAATGCATTTTATTTATACATAGGTAGAAGAAACTTCTACCAATGTAGGAAGGTACCTTTTTTAAAAATTTTTGTGGCACTGGAGAATTGCCAGAAAATTGAAGAGTTAAGTCACTTGCCCAGAGTCTCACAGCCAGTATATATCAAAGGAGGGTCACATAGCTCTGCAGCCAGCTCTCTGGCTGCTACCCCAGGCTGCTTCTTAGAGCCTTGAAGATGCTTAATAAATGCTCATTGGGGAAACAGCCTTATATAGAGTGCAGAGTCAACTTTGTAATAAGAAAGACCTGGGTTCAAGTCAGTTTTATCTCTGACACATACTAGTAGTTGTATGATGCTGGGAGTCATGTAATCACCCAGTGCCTCAGGCAATTTTTAAAAATTATAAGTTGCAGAACAAGTGCAAATTTATACTGATAGAAGGAGTTAGTCAATCACTGGAAGTTCCTTATACCAATGAAATCACAGGTCCAATCCAAATAAACATTGGTTGATCAAATCAATCCCCAAATCACGAGGTATGTATCACCCCCATTATACAGATGAGAAAAGTGAAGAGACTCAGAGGTGGCTCAGAGGTGGTGAAATGACTTGCCCAATCCACAGAACTGGAATTAGACTTTGATCTAATTCACCTTCCCCTATATCTCTAGGACTGTACTACAATCCTACTCTCACACTGAAGGCAATTGAATAGGATCTCCCATTAAAAACAGCCAAAGTGGGAGATTTTTTCCAAACCCTGAATTACCCTGCCTCTAAGTTCTTATTACTGTTCAGGGATTAAGCCTTTTATGCTTTTTCACTCCCAAAGTCTTGAAGCTGCTCCAACTAGAGCCTGGAAAAATCAAGAAAGTCGTCATCATAATTTCACACTTAATATCACCCACCCCCTTATAGTCTACCCCTGTGCCTTATAACCTACACTCCAGTTGACACACAAGCCCCATGTTAGAAAAATGCTGTAATTTCCCATTCCATAGTATGTGTGCTTTGGCCTCCCACACATTTCCAAGAACTCACTACTAGCATTTTCCCATCCTCCTTAAGCATTTCAGACCATATCAAGGTTTCACATATCAGATCCATCCAGATCCAGAAGGAAACTTGGAGAAAAGGAGCCATCCCCTATCTTATTTCTATTTTTACTTATTACTGTAATCATTGAAGGCCCTGAATAACGCTGAAACATGAAAGTCAAAGAATGCCATTTTTTCATTGTCTTGCCAAGCCAGCAGGTAACCAGATTCTATTTCACTTCAGCTGGTTGACCTGGAAGAAAATAAAGATAACAGCCCCTTGATGGAAACCTCAAAGATTTCCCATATATAAGGACAACTCACATTTCTATATCCCTTTAAGATTAACAAAGCAGTTTCCTCGTTTGCTCGCAGCATGGAAGAGAAGCTAGTAGCTGTTGGAGTAGGAATTTGAACATATATGTCTCCTGACTACTGAATGCTCTCTCTACCTCTGACTACTGAATGCTCTCTCCACCTCGTCACACTGACTCTAATTTACATGGAAGTCAGTGAGGACACAGGACTAGAATGCAGTTTCTCCTGGCTTGGGGAAGAGACTTCCCTTGCTAACAACTTATAAGACTTAAGTTTAGGTGACTCCTATTTTCAGGTTCTTTTCCTGCTTCCTAGAGTAAGTGGGTTCCAGAAAAAGGAAGTATCTAGTTTTGCTTTCTGAGACTTCCCCTGCCCATCAGGTTTAGTAGAAATCACTGGGTCTCAGCCAGATGAGTGCACACCTGTCACTCCCATTAGAATATAAACCTTGAGACGGATATTTCATTTTTGTCTTTGTAGCCCCAGTGCCTAGCATACAGTAGGTGTTTACTAAATGCTTGTTGATTAATTTTGATCTGAGTATTGAGCTTTCTCTTCAAGAGCAATTCAGTGAGAAGACCACTTGGTTCTCAGTGGGACTGTCACTAGGGATAATCCTAGTGAATGGTATTCTAGACTAGAGACAGAAAACCTTCCATGTTTTCCCGTTCTTGTCTATCATTTTCCATCACTTTCCATGATTCTGCTAAGAAAGGATGCTTGCCAAACTCTTCATCTGGTTTCTAATTTTTTTTTTCAACTGACAAAAATCAATTTCTCTTCTACCTTACTTTCCCACAGGGAAAAGAAATAGAAAAACAAAAAACCTTATTGTAAATATGTATAGTCAGGCATTAGCCATGTCTAAAAGCATATTTTAGTTTATACTCTGAGGCTTCTGGTCCTTTCATTTTGTTTTTTGGAGGCAATCAGGGTTAAGTGACTTGCCCAGGGTCATATAGCTAATCAGGTCTAAGGCTGGATTTGAACTCAGGGCCAGTGCTCTATCTACTGCACCCCCTACTTGCCCCTGCTGGTTCTTGTAATATCTGAGCTGCCACTATTACACAGGATGTCTTTCTATAGTTTTACATCCTTACTCTCCAACTGACCAATATCCATGGTCATCCATGCCCTCTACGATGCCTTCATGCCATTTCCCAATACAACTTTTCTGGTCCAAAATATCACAGCATCCTGTCCTCCCATCCTTTGGGGCATAGAATGCTCTCCCACCTCATTTCTGCTTCCTGGCTTCCCTGATTTCTTTCAAGTCCCAGCCAAAGTCTTAGCTTCTACAGGAAGCCTCTTAATTCCAGTACCTTCCCTCCGTTGAGTATTTCCTATGGTGTTTGTTTATAAGTTATTTGCATGTCCTTGAAGGCAGGGACTATTTTTTGGCATCTAGCTATTGTCATTTGTCTTTTATTCTCCAAGAGGACCATGGCATCAGGAGGGTGATGCCACGACTTGCAAGTGAATTGGATTTAAGCAAGGGAGGTTGTGCGAGGTCACCAGCCTCACTTTCTCCTGTGCAGCCATCTGGGTCCAGTAGCCAGATACAACTCAGGACGACTGGAGATGTCCGCTTGGTATTTGCAGTGCTTGGCACAGTATCTGGCACATTGTAGGAACTTAACAAATGCTTACTGACTGACTAGGGCAGGAGGACCTGGAATGGAGAAGAAGCAAAGCAGAAAGAGGAAGGAGTAGAGAGAAGAGGGCTGAGGAGTCCTGGGATCCTTCTGAAGTTTTTCTGAGATTGAACACTCGGGGGTCCAAAGCTAATAAGCTGAATGACTTTGGAAAGTTCCAGATGCAAAAACATCTCGACTGGGTGAAAAATGGACCAAATTGAATAAGATTAAGTCTCATAGGGATAAAATATAAAGTTCAGCATTTGAAGAAGGTTTGTTGAACTAGGGGGAACAGCTAGGTGGCACAGTGGATAGAGCACCAGGCCTAGAGTCAGGAAGACTCATCATCATGAGCTCAAACCCGACCTCAGACACTGACTAATTGTATGATCCCGGGCAAGTCACTTAACCCTGTTTGCCTCAGTTTCCTCATCTGTAAAATGAGCTGGAGAAGCAAATGGCAAACTACTCCAGTATCTTTGCCAAGAAAACCCCAAATGAGGTCACCAAGAGTTGGACACAACTGAAAGTTGAACTATAAGCTCAATACAAGTCACTACCGGAGCAGATCCTCCACACACTATGCCTTAATTAGATACACCTAGTGATTTGCTATAGCAGAACTTAATGGCCAGCCTTCTGGGTATGGGCCTCTGCATACTCAGATAACAGGTGGGCTGGTCCTCAGATAACAGACATACAGTCCATAGCTCCTTCTCCACTTAACCCTTTCTAATTTGTTAGGACCTTGCCGGAGGCTATGGTATTTTAGGACATATCACACAGTCACCTCTGACTCCCTGAGGCATCCAAAGAGGAATTTAGTGGAGGCAAAAAATTGTACTGGACAAATATCATAACATCATAGGATTTAGAAGGAAGGGAATAAGCTTTTATTAAGTGCTAACAGTGCACTGTGCAAAGCACTGTACAAATATAATCCCAGCTGATCCAGAGAGGTGGGTGCTATTATGATCTCCATTTTAGAACTGAGGAAACTGAGGGAAACAATGGTTAAGTGACTCACCCAGGGTCACACAGCTAGTAAGTGTCTGATGCTGGATTCGAACTCAACTCTTCCTGACTCCACGTCTACCCACTCTACCCACTATGCCATCTAGCTGCCTAGATTTAGACCTAGAAGGGAACTTGGAGATCCTGTGATTCACATCAATCTCCTCATTTGATGAAATAAGGAAACAGAGGCCCAGAAAGATGAAGAATATTGCCCAGTGTCATATAGGTGGCAAATGCAAAGCCAGGCTTCAGACTCAGACTCTGTGGTTCTTCCCATAACACAATGCTTTATCACAATTAAGACATCTGAATTTCTCATAATACCAATATAGCTATTCCTAGTTAGCCTACTGTTTTTTCTTCAGCTTTATATTCTATATATATATTAACGTACCAGGGAGAAAGAGTCACAGGTTTGCAGCCAGAGGACCTATATTTACATTCTGGCTTTACTATTTCTGCTTAGTACCTGTGTGAGTATGAAAAAATCACTACCTGTCTAGACCTCAATTTCTCCAACCATAAAATAGACAATATGAGTTCTACAAGCTCTAAAGCTAAGGTCCTATACATAAAAATAGGCATGATGACTGGACCTGTGATTTCACTAATATAAAAGGACCTCCCCAACCCAAGTGAGGAAATTCTCTCTACCAATGCAGTTCAGCACTTTCCTTATGGTCTTAGAGAGTTGTCTAGAACACTGACTTAAGGGACTTGTCCAGGGTCACATAGTCAGGGTGTACCAGAGGACTTGAACTCGATCTTCCTGGCCTCAAGTGCCTCTCTCTGACCACTCAACCATACTGCTTTTCTTATGAATGACAATATTTAAAATAATTTACATTTCTATAACTCTTGAAAGTTCATAAACTATTTTCTTTACAAAAACTCTTTGAAGTAGATAACCTACATAGATATCCTCTACCCATAGGTTTTACAGAAAAGGAAACTAAGGCTGAAAGATAAAGTGACAATAATAATAATAGCTAGCACTTATATAGCAATTTAAGCTTGTATTGTCTCATTTCATCCTTACAACAGCTTTGGGAGGTAGGTATTATACTCACTTTACAGATGAGGAATCTGAGCCAGAGGTCAAGTGACTTGCCTAGAATCACACAGCTGCTAAGTGTGTGAGGCCAAATTTGAACTCAGGACTCCTTGACTCCAGGTCCAGCTCTCTATCTACATCTCCACTTAGCTGGCACATGATCACATAGCTAATAAATAGAGAACCAAGAATTCAAACCCAGACCTCCTGGCTTGAAGTCCAATTCTCAGTATACTACATGCTTTAAGCTCTTCGATGATCAAGATGGGGTTGGAAAACAGACCACAAAGACTTAAGAGTAAGAGGAAAGGAAGTGGGGTCATCCACTGTAGACAATGTTCTCAAAGACATTATCGCAAAAGAAAGCCAGGATGATAGCTATTGGGGATTCACAAGATGACCTGAAGATATTTTTGAGGATGGGGGAGACATCGGAATGTTTCTAGGCAATAGGGAAGCAGCCAGTAGACAGAGAGTAATTGAAGTTTAGTGAGATAAGAGTGGTCAGGCTGCTAGGATAACACTTAATATCCCTGTGACCCTAGTCAAGTCACATTTTTTTCTCAGCCTCCATTTCAGAATCTGTAAAATGGGGATAATAACAGCACCTGCCTCACAGGGTTATTGTGAAGATAAAATGAGAGAAACCTAAAACGCTTCGAAAACTTTAAAGTGCTGTGTAAATGTCAGCTACTATTCTAAGAAGCATAGTTGATGTGAAGGCCCTCTGCACTAGACAAAGGGGAGGCTCTAACTAGAATTAACCAGCCTCGGCCAATGGTACTGTTTTACTGGGCCTGGATCCCTGCTCTGCCATTTTCTACCTGGGTGGTGGAAAAAGTCATGTTCTACTCTCTGGGCTTTGGTTCTCTCATCTGTAACATTAGGAAGTGAAATTAGATGAACTCTCTGGTTCTTCTTAGTTCTGAAATCTAAGCATCCTAATGAGTGCTATGAGGTAGGTAGCACTGTTAATTAATGAGGTCCAGAATTCATTGGCTGGTTTAGAGGCAGAGTTAACGGTTACTACTAACACAAGTGGGGAGGTGTCTCGTGCTCAAGCTACGACAGGGACCAATTCAATTCAGCAGACATTTATAAAGCGCCTACTGCATGCAAGGCACTCTGCTAGACATCGAAGACACAAAGCTGTCTGGGGCCTGAAGGAATTTTCTACTGGTCATAAGTAAATAATTTCCAGAGGGAGACGGCATTAACAGAGAGAATCAGGAAAGGCTTCCTGCAGGAACACGAGCTATGTTCTGAAGGCAGTGTTGCTTGTGGAAGTTTCTTAGCCTGGGTTCCTTAAAGCACAGAGAGAATTTTATCTACCCTCAGGTCAGCAAGAGTTCCTGTTAAATAAAATAAGTAGCCAAATGGAAAGGATAAGAAATTTACTAGCCCGTTAAGGAAGCCTATGTGGGCTGGTAGTAGTTGCATTTTCTTAGGGTACAGATGGAGTAGTTATAGCTCCCCACAAATGCATGTACCTCATGTTCATCCTCTTCCTCTTTGATAGCTAAGTGAGGGAAGTGAGAAAAGAGTGAGTTCTTGGCAAGGGTGAGCACCTTTGCAAAGGCAAGAAGCTGAAGAGGGAATGTAGTATGTGGTAAAATAGCTAGAAAGTCAGTTTTACTGAAACATGGTCTGTGAAGGGAAGTAGTGGTAAGGCTACAATGGCACATGGGAGCCATGGGGCCATCACCTACCTTGGGTAGTTGCAAAAACAAATGAAGTGCATTAAATATAAGAAAAGGAGTTTGTCCCAGGGTTTGGTTTGGATTCTCGGCCTGGGTTAGTGCTTTGCTTTCTGCTTAGCCAGTAGGCTTGGCAAATGGATTTTCTGCTGCTCAAATACCTTTATTTCCTATTTAATCTTAGAGCCAAAAGAAAGATTTGTAGCATTTATCCATGAGACTACCCCTGACCTGTTTTAGGAGGTTTAGCATGAAAGCTTCTGACTATATTGCATCCTGACTTCAGACTCTAAAAGTATGAAGGACTTCAGAGAACTAATGGTGAAATACACATCCTACCTCTCATCCAAGAGGTGCTGGACTATACATGCAGGATGAGGCATGTATTTTCCACCAGAATCAATGTGTATGTTTTTCTCAACTGTGCTCCTTTGTTACTAGGGAAGGTTCTATTGATGTAGGGGTGGATGGGGAGTGGGCATAAGAGGGAGGGGCAGCCATTGGGGAGTGACAATGATTTTTTTTTAAAACAGCCATAGAAAAGTCCAGACTTTGTGATGCTTATGGATAACGATCATGGTCAGCTAGTCCAAAGCACCTTTCTGGCTCCTACTGAATCCTAGAATTCTAGGATGTTACTTTGTGTCATTAGAGATAAGGACACAACCATTCCTCCCCATACAATGGCCTTTTCTTAATTCTCTTTCTCTGAAGGCTTTGATACTGTGAATCATCTTCTCCTTGAAATTCCCTTTTCTCTCAGTTTTTGGGACACTACTCTTTCTTGGTTCTCCTCCTATTTATCTAACTGATCCTTTTCAGTCTCTTTGGCTGAATTTTCATCCGGATCATACCCACTAACTATAGAACTATATATATAACTAGGGTTCTATAGGGCTCTGTGGAAGAAAGCCCTCTTCTCTTATGTTACTTCACTTGGCTATCTCATCAGAGGTTAGGGATTTTCTATTCAGCCCTAACCTCTCTGCTAGACCTCTAGACTCACAGCATCTCCAACTGCCTTTCAGATAACTCAGATTGGGTGTCTAGTAGACATCTTGGACTCAATATGTCCAAAACAGAACTCATTATCTTTTTCCCTAAATGTGCCCCCCACCCCAACTTCCCTGCTACTGTTGAGGGTACCACCATCCTCCCAGTCCCTCACAACCTAGAGGTTTTCCTCAACTCATTCTCTCATATCCTATACCCACTCCATTGCCAAGGCCTGTCTAGATTTTATCTTTTCAACATTTCCTTGAATACACCCCCTTCTCTCCTCTGATACTGCTACCACCCTAGTGCAGCCCTTCACTAACTCACAGTTAGACTATTAAAATACAGCCTCTGATTGGTCCGGCCTGACTCCAGTCTACCTTCTATTCAGCCACAAAAGTAATTTTCCTAAAGCTCAAATCCACATTACCTCCCTGCTCATTAAACTCCAGTGGCTCACTGGATGGAACACAAAATCCTCTTTTTTATCATTCAAAACCCTTCATTACCTACCGCCCCAGTTCCATCCAGTGACACAAAGTTCCTTGCTGTTCCTCAAACAAACTCCAGGCATTTTCACTGACTGTCCCTCCCTCATCATTGCCTCTTGGCTTCCAAGTCCTATCTTTTACAGGAAGTCTTCCCTCTGTTGATTATTTCATTCATTTATATATCTTGTTTGTACATAGTTGTTCACATGTTTTCTCTCCTATTAGATTATGATCTCCTTGAACACATGGACTATCTTGCCCTTCTTTCTTTAATCTTTAATACTTAGTGCCTGGCACACAGTAGGAACTTAATAAATGCTTATTAACTAAGTAATTAATTCATAGTCTTTGAGAACTGCCTGGGGCACTGAAACCTTAAATCTTGGCCACATGGCCAGAGACCGGACCTGAACCCAGGTCTTCAATCCAGGTCTTCCTGGCTTGGAGGCCTGCTCTTTATCCACTCCACCATAATTCCCCTTGGTTAGTTATTCAACAAGCCAATAAATATTTTTTAAGCTCTTACTACGAACCAAGCTCTATATTCAATCTGGGGATACAAAGAAAGGCAAACCATGATGGAATACCTCATTATCCACAATACTCAGACATGCCTCACTTTCTTCTGTGTTGGGTTCCTGACTGCTGTTCCCCAGTGCTTCTTCCTGGAAGTCAGGAGAGTTCTTATAGGAAAAACCCCTTCTCAGATTCTGGACTTGGGAAGGCCTGCCCAGAGAAATGTACATTGAGCCATATGTATACAGGACTCTCTCTGCATGAGTAGGTCACCCTACCCCCACTTGAAGATGTCCAGGGATGGGAACTCACTACACCCCAGGGATGGGAACTTACTACTCTCCAGGGATGGGAACCCTCTGCTCTGCAGGCAGTCCCTTCCAATTTGGGACAACATTAGTTAGGAAGTTTTCCTCACAACAAAACTAAATTGATTCTAGCTCTTCCCTCTGGGGCCAAGGGGCTTAGACCTAGATTTGAGATGTCTCTCGGTGGGGTAGTGGTGGAGTGGAGGCAGGGAGGGGAAATGGGAGATGATAGCAATAGACAGATACTACTGCCACAAAAGTTCTTCAGTAGGTCAGACGCAGAACTCAAATCAAGGCCCTAGGTATAAGATTTAGCCCCACCCTGTCTTTAAGCTCAAGGCTTTGATCTCCAAAGCAAAAGGATCAGATAAACTCAAAACTGATAACTTTTGCCTAAATTCTGATAACTTTTACTTAAAGTGTGACCCACCCTGGGTGGAATTTAAAAAGCAGGTTTGCTGAGAAGAAGAGATGGGGAAGCAACTACACTGGAGCCTACCTGCTAGGAGTCTTCATATACCTACCAAATGGATCTTTGTTTTGCTATGGTAATATTTTAAAATTACATAAAAAGTTCCAGCAAATATAAGCCAAAAAAATAAGAAGGAATAGAGTTAGCCATGGGGCAAGCTAGGTGGTGCACTGGATAGAGATTGGAGAGTCAGGAAGACATGAGTTCAAATGTGAACTCAAGACACACTAGCTGTGTGACCCTGGGCAAGTCACTTAATCTCTGGCTGACTCTGTTTCTGCCAAAATGGGGATAACAATAGCACCTACCTTCCAAGGTTGGTGTAATGATCAAAATGAGATAATAATTGTAAAACTCTTAGCACAGTGCCTGGTACACAGTAATAGCTCTGTTAAAATAAAAACCATCTAGGGTGTAGGGTAATCTAAGCTACTTACATTTTAAAAAATTTAAATGCAAACTCTAACAAGTCATAACAATAACAATTTACTAGCTAGAAAGGCAGCATGCTTTAATTGGCTGAGGGGGGCGGGGGAGAACACATGTGCCAGGAACTGTGCTAAATGCTTTATGAATATTATGACATTTGAACCACACAACAATCTGGGGAGTAAGAGCTTTGTAGTTAAGGAAACTGAGGCAGACAGAGGATAAGTAATTTGCTCAGGATGACATAACTACTAAGTGGTCTGTGACTTGAACTCCCAGCCTTGTTATCTACTTCATCTAGCTAAGTTTAAATCGATCCTCTGTGTGACCAGAGGTAAGTCAATTAAATTATTTGGGCCTTAGGCAAACTCTCCAGGATTTTTCTATTAAGTTACAATTAAGTTATAGTGGATTAGTCAGAAAAGAAAGCACACAGTCCCTTGAAATATTGATGTGCAGCTGTGACATCACTTGTATATGCCCTTTTTCTCTCTACTGGTGGGTCTGCCTGCCTCTCATTGTCTCTCTCTGCTCCAACCTATCCATTCAGCCACTAAAAATGATTTTCCTGAAGTGTAGGTCTGATATCTCTCTCTCTCTCTCTCTCTCACACACACACACACACAGAGATACAGAGGCCCTCACTCAATAAACTCCAGTGGCTCCCTACTGTCCCCAGGAGGAAATACAAAATGCTCTCTATTTGACATTCAAAACTGATCAAAACCTAACCCGGTCCTACCTTTCCAGTCTTCTTACACCTGACATCACCCAAGGTGCTCTTCAATCCTTGGCCAGTAACCTTGGCCTCCTGGCTGTTCCATGAATAATAGATTCCATCCATCTGCTCCAGGTGTCGTCTCAGGCTGTCCCCCATTGCTGGAACAGTCTTCCTCTCACTCTACTGATGTCCCTGGCTTCCTTTAAGCCCCAACTAAAATCCTACATTCTATGGGAAGCCCCCTTTTAAAACCAGTCCCTGCCCTCTGCTAATTACTTCCTATTTATCCTGTATATAGCTTGCTTTGTATATATTTGTTTGCACATTCTCTCTCCCAATTAGACTATAAGTTCCTTGAGGGCAGGGATTATCTTTTGCCTTTTTTTTTTCCATATCTCCAGCACTTAAGCACAGTGCCTGGTACCCAGTAATGTCATCTGATCCTCAGAATGTGAAGGGAGGTGGCCCAACGTAAGGAAGACCTGAGTGCAAATCCTACATTAGCTATTTATTATCTGTGTGACCCTGAGCAAATGACTTAACTTCCCCGAGCCTCAGTTTCCTCATCTGTAAAATGAGGATAATTGAACTTACCTCTCAAGGGTTGCTGTGAGGGTCAAATGAGATAACAAATATAAAGCACTTTGTAAACCTTAAAGCACTATATAAATGCTATATTATGTAGTCCCTAGAGTGCTCTGTCTTTCCTCCCTTCCTTTCTTCTCTTGTCTTTTTCTCTTCAGCTTGACTCCACTTACTTTTTCTTCTCCCTTTCCCCTTTATCTTGTATTTCTGCCTTTAAGGACATTCTCAGGCAGACCAGCTCTGTCCCTAGGGGAGGAAGCTGATTCCAGTCTAGACTCAGTTTTGACTTCCCAAGGACCCAGCCTCCAAGACATTTACAGTAAATAGCCCTGGCTTTGTTATGTAGGAAGGAGAGAAAACTTGTCTGGAGTCGTCCTCAATAAACATTAAATGCCTACTATGTGTCAGGCCCTCTGCTTAGCACTATGTGCTAAGGTCTGGGGATATTCAGAAAGCAAAGGCCAATCCATGCTTTTAAGGAACTCATGATTTAATAGGGTGCAACATGTAAAACACTATGTACAAACAAGTGATCTATTAGGACAAATTAGAAATAATCAAGACGGAAGGTTCTAAAATTGAGGGAGATTGGGAATGGCTTCCTCCTCTCTCTTGACATTCTCTGTTTCTATTGAGGTGCTACCATCGTTCCAATGTCCTAGGTTCAGATCCTTGGTATTATTCTAGCTCTCCCTAACTCCACAAATCTAACTAGTTGTCAAATCCTTCCATTTCTGCCTTTACAACATCTCTTTCCATACTCCCACAGTCATCACTAGAGTTCATGCCCTCACCACCCCTTGTCTGGACTACTGCAACAGGATCCCAATTGATCTCCCTGCCTCAAATCTCTCCCCCCTCCAGGTCCACTCTACAGTCTGCTGCCAAAATGATTTCCCCAAGTGCAGGTTTGAATGACTGTTCTGCTCCCCTTTTCAATAAAAGGCACTAGCTCCCTGTTACTTGAGGATCAAATATTAAGTCCTCTGGCATTTAAAATCTGTCTTTCCAGGCCTCAGTAGACATTACTCCCCTTTCATTACTGTGCAATCTACAATCTAGCCAAATTGTCTTTATACTAATTTTTTTTTGAGGCAATCGGGGTTAAGTGACTTGCCTAGGGTCACACAGCTAGTAAGTGTCTGAGATTATATTTGAACTCTGGCCCTCCTCACTCCAGGGTCAGTGATCTATCCATAGTGCCACCTTCCTGCCCCTACACTAATTCTCATACTTGGTACACCATCATGCTGACTCCATTATTTTGAACTGAGGTTTAGCACTAGGGAGACTTAGTATTGAGTATGCCTGAAATATACTCCTTCCTCACTTCTGCCTTATAGAATCCCTTGCTTCCTCCAAGATCCAGTCCAAGTGCCATCTTCTACATGAAGCCTTTCTGGAATCCCTACCACCACTGGTACTCTCCCTCCCTCTCTCTGTTGCATTTCATTTTTTTTATATCTACTCACTTAGTAGAATATAATCTCTTTGAAAGGAAGGACTTGTTTAATTTGTCTTTGAATGCTAGCACAATGTCCTTTGATAAGTGTTTATTGATTGAATGCCCAAGAACATACAACTTATTAATGGCAGAGAAATTATCCTGTACCTTCCTCCCCTTCTCTGCTAAGCTCCCTGAGAAAGCCACGTCTTCAAGCCTCGATTTCTCCAAAGTTACCAATAACTTCTTAACTGTTCAGTCTGTGGCCTTTCCTCAGTCTTGATTGTTCTTGACCTCTCTGCAACATTTGACATTGCTCATCACTTTCTCCTCTTGGATACCCTCCGCTCTCCAGGTTCTCATCTAATCTGTCTGATCTCGGCTGGCTCAGTTTCCTTTGTTTCTTCTCCATTTTGTGTCAAACTCACTAACCAAGGCTCTGTTCTGGGTTCTCTTCTGTTTTCACCTTATAATATCTCACTCGCTAATCTCATCAGTTCCATGGGTTCGATTACCATCTCTATAAAAATGATCCGTGATCTATATATTCAGCCCTAGTCTCTATCCTGGGCTATATATAATCCTTTCCAGGCTACACTCCTGACTTTTCCTTAACATTTTCCACAATGCCTCAAAAATTTCATCCCGAAAAAACCTCATTCTACATCTAAACCTCACACACTGGAAGTATCCTCCCTCTCTACAATTTCTTCTCTTCTTAGCCAATTGCCCATAAAACTTCCATTTCAAGGAGGAGACCCAGGTCAGCTGGGTTTTTATTCCTTTTCAGCCTGTACTTCTGACTCTCCCAGACTTTCCCTACATTGCTTTCCTTCATCCTTCTCAGCTTTTCAGCTCTGTTTTCTGTGTTGTCTTCCCCCATTAGAATATTAGTCCCATAGGGCAGGGACCATCTTTCTTTCTGCTTGTATTTGTATCCCTGGGGCTTTGCAGGGTGTCTGACAGATACATTTCATAAATGATTGTTGATTTGACTTAACAATTGCATATCACCAATTGCCTTTTGGCTAGCTCAAAAGTCTTAGAGCCATGTTAAATTCAACATGCCCCCCAAAAGGATCATTATCTTGCCCCCCAAATCTTCCTAATATCCAAGGCATCATCATTCTCCAGGCCTCCAAGGTCACCTCGTGGGTGGCATTCTTTACTACACACTCTCATTCACCCTACATATCCCACCCATTGACAAATCTTGTTTCTACCTTCACCCCATTGTTCTCATATGTCACCTTCTCTTTACTGACACAGCCGCCCCCTAAGTTCAGTTCTCATCATCTTTTGCCTGGACTACCAAAATAGGCTCCTAATTGGTCTCCCTGCTCAATGCCCTTAATAAGTGCTTGTTGATTGATTGCCTAAGTGTATGTAGCTTATTAATGGCAGAGATATCACCCTATAGCTTTCCTCCTCTTCTCTGCTAAACTCCTTGAGAAAGCCAGGTCTCCATGTCTTGATTTCTTCAAAGTTAACAATAACTTTTTAAATTGTCAAATCTATGGCCTTTTCATAGTCTCTTCTATCTTCAAACCATCTTCTGCTCAGTGCCGAAGTGACTTTATTTAAGCATTGTTCCAATTTTTTTAACCTTCTACTCCATTAACTCTAAAGATTCCCTATTACCTCTAGGATCCAGAGTAAAGCATCAAATAAAGGCAGCTAGGTGGCACAGCGGATGGAGCATGGGACCTGGAGTTAGGAAAACCTCAGTTCGAATCAGACCTCAGTCACTTACTAGTTGTGTGATCCTTGGGCAAGTAACTTAACCACTACCTGCCTCAGTTTCTTCATTTGTAAAATAGCACCTACTCTCTAGGCTTACTGTCATAATATTTGCAAAACACTTTGCAAACCCTGAAGTGCTATGTAATTGCTAGCTATTACTACAAAGCCCACTGTTTGGCATTTAGAGTTCCTCATTACTTGGCTCTTTCTGACTTTTCCCTGTCTTTTTATTTACTTCAAAGCGCTCTACAATCCAGTTACATCGTCCTGCTTGCTCTCCCTACAAAAGGACATTTCCTTTCTATCTTCATATTTTTGCATGGGTTGTCCTCTAAGCCTGGAATGCTCTCCCTCCTGACCTCAGTCTCTTAGTTTCCTTCAAGACTCAGATCAAATCCCACTCTCAAGTGGAAAATTTCCTCATTCTCTCCACAGCTGGTGCTTCTTACTCTTTATGTGTCATGTGTGTGTATATATATATATATATATATATATATGTGTGTATATATATATATATATATGGAGAGAGAGAGAGAGTTATTTACATGATATCGCCTTCATTAGCATGTGAGTGTTTTTCTTGGCAAAAATTCTGGAGTGGTTTACCATTTCCTTTTCCAGCTCATTTGCTCATTTTACGGATGAGGAAACTGAGGCAAACAGTTAAGTGACTTGTGCAGGGTCGCACAACTAGTAAGTGTCTGAGGCCCGATCTGAATTCAGGTCTCCCTGACTCCAGGACCAGAACTCTAGCCACACTGCGCCATCTAGCCGGCACAATGTGTGCATTCAATAAATGCTTGTTGAGCAAACTTGAATAAGTCACAGAAACTAAAGTGTGAGGGTACATGTTTAATAACCAGCTCTTTGTCGGGGGAAATGCAGGGCAGAACACTTTTAAGTTTAATCTGCCTCATTAATATTTTCTCTATCACTTTCCTAAACCAGTCAACAAAACAATAAATCAAGCTACTTTTGCAGAGTGAGGTCAGAGGTGTAAATGCTCACACTGAAATTTTAATAATTGGCTCTTCAAAGCCCTTTAGAGCTGGCTATGGCACACTCCAGCAAGAAAGCATTGGCGAGAGCCTGTAGATTATCATTACGTGAAGGAGGACCGCTTTTCCTGGAGAGGGGCCAGAGGGGTCACAGGGCATGGAGGTGGCACTGCGAATGGAATGTTGGATTTTGTCAGGAAGTTCGGATTTTCCTTCAGTCACTTACTGGTTGTATAACTCTAGGGGAGACACTTAAATTCTCTCAGCCTCAGTTTCCTCATCTGTAAAATGAGAGTAATCATAGCACCTATACCTTCACTGAGTTGATGGGAGGGTCAAATGAGATAACATATACAAAGCCCTTGGCAGACTTTTCAAAGCTTGGTAAACACTACCTGTTATTATTATGAATGAGAAAGAGGCGTAGAGCAGAGCTATAAAAGCACTTTGAGGGAATCTGGAAGAACTGACTCAGAACAAAACAACTGGCCGGGTTCAATTACCTTTCCAGTTCAATCTCCCACCCTAGAAAATCCCCCCCCCCCACCCCGCCCCAGCTCCTCAGAACAAAACAATGACAAAGGAAGAAAGAATGGAGAATTGTTTATGGTGCCTCCCTCCCTAGGTCACCGGGCTAGCCTTACTTCTTTTCATTTGCTAATTCACCCCTGAGACACCAACCCTACAGACTCTCTGTGGTCTAGAGATTACAACAAAATTTCACTAAGGGATTTCAGTGGAATTGCCAGAATACAATTATGAACAAGGCCATTCTCCCAGGATAGAGAAAAAAAAATCATAAATTAAATCCCCATTACATTTTTACTTATGATGAAAACAGGACCTAACATCTCTTTCCTCTCCTCAAGAAATTACAACTTTCACCTATAGAATAAAATCAAAAGTTTGGACTCCTTAGGGATTCAACCCCCTTCAACCTGGCCCCCCCCTTTTTTCTTTTCAATTAACAAGTACCTATTTTCTTTCCTACCACCTCCCCACCCGAACAAAACCCTTATATGCAGAAGTATGCAGAGTTGTATAAAAGAGATTCTAGCATTGGCTGAGTCCAAAAAAGCTAAGTCCCATTCTGCCTGTTGAGTCCATCCCCTCTCAGCCAGGAGGTACCTCCAGCCTACTTCTTCAGTGTTCTTTTCCATCATTCCCCAATTTGGAACCTTTTCTTACACGTAATCATTATTTCCAGGTAAATATCCCATCATATAAAGCCCGAGCAGTTTTCCATTCACCAAAATGCCAACTTTTCAATCTGCTCTTTACTCTAGAATCTCAGAGATGGAAAAGATTTCTGAGGTCATCCAGTCAATTCAAACTCTACAACCATTCATTAAATGCTTGTTATAGGCCAGTGTTAAGGATGCCAAGAGGAAATAAAATCACCAGCTACCCTCAGTGATCTTACTTGGGGGATGGGGGTGGGGAAGAGAACCACATATATACATAAGTTTAAAAAAAAAAGAAAATTTGAGATGGGAAAAAATAATAACTGAGTGGGGTTCCTGGGAATGAAATCCTGGGAGGTTCCAGGAAGGTGACTGACCCAAACAGTAAAGGTTTGCAAAATGCTTTACATACTTAACTACTTATCTCATTTGAAATTCACAAAAACCTGTAATGTAAGTTCTACAGACATCATCATTTCCATTTTATAGATGAGAACTAACTGGGGCTTGGAGCTGTTGGTTAAATGACTTACTGCATTTAAAAAATTCTTGTGAATGACTGCCTGAGGTCAGACTGCTATTAGGTATCAGAGCTGGAATATGAACCTAGCTCTACCTGAGTCCAGGCCTAGCATGCTGTCTACTATATCACATTGCAAAGGAATTCTAAGCAGTGGGTATACCTCATACAAATGTATGGAGGCAAGAGATAAGAGTGCCAGTTTCAGGGAGAAATTCATAATGGTTGGAACATAAAATAAGTGAAGGGGAGTAAAATGAAGAGAGATTGGAACAGGAGGCTGTCTTAGCCGTATCACGAATGAACATCTCTATAGTAGAGGAATATGGATGGGGTTGGATCTTAGGCAGACGATTTGGGCAACTAGGTGAAAGATAGCTTAGAAGAGGAATGATTGGAAGCAGGAAGAGCTCTAAAGAGACCACAGGCAAGAGGGACTCACAAGAGATAAAAAATAGATCATTTTTATTACAGAAAATTTTAAAAAATAGTCATTGTTGGGTTGTTACAGACAGCCAGCAGGCACGGTGCATAGAGTGCTAGGCCTTGTCATTAAGACCTGAATTCACGTGTGATCTAGCTATGTGACCCCCGGGCAAGTCATTTAACTTCAATTTGCCTCAGTTTCCTCATCTGTTAAATAGGGATAATAATAGCCCCTACCTTACAGGGCTCTTTTGAGAATGAAATGAGATAATAACTATAAAGATCTAGCATAGTGCCTGGCACATAGTAAGTGCTATGTTATTATTATTATTATAGAATAAGGCCCAAGACAAGTTTTGTGTACAAGTTGTACTTAAGGGGGTGGGAAGATAAATGATGACATAGCAAAGGAGAAACCAATCATTTATTTACTTTGTGTGCAAACTAATCCAATTGGGAACAAGGAATTTAATTTAGATATTAATCAATAAATTTTTCTTTTGTTTTATGGACGGCCATCTCCAAAAAGTTGTTAGCCTACTTATGCTAAGCCTCTCAATAAAGCCAACTCATTCTGTCATGAGGCCTGGATTTGTAGTATGATGGGCTCTGCCAAAGCTTGGCACACAGTTGGGGAATACAAGGTCACCCCTTTGCCATGTCATGGCTCTGGGTAGGATTTTATATTCTAGAACCTCTGAAGATTTAAAACTGAGCATTCTTCAGAAGACAACAGGGAGACACATGGGAGACTGAGCCCGCTATAATGCCTAACAAATAAAGAGCTATAAAGCATTCTCCAGAGTAGAGAGTTGATGCAGAGTGAAGTGAGGACCAAGGGAATAATTCATATAATAAGACTGACATCGTAATTACAAATAAACTTAAAAGCTTGAAAAATTCAGATCAATATAACAATCAACCATGATTCCAGAAGACTGGTAATGAGACACTGATTATTGGATATGGCCAATGTGGGAATTTGTTTTGTTTGACTGCACTTTGTTTCAAGGGTTTTGTTTTTTCCTTTTCTTTCTTCTTCTTCTTTTTTGTGGGGGCAGGGAGATGGAAAGGAGAAAAAAAAAGAATGCTTAAAACGTAGGAAAAAAAAGAAAATTCAGGATAAAGAATGTTATCAAAGAAAAATCCTACTGAAAAAGATGGGCTGGTTCCATGGAAAGAGTGCCATGGCGATGGACAGTCACTGTCATTTTTGTGATGTTACGATCAATTGGGAAGGGCTCCCAATGTGGTGAGCGAATTCCCTAGGTGAACCTTTGAGAGGGCATAGACAAGAGACCCACAGGATGGGCAGGCTGTTGGAGGGAATGTCCAGACGGGTGAGATGATGTCACAGGTCCATTTGAATATTTTAGATGCTTATAGTCCAGTTGTGGACAAAAGGCTAAGCACTTAGTTTAACACACAGGAGAGACATATTGATCTATAGACCAAGAAGCAAATGAGGTAATATTTGTAAGGCACTTAGCATAGCACATGGCACATGGAAAGCATCTAATAAATATTTGTTCCCTTTCTCTTGCCTTCTCTAAACTGTTCCCCTTTTTCAGACTAGAATGGAACAGTCAGGGTGGCTTCCAGGAGGAATGTCTATTGGCCTTAAAATAATGATGAGCAGGATGGAATGTTGGATTGTTGTTAGGTATTGGAACTATTATAATAGCCTTTTCTCAGACCTCATTCACTTGGACCTCTCCTTTCAACAGCTATTCAAAATATTCCCCCCTCCTGGGTGAGGGCAGGATGTTGGACCCAGAGTCAAGAAGACTGCATAGGTTCTAATTTCATCTCAGACACTTAGTAGCTGTGTAAACCCTACAAAGTCACTTAATTTCTCTATGCCTCAATATGTTTACCTATAAAATGGACTTATAGGCCTCTGAGATCCCTTCCAGCCCCAAATCCCGAGTCCTATGATTCCTTGGCTTCATTGACACTGTTCCTACATCCTTCTCCTTCTCCCTCTCTGTCTACCCCTAGAGCTAGAATTTCATATGATAATCAACATTCAACACCTAAAAGATCTTAGAGCTTATGGGAACATAGATTTATGAGATGGCAGGGATCTCAGAGGTTGTCTGGTCCACCCTTCTCATTTTACCACTGAAGAAACTGAAGCACAGAGAAATTAAGTGACTTGCCCAGGGTCGTGCAGCTAGTCTGAGGAGGGGTTTGAAGACATATTCTCTGGCACTGGAACTAGTTCTCTTTCTGTTGTGTGGCAACTGAGACTTAGGGAGTAGAAACCACTTATCCAAGAGCACACAGGTAGCAAATGGTGTTTGTCACTAATGTCATTGTTCAGTTGTGTCCAACTCTTTATGACCCCATTTGAGATTTTCTTGGTCTTCTTGGTCTTCTCCATTTTACAGATGAGGAAACTGAGGCAAGCAGGGTTAAGTGACTTGTCCAGGGTCACACAGCTAGTAAGTGTCTGAGGCCAGATTTGAACTCAGGGAGATGAGTCTTCCTGACTGCAGGCTGGGCTGCTCTGACCACTGAGTCACCTACCTGCCCTGCTCACTAATACACAACCATCTTTTTCTTTGGAAAGACCTACAGTTACTGATCAGTAGAATGGACTTTTGCTGCCATCTGCTGGCAGAATCTAATTTTTTCAGGGTGAACCGTTGCAATCACCAAAGGCTGCCATTCGTTGTTGTGTTGGTTCTGGACTTAACAAAGTGATGGAGAAAAAGTTGATAATGAACATTAAATATAAAAGTGTGTCATGAGTACACCCCACCCCATCGCCCGCCCTCAGAGCTGGTTTGTGCCGGCGAGGGCGTGTGAAGTCTGGAGGGGGGGGGGCGGGGAGAAGATCCTAAACCCTTGATGGTTGAGGAAGCAGCACAAATAAAAATAAATTAATAATAATAATGACGATAATATCCAGCATATAGCTTGTTTGTACGTTTGTTCAGTCATTTTCAGTTGTGTCATTTTCAGTTGTGACTCTCATTAGGGCTCTTGAAGTATCTTGATAAAGATACCAAAGCGTTTTGCCATTTACTTCTCCAGATCGTTTCACAGATGAGGAAACTGGGGCAAACAGGGTTAAGTGCCTTGTCTAGAGTCACTCAGCTAGCAAGCGTCTGAGGCCAGACCTGAACTCAGGAAGATGAGTCTGCCAGACACCAGGCCCTGGAGCTCTATCTACTGTACCACCTAGCTGCCCCTTTACACATAGTTGTTTGCATGTTGTCTCACCAATTAGACCCTTGAACTCCTTGAGAACATGGATTGTCTTTTGCCTTTGTCTGTCCAGTACTTAGCACATAGGCATTTAATGAATGTTAATCAATATTCATTTAGAGCTTTCAGATTTTCAAAGTGCTGTACGAATATTATCATTTGATCCTCCTAATCATTTGATCCTACCTCCTGTGAGGTAGGTAATGGTATTATCATTTCCATTTTGCTGATAAGGAAAGGAGGCTGTAACTTGCCCAGGGACGCTTAGCTAGCGCAGTCTGAACTCACTTTTGTGTTCCTGACTGCAGGGCCAAAGTTCTGGCCGATACAGCACGTTGTCTCTATGCAATAGAGAAAAAAAAAAAAAAACTCCATTATTGCTTTTCTGGAAGTGGAGGACACCAGGATCCCAAAGCTTATGTATGTGTCTGTGTCTCTGTGTGTGTCTTCCATGCTTGCAAGTGGTTAGATTAAGAAGATAAGCTTGAGGAGCTGTCTCCCCCTATCTCTGGCCCTGTGCCGCTTGCTCTGTAGGATAAGAGACAGCAGACTTTTGGTCCCTGCCCTTATGGAGCTTGATTCATTTTTCGATGGGGACGTTGTAAATTCAACAATGGAATCCATATACTCTATTGGGGAAGAGAAATGTACAGAAATAAGTGATAATAGTGTAACACTGATAGGGATAGAGACTGGCATAAAGAAGTCCCTCTACCAAGGCGGTTCAGCATCATCTTTGAAATCTACAGTCTTGGCATAGACTGCTTTGACAGCTTCTCAGAATAATGTCTTTAAATACATAAAACAAAGTAAGCAGGATTAAGAAAGAAACCATTTATATTAAGATAAGTTTATCGAAATGCTAAAAAAAAATAAGCAAGTTCATGGACGCCAAGTTAAAAACCTTTTATCTTGGAGTAGTGCTTAGAGTTTTGAAAGTGACTCACTCATAGTCATAACGCTAGTATGTGTCAGAGGCAGGACTTGAACTCAGGTCTTAAGGTTCTTATGTGACTTAGGCTGCCTCTAATAACACTGAGATAAGGGACAATTTCATGGATGACCCATGTGCTATTCTGGTATCACCCCAGAAAGTGAGGAAGGTCCCAGAACGTTGAGTGCCCACCAAGGGTGAACTTGTCCTATTATTGCTGTCTGCTGCCAATGTTGACTGGGCAAATTATAAATTTATGTTACATAATTTCAAATGGGCCCTCATTGAAGCAAGGCAGTCCTTTAATTCTTCCCTAATTGATTCTATCTCACTCTCCGAAATAGGTATTTCAAACTTTTTCCTCTCAAGACTCTTATACCTCTGGGGGCCGCTAGGTGGGGCAGTGGTTTGGCCCTGGAATCAGGAGGACCTGAGTTCAAATGTGATCTCAGACACTTACTAGCTATTTGACCCTAATTGACTAAAAAAAAAAAATACTCCCATATCTCCTTCTCTTTATCATCCAAGGACCTTGCCTCCTGCTTTCCCGAGAAAACTGAGACCTTTTGCTATGAACTCCCACTTTAAAAAATAGTATTTTACTTTTTCCAATTATATGTAAAGATTGTTTTCAGCATTCTTTTTTTATAAAATTTTGAACTCCAATTTTTTTCTCCCTCCCATCCCGTCTCCCCAAGATGGCAAGCAATCTGATATAGGTTATACATATGTGATCATGTAAACATATTTCCACATTAGTTGTGTTGCAAAAGAGGAAACAGAACAAAAGGGGAAAGCCATGAAAAAAAAAGTGAAAATAGTATGCTTTGCTCTGCATTCATAATGTGAACTTTCATTTTTCCCCTTCTCTTTGTCTCACAACTTCACATCATGCCCCAGATCTCTCCTCCTTTCCCTCTAGTCTTTGATAAGGAGGTGGCCTTTCTCCTTTTTGGGTCACCCCATCAGCAGCAGCTCTGAATCCGTCCCTAAAGCTCACAACCTTGGAGTGAGCCTGGATTCCTCACTATCTCTCACTCCCCACATGCAAGCTGATGCCAAGGCCTATCAATTTTACTTTTTCGACATCTCCCGAATGTGCCCCCTTCTCTCCTGGGACACTGCCCTGACTCTGATTCAGGCTCTCATCACCTCACACCCAGATTATTGCAATAGCCTGGTGGCGGGTCTGCTTGCCTCATGCCTCTCTCCACTCCAATCCATTCTCCATTAAACTACTAAAGAGATTTTCTTAAAATATAAGTCTGACCATGTCACTCCCTACACCCTACTCAACAAATTCCAGAGGCTCCATATTGCCTCCAGTATCAAATTCAAAATGCTCTGCTTGGCATGCAAAGCCCTTCATAACTACTTACCTTCCTGGTCTTCTTACACTTTATATTTCCCCCACATACTCTTCAATCCAGTGACACTGACCTCCTGGTTGTTCCTCAAACAAGAGACTCCATCTCTCTGAATGTTCTCCATGCCTGGAATGCTCTCCCTCCTCCTCTCAGCCTACTGACTTCCCTGGCTTCCACTGAGTATCCATAAAATACCGTCTTCTATAGGAAGTCTTCCCTACCACCTCTTATTTCCAGGGCATTCCCTCTGTTAATTGTTTCCTCTTTATAGCTTGCCTTGTTTTCATGTTGTCTTCCCCCATTAGATTGTAAATTGTTTAAGGGCAAGGATGGTCTTTCGCCGCTTTTTGTATCTTCCGAACTTAGCAAAGCGTTTGGTAAGTGTGTCCTTAATGAATGTTGACTGACTGATTGATTGGTTGACCCTACCCATCTTCTCTAGCAGATTGCCTCCTGAACCACTTTGGGATGTCTCTGACTTCACCACACCCAGGAAACTCCTTACTGGGATAACCTCATCATCCTGTTAAGATCTCATCAACCCTGGTCCTCCACCTTATCAGTACTCTCTGCTTCTCTGATTGGAGGGTAAGACCATGAACGTCAAACCTCAATTTTAAGGAGAGACCTAAGCTTAGACTTCTCATTTCTAACCTTCTATACTACTTTGGGGCTTTCCTGACTGACTTTTCCACCCTGCCCCTCTATCAGGTACCTCCCCCTCCCCATCTTTACCTTTCAACTTCCTTTTGTGTGTTTTCTTCCCTAATTAGATTATAAGCTCCTGAAGGGCAGGGATTTTCTTTTTCCATATCTCCAACACTTAGTATACAATATATCTGACACATAGTAGGTGTTTGTGGACTATTGACTGACTATCCCTCTCTCTACCAACTTTCAATCTCTCCTTATCTACTGGTTAATCCCCTAGTGCTTTAAATATGCCAAAACCTCCCCTATCTTTAACTCCTCTCTTTTGTTTATGATGTCATTCTTGATGTCTAGGTCCTGTAACCACATGTGGCCCCCTAGGTCCTCAAGTGAACCCTTTGACTGAAGTTAGTTACATGTGGCCTCGAGGCCGAAGGGTCCCTATCCCTGGACCCTATGCCTAGTTCCTGCCAGACGGTTTTTACAATTTTCCCAGAAGTTTTTGTCAAATAATGAATTCTTACTCTAGCAGCTGGAGTATGTTAGTTGACCAAACACTAAGCTAATAGGCTATGTCCATTGGCTTCTACATGCTTCATACGTAATCTGTTCCACTGCTCAGTCTCTCTCTTTGTTCACTAGTACCGAGTCATTCTGATTATTATTCAGCAGTATAGTTTGAGATCTGGTGCTGCTCTGCCCCTTTCTTTTCTGCTTTTCTTATTATTTCCTTCAAGGTTAAATTTTTTAAAAACTATCAGCATTGCCCTACAGCTCTGCTCTTTTTCTCGGCCAAGCTTCTTGAAAAAGCAATCTATCCTCACTGCCTCTGCTTTTTCTGACTCACTTTCCAAATACTTTGCAACCTTACTCCCCACTTTATTGCTCAACTGAAAATGTTCTCTCCAAAATGACCAATTATTTCTCAAACGCCAAATCTTATTGTCTTTTTTCAGTTCTTACACATCTTGACCTTCTGCTGGATTTGACACTGTTGATCACTCTGTCCTCTAAATACTCTCCTTTCTGGGATTTCGTGACACTGATGTTTTCAGCTACTCCTCCCATCTGCCTGACCTTTCCTTAAATCAACTTCGTCTTTTTCTTGAGTCATCATTCCTCACATACTCCCTAACTGTGGGTGTTTCCCAAGCTCTTTCCCCAATTCTCTGCTTTGTCTACATACTTTCCTGGTGACCTCATTAGCCCTTATAATTCAATTATCATTCATAGTTAGATTATTCTCAGATCCAGCCCCAGTCTCTCTTTGGACTTTCATTCCCACAGTAGCAACTGCTCATTAGATATTTTGAAATGAAAATCCAAGTCAAAACTCATTCTCTTCCTCCCCATCTCCAAACCCCAATCTACCCTTCTGCCAAACTTCCCTATTTTTATTGAAGCCACCACTGTTCTGCCACTATCTTGGGTTCAGAACCTCTGCATTGGCCTCAACTTCTACTTCATCTCATGTCTTAGTGAAATGGACGGACCGAGAAACACAGGCCAAGCCAAATTAGAATATATTGAGCATCATGTATTAGCCGGCGACTGTCCCACAGAGGGGAGCAGCCCCGAGCTCAAGAATCTAGGGCTTCTTATACATGAGCCTTGAGCAGGTGCAAGCAAGCCATTACAAAAGCAGGGTATTGTGATTAGCAGAGCATATCTAGTTTTGCCCATCTGGGGCCACACAGGGTCTTGAGCAAGACTATGGGATTTACGCCAAGTGTTTGTTCCAGGGAGCTGAGTTGGATCTGGGGTCACAGAGCTCCAGTAAGTGGAGTGCTACGGCACGCCCTTGTGCAAGGGGGCATTTCACTATAAGCAATTGACTGATCTTGCCATTTCTACCATCAGGCTGTCTCTTAAATCCATCCCCTTATGCCTACTTACACAGCCTCTACTTTACCTCAAGCTTCTATCTTGTCTTGCCTAGACTATTACGATGGATTCTTAATTGACCTCCTTGCCTCAAATCTCTCTCCATTCCAATCCACCATCCATGTAGCTGCCAAAGTGACTTTTTTCAATTGTAGTTCTGACCACTTAACTCATACTTAACAAACTTCAGTGGTTCTCTGTTGCCTTTAGGATACAACCCAGTACAACAAACGTTTATTAACCACCTAAAATGTGCCAGGCAAAGTTCTAAGAAATGGGGATACAAATAAGAAAAAGAAAGTCCCTGCCCTCAAGGAGCTTACAGTCTAATGGACAAGTCAGTATACAAAACGAAGCTGAAAAGGGGAGGGGGGTAGACCAGAGATGGGGGTTGGGGGAGGGACACAAATATATGATGGTGGAGTCTAAACCAAACAGAGTAGTTGGTTTTGGGAGGAGTTTTTGTTTTGTCCTCCAGCCCTATAATAACAAGGGCAGAAGCAACTGAGTGTTGATTGGTTATTGTCTTTCTGCTACAAGATGACCAAAATGACATCACTATGTCAGGGTCAAGGTACAGTGTGTCCTACTGTGACTGATCAGACCAATATGAGCTTGGAAAACTCTACCACAGGTTGGGTACAAGTAGTCCACATGAACATTTGGGTGGAAATGTCTCTAAATTTACACAGCTTACGTTTCTTTTGAGCTACTGCAATTCTGCTTTGCTCATAGAGCACAGCATCTTCTTTGTTATGGGCACACCATGCTGGGTTGTCCTGTGCCAGTGTCTCCCACGTCTCACAATCAATTCCAAAGTTCTTCAGAGAAACCTTGAGAGTGTCCTTGTATCACTTCTTCTGACCTCCATGTGACTACTTGCCTCATGTGAGTTCTTCATAAAATAGTCTTGTAGGAAGTAGGGTTTGAATGTTTGGCAGTTCAGCTTGAGAAAGGACCTCAGTGTCTGGCACTAGGGCTTCTAGAGCCCTTTTCAATCTGGCCCTAACTTATCTTTCCAGACTCTTTATACATTACTCCTCTATCCACACTCTTCAATCCATCCAACTGGAACCCTCTGCCTGTTCATCAAACGTGCAGTAGGTAGGTATACTTTCAAAATTGCTTATTGTGTTGATCAGAGCTCTGGTGCTTTTTCATATTGTTTTCCTTTACATTATTGTGATATTTGTATACATTTTCTCTTAGTTATGATTATTTTGCTTTTCATCCTTTCATACAAGTCACTTTAACAATAATAGTAGCTAGCATTTATATAGCATGTTTTTAAGATTTGCAAAGCTCTTTATGCACGTTTTCTCATTTGATCCTCCAATGACCTTGGAAGGGAGATGCTATTATTACCCTAATTTTCCAGATGAGGGAGCTGAGACTCAGGGAGGTTCACCGATCTACCCACACAACTAGTAAGTGTCTGAGGCTGTATTTGAACTCAGCTTTTCCTGACTCCAAGTCCAGCACACTATGCATGGTGCTGTCCAGCTGCTTGGACCTGTTCCTTGGTTTGTTAAAACAAGAGGTTTGTAGTGAAACCCCTTAAGCACTCACTTTGATATTCTGTGATTCCAATTCTATGAATTACAAGCACTTTTTCCAGAAAAAAAAAGTCACTATTGGAAATTTGAGGAAAGAGAGAATATGTTCAATGGGGGAGGATATAGTTAATAAAGGAACTGAATAATCTTTTCATGAGTGTGTTCGGGAGGGGTAGGTACAGAAATACACAATTAGAAGTTGAAATGACTTTTCATAGGAATATTTCATACAGAATCTCCAAAGTAGATGGGGTATCAGAGGCCATCTAGTCCAACCTCTGTCTACACAGGAATCTCCTCTAATCTAGCATCTATAAATGGTCATTTTGGTCTCTGCTCGGATATTGCTAGATAGGGGCGCCCACCTGTTCATAAGGCAACCTATTTCATTTTAAGACAGTTCTGTTAGGAAGTTGTTCCTTAAATCTGCCTCTCTACAACATCCATCCATCACTGCCCCTTCTATATTAAACAGAATAAGACTAATCTCTCTACCATATGACTGATAGCCTTTGACAGCTAGCTGTCTGGCTCCTTTTAAGTCTTCACTTCTCCAGGCCAAACATCACTTATTCTTTCATCCAATTGTTCTATCTCAAGATTACTGTGGGGGACTGATCAGGGTAGGCTTCTGGTGGGGGGGGCAGGGAGGAGGCAGGGAGTTTTGAACTTGATCTTGCTTTCACCTCCTTTCCACCTATTGATATCTTAAAGTATTTCATTGGGGGAGGAAGAAAGGAGGAAGAGGATGTGCTGGCAAATAAAGTGATACTTTTGTTGTCTTTTTTTTTTTGGAGTGCTTCTCAGCACTAAGGCAATCAAGTGCCTTTGAGTCTTGCCTTTGTTTCAGTCAAGAGTCTTTGATTGAATTGAGAGTCTTTGATGACCTGCTTAAGTCACAGGAAGACCTAGGTCACATAGGTTTGAGTTGCACAATTGTGACTCCCTCTGACCCTGAAGAAGTGTATATATAGTCTGAGGTTAGCATTTTGCTTGGGGCTCACTCACTGGAAGAGTGTTGTGTGATTTGACCAGATGAGACTCTGGGTAGCCATGAAGGAGTCCCCTGGCTTTGAAAAACCCAGGCGTTGGTGCTTCTTTCTCTGGTAACTATGTATATAATGTCTTGGTCGGACGGCTAAAAGCCTGTCTGTTGATTTGTGTTATTTTGCTCTGTTTATATAATTTTCACTTGTAATTTCTGTTTGTGTTTTCTCTGAAGTTCAGGGTGCCGACTTTTCCCCTGAACTAAGTGAATGAAAAGTGTATGTTTAATTAAAGTAGGATTGTTAACCCCTTAAAGTTGCTTTCCTTAGAAAAGCAGACCAACGAACCTATGCTGGTAGCCCTCCTGTGTCCTGGTGTTATTGGCCTTACACAGCCACAGTAGCAGCAAGTAGCAACATTGTTGTTACAAAGGAGGGGAGAAGAATGTGAGCAAACGTATAGAGCTGGGAAAGTTAAAAATATCAATCAATAAACATCTATTAAGAGCTTGCTATGTACCAGGCACTATGCTAAGCAGTGGGGATACAAAAAGAGGCAAAATACAGTCCTTACCTTCAAGGAGCTTAGGGGAGACAACATGCAAACAAATATATACAAAGTGAACTACATACAAGATAAATAGGAATAATTAAAAGAGGGAAGGCACTGGAATTAAGAAAGGTTGGGGAAGGCCCTTTTGGGGGATTTTATTGGGCCTTAAAGAAAGCCCAGGGAGGGCAGTAGTCAGTGATCTGTTAAAGAGGGACCATTTTGACCAGGATGAAAGAGTATATATGGAGAAGTGGTATGAGATAGTGACAAAGCTGAGGCTTGTTCAAATTCCTTAATGTCAGAAAGGTAAACAGCTGCCACTAAGCACTGTGCAACCTTAGGTTAGTCTCAAACCCACTAAGCTCAGATCTAAAAGGAGCTTTTTTATATAAGTGGGAACGAAAAGGGGATAGGTGACCTGTAACTTGTTAAGATTCTATTGCTTAACCCTTTAGTGTTTCCCCATTGCCTGCAGGGCTTAGTATTTGCTTAGTCTGACATAGAGGTTCTGGGTTGAGATTTTCAAATCAGCTTTGTAAATGGCATCTTGACCACCTTTCCAAGGCAGGGTAACAATTAAGGCTTTTGTGACTTATTTGGCATAAGTCAGCTTCCTGGGCAAGGTAGGTAGGAGAGAGAGTCTTTGATATTTAGTCTAGCCGGGCAACAGATCCTCATCTTCTTGGTGAAAGAGGGAGTGGTGTGAATGGGTCTCTCCCATGGCTTCCCTCCTCAGCTCCACTTCACAAATCCCATTCTGGACTCTCAAGCCACCCTCCAACCAGCTGCCAAAGTGATGTTTCTGATGTGTAATTCTGACCACTTTAACTCAAGAAACTGTAGTGGATCTCTATTGCCTTTAGGATACAGTACAGTAAACAGTCATTCAGTACCTACTATGACAAAGCCACACAGTGGCAAAACCAAGGAAAGAACCTGGTTGTCTGTTGAATGGGGGCCTGCCAATCTTGTGATTGGCACATTTTAGGCTTGCTTGACGCAGAGAAGGTCTGTCAAGAATTAAGGTTTCTTTTTTTTTGTTCGGTCATTTCAGTCCAATTCTTTATGACTCCATTTGAGATTTTCTTGGAAGAGACACTAGACTGGTTTGATATTTCTTTCTCATGCTCATTTCGCAGGTGAGGAAACTGAGGCAAATAGGGCTAAGTGACTTACCTAGGGTCACAGAGCTAGGAAGTGTCTGAGGCCCGATTTGAATTCAGGAAGACAAGTTTTCCTGACTCCAGAACTTCTTCCACTGTACCACCTAGCTCTCTTAAGGTCTCTTGAGTCTAGCTATTATTGCCATTAATGCATACTGTAGAAAGACTATAAGGAATAAGAGTAAGAGAGTTTCAGGCTGACATAACTAGTCAAAAGAAAGGATTTTAAGTTCAATAGAAGGTTCATTTGGGGAGGAATAAGTTAGTCTGGTCTGCATCCTTGGGGATACGGAGGTCGGTGGCCATAGTATCACTGTGGCTCAGTTGCGTCAGCAGCCAGAGAGCCCTTTGGCTCCCAAGACATCCAGTTACACCAAAGTCCCCAACACAGCCTAGACCTAATGAACACTGGGTTAGAAATCATATAGAAATCTCAAAGTGGTTTAGAAATCATGTAAAGACCATGAGCATGACCCTAGTAGGCCTTGTCTTTCATTGGATGCTAGATCAGATGCAGTAAGTTCAATTCAAAGCAATTCAGGCAGTGGGTTTTGTGTGTGTGTGTGTGTGTTTCTCCTAATTGCAATTGCTGTGCATTGGGAAAGGGGATTAGATGTGGAGGAAGGAGGCTGGATGATGAAGGGTAATGGTAAGGACAGGGACTAGATCTGCTGATTCAACAGTTTTGAAAACTCCTGAATGAGGAAATTCCCTTTATCGATGCAGATGAATACCTTCGCAACTTAACATTTTAGAGAATTACCCAGATGTAGCCCTGAGTGGTAAAGTCATTCCCAGGATCATAAGGCTAGCATGGCTCAGAGGTGGCACTTAAATCTGGCTTCCATACTTGCTCTCTGTTCTGCTATGGCTGCTTCTCAGAAAGGGGCTGGGGCAGAGTGCTGAGGGATGGGGGCAGAAGGACATACAAAACAAGCACAAGGCTGCAAAGACTGCATGGAGGGTGAGATACTAATCTCTCTCATGTAAAAACAGCAACTTTTTTTGTGGGTGCAGGGTACTGTTTTACTTGTTTTGTGTGTTAAATAAATACGATCGAAACTATTAAAAAGTAAAGATTTGGAGTGGGGCCTAGAGTTATTCACAGTTTTTCATATTTGCCAGGGTCCTCCAGCCCTAAGACCCAGAAACATTGACAGACAACTGTATAAGATCTATGTGCCCAGTGCTCTTCTCAGGGAGGGAGGGAGGGAAGGATGGAAGGAAGGAAGAGAGGAAGGAAAGAAGGAAGGATAAAAAGAAAGGGAAGGAGGGAGAAAGGAAGAAAAGAAAGGAAAGAAGGAAAGAAAGAAGGGAAGGAAGGAAGGAAGGAAAGAAGGAAGGAAAGAAGGAAGGAAGGAAGGAAGGAAGGAAGGAAGGAAGGAAGGAAGGAAGGAAGGAAGGAA
>CM053625.1:145944795-146037849 GCA_028646595.1 Phalanger gymnotis
AGAAGAAAGCACAAGGAAGTTTAGAAGATAACAAAGATGAGCAGGACAGATTTGGTATTATTATGTTAAAATGTATGTGCAATATATATATATATATATATATATATGCACATACATATATATTTGTGTATACACACATATTTGTATATACAGACACATACTCTATATGTGTAGAATATATATTTTAAAAACCAGAATGTATGTAATAGATGAAAGGTTCCATACAAAATCCCCTCTTCTGGAATTCTTTGTATATGGAAATGCTCATATCTGTTGATAATTTTCTCATTCATAAAAAATAAATAAACAAACATTAAACACATTTCTTGGGTACTCCATTTCACTAATTTCTTGTCCAGTCTGCCCATTTTCACACTCAAATTGTATAGTATGCTTCATTCTCCTTTTATGATTCCTCTCAGAGTGCTGGTGACTTTGGTTTCTTAAAGGCCATTCCTCAAAGACTGTCCTGAAGACAGACCGTATGTCAGTCATCCAAGGACCAGCCTCGATAGCTAGGTTTAGAGAGTCACCAAAAAGCTGACTACCAATTGATGACATTTTTGGTTGAAGCATTTCATAAAGATGATATCCTAAGGCCTGGAGGAGGGTGATCCTGTCCTGGTGGAAAGAGCACCAGCTACTGATGGATCTTTTAAAGTATTGAAGGATTATCACAGATATAAGAGTCAGGATAATGCAAGTAATTTTGAAAGGATTCATAGAGGAGGTGGGACTTTCAGTCTTAATCAAATTAGGTCCAGGCATAAGCCAGTTCTCTACCAGACTTGTTAGTGTGTAATCTCTGGACTGATCTGATTACAGGCAGCTTGTCATGCCTGTTAGGACTGTCTTACACTGTCCCCACATGTCCCTGGGGGTGAGAGGAGGTGTGGGAGGAAGGTGGAAGAAAGCAAAGCAAATCAGTCTCCCTTTGAACCTTTGCTAAGAATCACAGAATTCCAATTTAAACTCTTTCCCTCCACTTTTGCACTCCTTATGAAAGAAAATTTTGCTTTTAACCCACAGCTGACTTAATTTGCCTGGGGATGAGAAGCAGGGAGGTTCCATCTGCCTCAGCTATTGATCTCAGCTCTGGGAAAGCCTGCTTTGCTTTCTAGCCCTGGAGTAACTTCTGCCTATTTTGGCCCAGTTCTGCCCTCTGGGGTTACATAAAACAGTCTAATCCCTTGCTCTCTCTTATTTGAAGCCTTCTATCATTTCCACATGACAGGTTTCCAATAACCTTCCTTCTTTTAGACTAAATAGCTGAGGCATGGCTGAGAGAGCTCTGGGTAAGATACGGCTTCCAGACCACTCTCCATCCTGGACATTCTAGGTTAGCAGAGGTCAGATAAAGGGAAGCCTGTATTTCCCAGTGTGGTACACAACAAGTACCTGCCTGTCCCATCAGGAACTTCATTTCCTATAAGTCTCAGAGCCCCAAGATTTAGGCCTTCAAATTCCTGTAGGAAACCGTGCTGGCAAAGAGTAGTGTCACAAGGAGATGGGAAAGAAGAAAACAAGAATCATATCGAAGGGATTGCAAAAGCATCTTGACTTATTAAGTTAACCAGAACCAGAGCCAAGGATAGACCGGACAAGCAGGCCACTGGCCCTCCTGTGAGGAGGTGAACTAACAGAGCTTCCAAAATATTACTGGTACTGTTTTCTCTAGGTAAGAACCTGGAAAAAAAAAAGGGGTGGAGGAAGCTTCCTCTCTGGATTATTCTGGGAAAGAAGAGATTGGAATTACATTCATGTGTGTTGTGGTTGGTGAGATGGTTTCTAATGTTTGTTTCATTTTCTTTTCCAACTAAATGTGGTACCAACACATTACACTTATTCCTACTAAATTTCATGATCTATTGTTTCAATGCTATGGTTTGTCCAGGTTTTTTTGTTAACACAGTAATAACTAACTAGACCCAAACTGACTTCAGAAGTTCCTAGTTTTACTGAGGGCCTTGAACCAGTTTAGGTAAACTTATTTTCAAAATGCCTCAGTAATCTGAACTTGAACTCAGTAATCTGTGGGAATGCCAGAGTAGAGTGGAAAATGGGCCACATATACGTTCTTGGCAGCTCATTTTAAGAAGGAGTATTATATGGGCCTCGACATACTCTGATGCAAATTATATACTTCTATTAACGTGGCTACTAAAAAAGCCAATCTATTCACGCCAGAATGAATGAGGACAATCAGCCAGACCAAACTGTGAGTATCACAGCCTATGGCTATGTTATACTGTTGGCTCATTTTGACCTTACAGTCAACCAAGACTCAAAAGTCTTTTTGATGTGGACTGATGTTAAGGGATGTCTCCCCCATTCTGTGTTTGTGCAATTTCTTTTTCTTTTTTTTCCTCCAGTTTAAATGTAGCTTAGCTAAGGATCAAAATCTAGGACTATTGCCTCATACTTCTTAATTTTTCATACTGTCATAATAGCTCAGGACTACTGCCTCACAGTTGCTTTCTTGTTCAAAATGATTTAAATATTCCTCTCTCCCGTCAATGTGCCACAGCAGGCATGCTTACCAAATTAATGATAATGACTTAGATGAAAACATCCACTAATCTGCAACATTAACATTCTGATCCACCTAGGTGTTTACCTTTAGTGGCTTACCATAAGACTCTTTACTCAGCCATGCCCTGTCCAACAGTCTTAACTGTCTGAGCAATCATATCTAAAAGTATTATGACTTTACCTGTTTATCTAGCCTACAATTCCTTTTCCTATCCACAAGACTATCATGAGATTTCAATTTCAAACACTATGTCTTTGACCTTCTTTGGTACTGGTACCCCACAGTTATTAGTGAACCCATGTTGAATCCTAATGGTCACTGCTTTCATTTTCGATTGCTTACAAGTCATGTTAAAAAAATTTGTGCATTCATTTATTCATTCATTCCACCCTGGCAAAGATGCATAGTTTAGGTAGAAAGATGATCCATGCAGTTAAAGAGTTGGTGGTGGTGGTGGTGGTGGGTGTGAGGGTGTGTGTGTGTGTGTGTGTGTGTGTGAGAGAGAGAGAGAGAGAGAGAGGGAGAGAGGGAGAGAGAGAGAGACAGAGAGAGACAGAGAGACAGAGACAGAGAGAGATTTTCTAGTAGGAGTATGCAACAAGCATAGATACCTACTTTAAACAAGATTTTGGATGTAATTCATTTAGAGAACTCTCACTGAGGAAAACCCTGTATCAAAAAGCTTATTTGGAATTTGTGGTCTGAGAGAATTATCAGAGAGGCTGAGTGCCTAGGGTTCACACCCAGTATGAGTCAGGGATGGGATTTACATCCAGGTCTTTCTGATTCTGAAGCCTTTTCTCTATGCACTATGTCAGGCTACCTCTGAGATGATTATAATAAAAATAAATAAATCACGAGAGCATTAGAGTGATAGAAAGTCATTACCAAACTTGTAGGATCAGGGAAGGTTTCACTAAACAGGTGGCATCTGTTTTGGGTTCTAAAGGCTAGGTAGTAACATTATAGGCAAAGGAGAGAAGGAGGATGTTCCAGGCATCGGGCAGAACATAATCAAAGGCACCAAGGCAGGAGAGGACAGGGACTTTGGGGGAGAGAAGAGAGTAATACAATTTGATTAGGGAGGGGAAAACATGGAGGGAAGAAATAGAAGTCCAGAAAGTTAGACTGTTAGAAAAATAGAATGTTGAAGTGTTTATTAAAAGGCAACTATGTGCCAAGCACTAAGCTATAAGCTCTGGAAATACAAATGGAAAGTGGGGCTCACATTCTACTTGAGAGAGATGACCACATAGGAGAGTCCATCTGTAGGTCAGCCATAACTACTCCGAAGGCCATGTCAGACAATCCTTGGGAAGGAAAATGTGGTGGGACCAGAGTGGAGGATGGGCTGGAGGAAATGATCTCAAGCTGACGAGGTGGTTTCCTCCTTTTGGGACCTGGTATTGGACATTTCAATGCCGTTGTCACCAAATGGTAGCAGGGTCTGAATGCTAAGCAAAGAATTTTATTTGGTAGGCAACAGAGGCTGTCATGGAAGGTTTTGGAGTGGTAGGAACATGACTAACATTGCAACATAGAAACCTAGATTTCAAGCTAGAAGAGCTCTTAGACATCAGCAAATCCAACTCCCTCATTTTCCTGATGAGGATACTGAAGTGACTATGATTTGCTCTTAATAGTAAGAAAGGTTATTCTTCCAGATGGTGAAAAGAAAGGGGGGCGGGGTTAGAAGGAAGAATAGAGGCAAGAAGATGTCTTTGGAGGTGGTTGGAATATTCCACATGGAATGCTCAGAGCCTTTATAGTGGTTCTTGGATTAGAGAGGAGGATATAGGTACTAGAGATATTGCAGATAGCATCATAAATGTTGTACTAGAGTTGATGGTACCTGGTAACTGGAGGAATAGAATTGATGAGAAAGGGGTCAAAGATAACCTGAAAGGTTTCTAACATGGGAAACTGGGTAAAAGGTGCTGCTACAAACAGAAATAGAGAAGTCAGAAGGAGGAGCTGGTTAAATAGAAAAGTTAATCAGCTTAATTTTAGATATAGTGAGTTTGGGGTATATTAGGACATCCACATAGAGATGGAAGGAAGAAAACAAGCACCTGTTGGGTGCTAAGTGCTTTTACAAATATCTCATTTGATTCTGGGAGGTAGGTGCTATTATCCCCATTTTACAGGTGAAGAAACTGAGGAAAACAGTGATTGAGTAACCTACTTAAGGTCACATAGCTAGTAAATGTTTGAGGCTTGATTTGAACCGCAGTCTTCCTGACTACAGGCCCAGAATTCTATCTACTGCACCACCAAGCTGCCTTTCCCTAACTAGATATGTCATGTGAATAGTTGGAGTTCTGAGTACAGAGCACAGATTCAGACTAGTGGTATAGATTTGGAAGTCAGATTGAGCAGAAGGGATGGTGGAAGCCATGCCAAGAGAGATTGTATTTCAGAGAAAGAAGACTTTTTTTTGGATGTGTTGTTCAGTTTTATAGGCTTTTTCTCTTCCTCTTTTCTTTCTTCCCTTCCTTCTTACCCTTTAGTACTGGTTTTTACAAATATTTTTTCCCCAATTACATGTAAAAACAATTTTTAACCTTTGTGTCTTTTTTTTTTTTTTACAATTTTAAGTTCTAAATTCTCTTCATCCTCTCCATCCTCCCCCATCATTGAGAAGGCAAGTAATATATGACTAATCAACTGAATAACAATACATGTGCAGTCATGCAAAACATATTTCCACATTAGTCATGTTGTGAAAGAAAATACAGATAAAAAAAACCCCAAGAAAAATAAAGTAAAATAATGGAGAGCTTCAATCAGCATTCAGATGCCTTTAGTTCTTTTGCTGGAGGTAGAGAGCATTTTCATCATAGGTCCTTCAGAACTGTCTTGGATCTTCCTGTTGCTGTCATTTATAGTTGAATCTGTTAACTGTATAAAGTGTTCTCCTGGTTTTGCTCTCTTTATTTTGCATCAGTTCACATAAATCTTTCAAGGTTTTTCTGAAACCATGCTGCTTATCATCATTTTTTAATGTATTTTAAAAATTTTATATTTTCCTCAATTACTTGTAAACAAAATTTTAACATTCATTTTTTCTTAATTTTGAGTTTCAAAGTCCTTCTGTTCTTTCCCCCCTCCTTAAAAAGGAAAGCAGTTCAATAAATATTATACATGTGCAGTCATGCAAAACATTTCCATATTAGTCATGTTGCAAAAGAAAACACAGACCAAAAAAAAAAAACCCCAAGAATAATAAGGTAAAAAAAAAAATACTTCAATCTGCATTCAGACTTCATCAATTCTTTCTCTGGATAGCATTTTTCATCATTAAGTCTTTCAGAATTGTCTTGGATCATTGAGAATAGCTAAGTCATTCTCAGTTGATCATCACACAATATTGCTGTTACTGTGTATAATGATCTCCTGGTTCTGCTCATTTCACTTTGCATCAGTTCATAGCAGTCTTCCCAGATTTTTCTGAAACCATCCTGCTCATCATTTCTTATAGTACAATAGTATTCTATCACAATCACAAACTTGTTCAGTCATTCCTCAATTGACAGGCATTTCCTCAATTTCCATTTTTTTCCACCACAAAAAGAGCTGCTATAAATGTTTTTATACATATAGGTCTTTTTCCTTTTACTTTGATCTCTTTGGGGTACAGACCTAGTAGTGGTATTGCTGGGTCAAATGGCATGCACAGTTTTAAAGCCCTTTGGACATAGTTCCGAATTGCTTTCCATAATGGTTGAATCAGTACACAACTCCACCAGCAGTGCATTAGTATCCCTATTTTTCCACAACCCCTCCAACATTTGTCATGTTCCTTTTCTGTCACATTAGCCAATTTGATAGGTATGGGGTGGTACTTTAGAGTTGTTTAATGTGCATTTCTCTAATCAAGAGTATTTTTGAGCATTTTTTTCATATAACTATAGAGAGCTTAAATTTCTTCTTCTGAAAACTGCCTGTTCATATCCTTTGACCATTTATCAATTGGAGAAATGACTTGTATTCTTATCAATTCGATTTTGTTCTTTATATATTTCAGAAATGAGGACTTTATCAGAGAAACTTGCTATAAAATCTACCGGCCTCCTTCTCTTCCCTACCCCTTGTTTTCTGCTTTCCTTTCAATCTTGGCCGCATTGGTTTTGTTTGTGCAAAAACTTTTAAGTTTAATATAATAAAAATTATCCATTTTACATTCCATTATGCTCTTATCCATAAACCTGCCAGGTAAAATATTCCATGCTCCCCTAACTTACTTACATCACCCTAATTTGCTTATGATATCACAGACATGTCTAAATCATATACCCATTTTGACTGGTGTGAGATATTGGTCTATACCTAGTTTCTGCCAAATTTCTAATAAACATTTTTGAATGTAATAGAATATTACTGAACATTAGGAAATGACAGTTTCAAAGGAACCTAGGAAAACTTGTACAAATTGATACAGAGAAAAGTGAGCTGAATCAGGACAAGATTTTTGTTTTTGTCTGTTTTTCGCTTGCTCCTGACTCAATTCAACCCTACTCAGGCACATAATGCCCCTCACCACTAAAGGCATTTTCCATATTGGTAATGGACTTAGTTTGGACACTTAATCAGCTTTAGCCCCACTGCAACTCAGAAATCCCAAACTCAAGTGATCCATCAGCCTCAAACTCCCTAGAAGCAGGGACTGTAGGTCTGTGCCACCATACTAGAGAACAACAGTACAACATTGTAAAGAAAAAGTCTTGAAAGACTTAGAACTCTGTTCTAAGTGAAAAATTACAAATCCAGAGGACCAATGATCAAAGTGCAGAGTAAGACAACATTTTTGGACATGGCCAATGGGGAGATGTGTTTTGCTTGATCATGCATATTTGTTACTAAAGGTTTGGTTTGGTGTAAGCAGATTCCAGGCATCTTTTAAATGCAATAAATCATTAATAAGTTAGCTAAGGATGCACAAAAACATTGGTAAAATGCTTTTGGTGTCAGAGGCTCTATTTATGGATTAGTCAATTCATCCATTCATCTCTACCTGCTCCTCCTCCTTTCTCTGAAGGGGGAGGGCCTTAGTCTGAGCAGACTATAGCATATGTAAGTAACCTATGACCTAAATGGAGAGTCTGAGATGACAGCCCCATCTATGTTTCCTTCTCACCTTTGTGGGAGTTTGTTCTACCTTTTTCCAATCGAAATGAGTTCATTCTCCTTGATGGAGATGTAAAGGTAACTCTGCACTTTAGTTATCTCAACAGATGATAAAAGCAAAATACAGCCATGGTTTGGGGAAAGAGTGCCAGAAAGCAGAGTGACTCAGCTTTATTATTGTTCTGAACAAAGCTTTAATAGGCCATTTTGTACTCAGTTTTTGCGACCTCATTTCAAAGGCTCAAACCCTGAATGCTAAATCTGCAAAGACAGCATTTGTCCTTGATCCTAGACCCTCCTTTCCATATTTAATGTTATTGTTGTTGTTTTAATCTGAGCTCATTAGAAAGCTCTGTGTGCCGTTATATTGGTTTCTTCACATTTACCCTTTTTTTTCTCTTCCCTATAATTCACCTTCCAATTTGCTGTAAAATTAATATTCCTGAAGTGCAGGCATAGACTGTCATTACTACATTGCCCAAGAAGTTTTAGTGGCTTCTCGTTACCTTTAAGATAAAAATACGAACTCCTCTTTTTGGCATTTAAAACCTTTCATAGTCTTGCTCCAGCCTATCTTCCCACACTGATGATATATTACTCTCTTTTGTGCACTCTAGGCTGCAGCACACAAACTGGAATACTTTCCTATTCCAGGTCTTCGGATTCTACCACTCCCTTGGGGAAGTGATTTCCTCTCTTGGCCTCAGTTTCCTATTTGTAAAAATGTGGATAATGTTACAGCCTATCTCACAGGTTTTTTTGGTAGAATCCAACAAGATGCTAGAGGTAAAGCATCTTGGTAAAACCCAACTCACAAATCTACATTGCTGAATATTTTTTGGGCTCTGTAGTGCTACACAAAGTAGAGAATTTTGGAGTTGTGACATCTCATTGATTGGTGGTAATTCTCTCCCAATTCCCACTCTCCCAGTTCCCAGCCAAAGTACAATAAAGTGTGTATACATTTTATATTATGGTGATTTCACATGGAATTCTCGAAATAAAATTCCTACCACCTCTAAGTTTACCAGATACCTTCAAGGCAGGGTATATGTGAGACTTTGGGGTGGGAAGTAAGAGGGTGGCTTGAAAAAAGTAAGTTGAGAATATTTGTGATTATGGCATAGTGATTATAGCGATATGTAGATATATATGTATATACATCTATACACACATATATAGTGTACATGTGTATGTGCATGCATGTATTCACACATATGGTAAAATACAGTGATCATGGAACAGGTTGGAGAAGTCAGAACTCCTTTATTTAATGTCTGGACTGACTCATGAGTTGACTGAGCAAATTACCATATCTTTTTGTGGACTTATGTTATCCTAGCTATTTTGCCCATCATTTAACCTCTCTGAGCCTCTGTTTCCTCATCGGTAAGATGAGAATAATGAACGAATAGATGAAAAAAGTATTTATTAAGCACTAGGTACCAAGCACTGTGGATACAAGTACAAAAATGAGGACAGTTCTTGCCCTCAAGCCACTCACATTCTAATATAGTATACAACATATATGGGTGAATGGTGACCAGAGAGAAAATACTGTGGGGTATTTTGGATTACTAGGAGAATGGATGAAGGAAAAATCACTTCTAGCCTTTGCAAAGTATTTTGCACATTATAAAGCCATATATGTATATGTGCCACTGTATTACTGACTTACTTGGTCAGGAAAGGGACCATTTTTCATGACTGAAATACTTTGGATAATATTCACCCATGTGTGTCGTATACTATATTACCCAAGGTAAGAAGAGGTAGAATCAGAAGACCTTGGCTTGGGTTCCAACTCTAACTGCAGTGTACTCAAGGACTGATTATCCCCTTACAACTTCACATTCTTAAAATGCCCATGTTTTTGTTATAACTACATGAAGTTCAGATGAAACCTTGACATGACAGTGGACTAGATTCTTGAATCACATCCTCATTAAAAACAATTTATGGGGGGGGGTAAGTTAAATCCAAGGGAACAAAAAGATTGATTTTCACTCAGATAATCTCCATCTCCACATACGTATTTATACACAGAGAGAATGTGAAAAAAAATCGGTCTTATTACTTGGTAAATACTTTGAAAAGTTGCTACACATTTAGTGTACCAAGACCTAGAGACTTATCTCCTGGACTGCCCTTAGAGCCAATTTAGGGTACACAAAAGAAAGCCATTTTCATCGCTTTATAGTCATAACATTTTGGATCCATATGATTTTTGTCTGTTTTCAAAGTGAAATCAACATTTAAAGGAGGCAGATTTGCTACAATTGAAAAGACTTAAAAGAAAGAGAATTCTCTCTATGTCACAGGTAGCAAAGCAATTTCTAGACATTCCAATGAGAGATTCATTCCTCAGAACATGGCGCCTATTAAAGGGGACTCCACTGTAGAAGACAGCAGACATTTATGTTTAAAAATCCAATTACATATGGATATATACATAAGAGCTGTTAGTCTCACTGCTATAGGATCTAGACCTTATAAGTGATCCAGAAAGTCCCACCACTCAAAAATGAGCTTTTATAATACAATACATTTGTAAACTGGTTATTTGGAATTTGGGACACATTTTCCATCAAACACAAATTTTTGTTTCCCTTCCACTGCTAATGTAACCTTGTTCAGTTGTTTCAATTGTGTCCAAATTTTTGTGATCCCACTGGGGTTTTCTTGGCAAAGATACTGGAGTAGTTCACCATTTCCTTTTCCAGCTCATTTTACAAATGAGGAAACTGAGGAAAACAGGGTTAAATGACTTGCCCAGGGTCACACAGCTAGTGTCTGAGATCACATTTGAACTCAGCTCTTCCTGACTTCAGGCCTGGCACGCTATCCATTGTACTACCTGGCTGCCCATTACTAGTTACAAAACACAAAAGTTGGCTGGCCTATCAGAAGGCTTTTCCAGACAACGATTTTGGGGCCAGGATGGTATGAGGTTACTCTAGGTCAATACTCTAGGTCAGATTTTCAGGTAGCATATATCAAACTGTGTTCCTTAATTTATATACTTCATAACAGAAAGCATTCAAGGATATCTATGAATTGAATCACCAACAAATTCTCTTCACTTTGTTAATGCAAAAAATGCTTCACTTTTCCTAAATCAGAGGACTATAGTATGTACACTTTGCCAAAATTTCCCCACATTTTCAAAGTTGTTATTGCTTGTTGCTCCTCTTAACAGTTCACAACCATCCTGTTAGCAAAGGTCTCTTTTTGTGAGGTTTATGAAGCTCTTCAATATTTCAGGGTTTAATCATTTATATTCAACTGATGGCAAATAATGTGGCTGCATTTCATTTCAGTGTAGGAATAGCTTTCACCATCCAAATGTTCTGAAATCACATGAACTTTATTACAGGTTATTATATTAAGTATTTATAAACAAATATACATTTGATAATTACTGACTGGGATGGAAATCTACTTCTTCAGCTTCCATAATGTGAGAGAGAAAGGGAAAAACAATGGCTTTAAGTGCTAAAGTTTTCATGATTATAAAATCCACTCCTGAGGAACTTTATAACACCATCAATATCAAAAGATGGGCCAGGGAAGAAAGAATTTTCATCTGATCTGACATTCAAACTCCTGGGAATGGTGAAAAGAATTATAGTTACATGACACATTCTGTAGGGTCATATGTTCCAAAAGTCGAATTTGACCTTTGTCCAACTTTAATACAATCTCCCTACAGATCACAGAAGCTCTTTATGTAGGCAGCTCTATCAAAAGCCATGTTTCTGAGATATATAATATTGAAACAGAAATAATAATACTCTTCATTGAATACATGTTTTTGTAATTTGGGAAGAAAAAGTTTTCATGAAAAATTTTGCCCTTTCTACAGATGTATTTTTTCAGCAATTCCCTAGACCCAGTTAAAATAGAGAAAAGATCATTAGTATTATAGCCAAGGAGAAAATTTCCCTTGTAATTTTGGGGAGAATGTGTTGACTACTAACAAAATTCCCCATTGAAATAAAAATGAAACCTAAAGTCATCAGTCTCACATGACAGAGAAATTAGTTTTTAAAATATTAAAAAAGGTATGAAATGAGGGAATTATTTTCTTGGGAATAGTTTATTAGTTTGTATAGTGTTTGTCAATCATTCAACTTTTTTTTTTCCTCTCCTACTTTGAAATCCAAACCAATCTAGTCAGAGTCATCTTCTCCCCATATTTCATATATTGTAATATTGTTGTGTGGATCTGAAGGGACCTCTGAGTCTGGAAGCTTGAGGGAATTACCAGTTGCCATGGCCACTTTAAGACTTCGCACTTTAGACACAAATGTCACCAGATCCATCTCCAGTTGGGTTAAGGTATTCAGTGCATAGTCTTTGTTAGGGGCAGCATTCTGATTTTTCTTTTGTAGGGGGCGGTACAAAGAGCTTCCGCTGGTTAGGTCCTTATCCTGTCAAAAAAAAAAAAACATTAGTAATGAGTCATATACCTCAGGGTGGGAAGGGAGGAGTGTGGATCAGTCTAAAGTAGTGGTTCTAGTCAAAGTATGACTTAAACACACTAATTGCGATTCCTTGCCCTCCCCCAGATGGCAGGATAACCCAAGTTATCAGAATTATATTGTATTACAAATATGTATTGTATTATAAAATTATATTGTATGTATATTATAGAAGATAATTATAGAATTATTTTCATATTGTTAGTCACTAGCAAAAACACAGCTGTATTCAAGCCAATTTTCATCAAAAAAAGCCAATGTTTTAATTTTCCTGCCTTGTCATTAATGTCTATTATCTGAAGGAAAATCCAATCTGAAGAGTTTGTGTATTTGAATCTGCTTGTGTAGTTAGTTAAGTTAGCCTCTGGATACTTTCTGCCAGTTAATCACTGAAGAAGTGATGGCTCCTTGCGTTGTCAAGTTTAGAGAACACATTTTAAAGGGTTCATTTAATAAGCTGATTCTAAACCTCTCTGTTTCATCAGGTTCCCTTCCTGACATACGGTTATGTTTTAATCCAATGAGTTCCTTGACACAGGTATCTTCTGTCCCCACTGACATTTACTTCTTCTGACACCTACATTGAAAATAAAGCCTGATCGAACTCAGACACAGACAACAAAATACAAAGGCAACTCAATACTTCTCTCCCATTCAAGATTGGATCCTCACCTTGTTTTTGTCACCTTCCCCTCGGAATCTTACTATAGCATAAAGTAATCCGACAAACAGCAGCCAGATCCACTTACTCCCAAGCCAGCCTTTGGCCTGGTCAGAGAGATTCTGTCTCATCCGAAAGTGGCCTCCACAAGGCACATCACCCGCAGGTTCTTTGGCTTTCTCTTTCAGAGAAGAGAACATAAAAGCATAACCTAAAGTAGTGCACAGCACGAAGAACAAAAGGCATTTCAGCACATGCATGATGAGCAGAGAGGGGCGAATATTTGCTCATGGTGAGTGTGTTTCCCCAGGCATCTGGGAAACTGAAAGCCAAGTTGTCTGTGTCTTTTGTGACATCACCAACTGCCTGAATCACCAGAATACATCATAGCTGCTCGGAGGATGGGGAGGGGTGGGGAAGTGTGTGTGTAATGGCCCATACCACCAGGTCAGAGACAAGGGCTTAAAGGGGCAGGCAAGAAAGATGGAGCTGGATTCATTTGAAGCACAATCTGCTTCCCCGTTCCTTCTTTACGTTGCCTGTACTGTAAGTCCTTATTCCCAATACGTCTTCCCATACAAATACCTTGAGTTCTAGGAATATGTCTATCACAGATTATAAACTTTTTTTTATACTTACATAAAAAGAAAGACCAAAGATCCTGATTATATATGGAGTCACATGCCAATGTGTATCCTGACATATGGAATATTGTATACTTACTGACACAAGACTTTGTTAAATGGTTAACATCATCATGCTTTTTACTGAATACCTACATGCTCAGCCTTGTGATAAGCTGTGTAGTAGAAGGAATACAGATTAGTCTAGGTCATGGTCCCTGTCTTCATGAAGCTCACAGTCTAGTTTGGAAAACAGGGCATACACACACACACACACACACACACACACACACACTCACTCACACAATAACTAGCAGTACAAGATAGGGCATTATCAGGGCAAAATTGCCTGGGGCTAATGATATGGGTCTAAGAGTTCAGAGAAGGAAAACAAAATGACAGATGGAGTAGTCAGAACTGAAAAATCTCAGAGCTGAGAGAACCCACTGAGAGCATCTAGGCCAACTTGTGTGTAAACAAGAATCTCTCCCACAAAATTTCAAAGACTTCAGTGATACATCCATGAAGTCAGGGCAACTGCAAGAAGAATATGAGGTTTTATGGGGAAAGGCTTCATATGGAGGAGCTGATCATTGACCGAGGTCTCGAAGGATATTTTAAGCAAATAGATATATGCTGGTCTGGGGGGGAGGGGGAGTAAATTCCAACAAATACTCAATTCCAGATTTTTCAGCATCAGCATGCATCTACTTACAGAGTTCAAAACAGGGATGCTTATTACATGTGGTTTTCCTCTCACTTTTATGTTAAAAAGTACCATTGGCTGGTAGAACGTTTATTTTAAAAAATGGAAACCAAAAGGAGTAAAAGAAAGCAATTTTAGCTCATTGATAGATATTGAAGAGCTGAGTCTAGAGAAGATAAACCATATTTAAGGATGTATTCAATTAATAAAAGCTTAGGTTCTGGTGAAAGAATATCTTCAGAAACTATGAAATACAATGATTTCAGGCTATGAAGGCCTACCTCTGGTATGCCTCTGATCTGTCCCCTCCTTCTCACGGTTACTAGCCTAGTTCAGGCCCTCATCACTTCTCGGTCTCACAATTCAATAATCATTTTTGTCACAGGTACCTGGTTCTCAGCACACTGGCACTTCATAAACATTTATTGAATTGGACTGAAATCCTGCAAACAGCCTCCTGATTAGTCTCCCCTGCTTTCATGTCTCTTCCTCCTCCAGTGTAGTCTGTGGAGTGGCACTGTCAAATCATTCAGGAGGCAACAGTCACTGAAGGGTGACTAACTAAAGTCGTGTCAAAGCCATTGATAGTTTGTCCTCCATACAGTGGCACCAACCTGGCTTTCCTGCCTTCTTTCTACTCCCCTATACCGCAGGTGCACTGGAATGCTGTTCCTATAAACACTCTGGACTTTCCTTCCTCCATACTACTGAACATGCCATTCAACTTAGAACGCTCTCCCTCCTGACAACTCCACTTGCTGAAATCTTACACATCCATTAAGACCCTTCCCAACACTCTCCTCTTCCATGAACACTTTCCCCTGTTCCACAAATCAGATGTCATCTCTCTCCTCTGAGCCCCAGGAGCATACTACCTTCTACTACAGAATCGTGTACTTTTAGATTTGGAAAGGATGGTAGTGTTTGAGTTCAACTCTCTCATCTTATGGAAGAAACTGAGGTCCAGAAAATGGATGTGACCAGCCAAGGGCACAATACAATTAATTTTGTACTTATCTCCCTACTAAACGTAACTTTAGCTCCTTGAGGGTAAGACTTCAATTTCATCATCATTTCTTAATTATCCTTTTATTTACTTCCAGTGCCTGGCATATAGTGCTCTGCATAGAATAGGCACACAATCAGTGTTGCTGAAATGAACAGCTTATGACAGATGATTCAATTCAACATTTATTAAGTACCTAATAATTGCAAGGTGGCTATGCCAGTTTTGGACAAAATATGGTGCTGCCCTTAAGGAACCTGTATTCTACTGGAACTTATATCTATACATTAATCAAAATACTAACCAATTTCTACCAAAATGACCAAAACATAAAAAGTAAGACACACACAAAGCTACTACGCATCTTTGAATAGAAACATACAATGAAGCTTACATTAATGGGAAAATTTACAGTGTTAGAACAATGGTTTTATAGAAAAAAATTCTTAAAGAGGTATAGTGTTGAACACCAAAACTGGCGTTCATTTCAAAACTAAGCACTGAGATGACCTTGAGAAGCAGATATCCTAGTAATAAGGGGCTCTTCGTTTGATTACGTTGATCAGATTCACTTGGACGATGCCAATGTCCTATGACATTGCCACCCATTACATTATTAGCTCACCAAAAGATTGTTCTTTTCCCTTTATCTGACCTTTCACCCCAGCTGTATTTTATATATAGAACACCAGTCAAACTATATTCCTTCTATCTTTGAAGCCAAAGATCAAAGACATTTTCTCTAATTACTTTAGAGAAGTGCAACTTTCTGGTTTCCTCTATGGCTGAAGGGCCTGACTTCTTCTGAAATGCCCCTAAGGGACCAAAGGAGGTATTCTTTTTCCTCTTTTTAGTTCAACTTTACTGTTGGACACAAAATCAAGACAAATAAGCGATAGTGTCATCTTTAGTTTATACTTTATTTAACTTAAATTGTATCTGAAATTTAAGATGAAAAAGGTTGTTAGATTTTAATTATTTTAATGGCTAGTCAAGATGAAATCAAATTTACTTTAAGCATTTAATGCCTCAACAATTTAATATTTTCCAAAAACATGCTTGGAGAAATACTGAATTTCTCAATCATCTGAGCCTTTGCTATCTTCCCTGCATATTCAATAATTATAACATATTTTATACAGGCAAGGGCAAGTTTATAAACATTTTTCAAAATATAACAAGCCAGATAATATTAGATTACAATAACGAGTCTATGTGAAAACTATTCTTCCTTGGGGAAGAGAAGCTGCAATCAAACAGAACAGTACTTTAGAAGCAATATGATGTGTGAGTAACCCAATTGGAGGACTCTTCCTTAGAGCGTTTGGCTGAGCTGTGTGTTGTAAAAATAGATTTGTAAGCCTCTGATTCTTCACTGTCTGCTATGGATCTCTTAGTAGTTCCAGAAGAAGGCTTACTGACCTTTCCTGAAGAACTTCCATTCATTCCTAGAAGAAGAAAAAAAAAAGGCACTAGTTTTAATTCTAGCACATCAAGTTAACATTCTTTTTCTCTTTGAGAGAAAGCATTCCATGTTGCATTTACTCATAAATGTCAATCTGTTCCTCAGGTACATTTTTCCTTCTATCTGCCTAATAATCACAAATCATATAAATATAAAAATTATATGAATCATAAATTATATGAACAATGATATAATCATTCTTAACTCCCCAAATATTGACACAGCTAAGAAATCTAGTTCTCTGTTTGGGAATTTCTATGCAGTGATATCTTATTGTAATGACAGATTCATTAGAGTAATTTTATTTTATATTGCTTCATGTATGTTTTATATCAGTAAAAATGTAAACATTTTCCCCATAAAATAAAGGATGGATTGCAAAAAAGCACTGTATTTGCAGTGCAAAGGACCTGGGTTCAATTGCTGATTGCTTCTTACTAATTGCATGGTTTTGGGCAAGTAAGTAACTTAACCTGAGCAGCCTTTTCTGTAAAATGCGTAACAATGATAAAATGATGGATATCGGTATTGAAGAGATTTGTCCAGCTACTAAGTCAGTAGCCACATCACAGTCTTGACCAGTTAACCTTTTATAGTAAATGAAGTAGTAAATTAAATTAACACTAATTTTAATTTCAGGTTTTCTTATTTGCCTACTCTACCAAGTGGGGAAAAAATGATGTGTTTCTAGTTTTCCCTAAACTAGGGTAGAATTTCTACCCCTTTTGGCGTTCTGGTAAAGTCTATGGAACCTCTTAGAATGTTTTTAGATGCATAAAATAACATACATAGCATTACAAAGTGAACCAATTATATTGAGTTATGAGAGAGAGTGAGAGAGTGTGAGTGTGTGTGTATGTGTATAATTTAATCAAAAGTTAACAGATTCCAGGTTAAGAACTCTTACCCTAAACCAGTAATTATTTTCTCTAGATGAACAAACCTGAGCTTTTCTGAGTAGGGTTGAGTTTCTTCTCTCTAGAATTAAAGTTTGTTTCTTCATATTTTAAACCCTTAACCTTTGACGGCCCTGGAAATTAGAGACATGAAATTAGGAAGAAGGGGGAGGGCAAAGAAAACAACTTCTTAGCATAATGAAGCTATATTAAAAAGTTACCTTCAGTGACATCTGGCTTAGAAGCTGCTTCTACCACCTTGGGTTTTTTGGATTTCTGGCAAAAGAAAAAAAAAGGGGGTGGGGGAAGAGTGAAATCTGAGATTATGCTTAAACAGTTGGGAAGAGGCATACTGCCAAATGTGAACTGGAAATAGATTTAAATCTATCAGTCAGGTTAATGTGCTTCTTGATACAGCAGATTTGTTCCCTTTGGAGTACACCTCTGAGACTCAATTCACAGAGATTACAGGATTTTAGACTTGGAAGGTATCACAGAGATCCTTTCATCTCTTATTTTAGAAGTGAACAGAGATTTAAAGATTGTGGTTGTGATTTCCCAAGATTGCAAGCTAGTTTTGCAGCAGAGCAAGTACCAGAACCCCAGTGGGGTCCTGACCTCTGATATAGGGCTTTTCCCACTAAACATCAAAATTCTAATAATGTATTATTTATTTTACAATCCAGTATGCACCGATTAAACATCTGTTGAATTTCAATCCAATGTTTATTAATTTCATAATTATGTTCAATGTACTGTATAAGGAACTAGGAACACAAAGATGAGACAATACCATAATCCTTGCCCTCAAGAAGTTTAGAATTTACTTGGGAGTGGAGCGAAGACAAAAACCCAAACAACTACAATCTAACTTACAACAGAGTAAGTGCATCAAAGCCTAGGCTGCACTTTCAGAAAAGTATCTTCCCAGCTAAAATATTCCTATAACACTTGGTCTGGGATCTAGGCTATACCTCTTCTGTACACTACTTTAGTATGCTTATCTGTGAGCATAGCTGTTCCTAAACAGTCTCCCCCAGCAAAAAGTAAGATCTTTGAGGGACCACAGGACCACAGATTAAGAGCTAGAAGGAATCTTAGAAGCCACTGGAAAAGACTTTTTTAAAAAAAATCTTTGCCTTGTACATAGGGAGCACTTAAAGGATTGGGGAAAACGAAAGATCTCAGAATCATATTTCCCACTGAAAGAAGCCTAGAGTCATCTAGGCCAGCTCCCTCATTTTACATATATGGGAATTTAGGTCTGAAGAGATTAAATGACTTGCCCAAGGCCACAAAGATACTAAATGACAAAACAACAAAACAGAAAGCTGAACCCATGTTCTCTGACTCCAAATCCAGTGCTTTCCACTATATTCTGCTGCACTCTAAATCATTACAGAAGGCTTCAAGGAAGAAGTGGGCTTTAGCTTGGGTATTGAACATAAAGATTTCAAAGGGGGAAATGGAAGACTATTTTAGACTTATGGGAGACACAACATATAAAGGCATCCAAAAGAGAAATGACAGGACAAGACAAGGAAGCACTGAATATTCCCAACACGACATTCCTATTGGCAGTAAAATCTCTAGATAGTATGATAGAAAACTAGCAGAGTATTCAGGACACTTTTAAAATTAAGGTATCTTCATAGACATTTAAAATAAACATGGAAGCCTTTAAACTAAAGAACCACTCTAATCAATGAACTCAATTAATTTTGCCATCAAATTCCACAAGAGTAGCACTTTCCCCCTCAAAACAAAAATAAACAAATGTAGCAATATAAAACTTGTAAACGTTTAAATATTGGAACGGACACTAGACTGTAAGTGAGAACCCCTGGGTTCTAATGATGGTTCTTTGACTAGCTGGCTGTGGAATCTTGGACAGACCACCTTATCTCTCCAGGGTTTTAGTTTTCTTCTCTGTAAAATTAAAGGAATTGGATCAAAGTATCTTGAATATCTCTTCTAGCCCTACCATTCTACAGTTCCAGGAATCATTAGGATGTCACAGTATAAATAGAATTTTCTCTTTAAAAGAAATTAAGTACTACTTCACTGGCACCCAGCAGATGGTGCTAAAGGGACATTCCAGGGCATTTCAGGAGCTATCAATCAACCAGATGCATCAACAGCAGAAATTAAAAAAAAATAATAAAATAAAATAACACCATACCAAAAGGAGAACCTTTGTTAGATGAGAGTTTACTATATATATGTATATTTTAAAGATCCTGAGGTCTGCTCATAGAAAGCACAGTACATTGCAAATTCAAAGTGAATTTTTTTTTAATTATCTTTGTCCATTTCTTATACAGGAAGCACACAGTATGGTGGGGAAAGCCCTGGATTCAAGGAGGAAGTTCGTAGGCTCATGGGGCTAAAGCTAGAAGGGACCTCAGAGGAGGAGTTGAGCTTGAAACCCAGCCCCTGCGCCTTTCCATGGCCTTTCCAACTCTGAATCTATGATTTGTGACCCTAATTAGGGTGAGGAAGAGACACATTCTTTTTTTTTTTAAATGAGTCAGTTTAGTTTTAAAAAGGTCACAAACTTTAAAGTTATCTGATTATAATCATGAGCAATATTCACTTCAATTGGAAACCATTTCCTAAACATGGCAACAACTAACAGGTACTAGTATAAGGAATCTCTGATCTGGTAATAGAACTGTACATTATTTTCAATGGATTTTAAAAAGTTTTCCTTTTGTCTTTTGCTATTACCTACATTTCCCAATGAAGCCCCTTTCCCTACAGAGCAAGTCCTTATAACAAAGAAGACTAAGACAAGGGGAAAAAAAGTTCAGCAAAACTAACATTTTCACTGGTTTTTGAAGAACTTAGCAATACTGCCATTCTCTAGTGGTTTTCTTTAAAACAATAAGCATTAATGACTTTGCTACAGTGATTTCTTAGCAAAAAGAAACATGGCTAAACAAAGGGCTAATTTTTAAAAGGTAAAAGTTTCTTCAAAATTTCCACCATTCATGCTCAAATACAACCTTTCCGATAAATTGTTCCCTATTTTGGAATAATGGTGACATTTATGAGATTTTTATTGCATAGATTATACAGCAATAAAATACCAGTTAAGGAAAGAAAAATGAATGCAAGGATATTTAGACCAAACTCTGATCTAAAGCCATGCGTTAGGCCACTGATGTTGGCTGTGCTCTATACCAGAAGTTCCTTAAACTCTGATCTCAGGACTCCTTAATAGTTAAAAATTATTGCAGAACCCTTCCCCCCAAAGGCATTTGTTTATGAGGATAATATCTATCAATATTTACCACATTAGAAATGAACATATCTTAGAATTATGAAAATAGTTTTGATCTTAGGCAGTCAAGAAGGTCATGGGGCTGCCGAAGGCATCCTGGTCCACACCTGGAAAACTGCTGCTCTTGTTTGTAAACTATCGTCAATGAATACCCTAGGGGATCTGTCATGTGGGTGGGTTAAATGTGTCCCTCCAGGTTCTCTATTTTGGGTCATCTTCTCTTGCTTCACATATAATCTCTCCTAATAGAAAGGTAAGTTCTTTGAGGGTATGTGCTGTTGGATTTTTATTTGTATTTCGAGAACCTGAATAAAAGGCACTTAATAAATGTTAGTTGAATTGAATTGATTCGGCAATTCCTAAAATTCCTTCTAGGTTTAAATCTACAATGAATATGATCTCGTCAGCTTCTATGGGTTCCATTATCATCTCTACCTAGATAACTCCCAAATCTATATATCCAGGCTTAACCGCTCCCCTAAAGTTCCATATTATTGCCTACTGGATATCTCCACCTGGATGACTTGTAGGCATCTCAAACTCAATAAAAACAAAACTCATTTCTCCACCAACTGATTTCTTCTCCCAATTTTCCCCTTTCTGTTGAGGAAACCATTATCCCTACGGTTACCTAGGTTCCCAACTTTGGAGTCATCCTTGACTCTTCCCCCAACTACTCTCAATTTCTACATATAATTAGTCACCAAGACATACAGTTTCTGTCATCAATACTACCATCGCCATCACCACCTTCACCATCTTAATAGCTCCCATTTATATAGTGCCTACCATGTATGTTCCAGGCAATGTGCTAAGTACTTTACACATATTACCTCATTTGAACCTCACAACCACCCTTGAAAGGTAGGTGTTGTTACTATCCCCATTTTACAGATGAGGAAAGTGAAGCAGACAAAAGTCAAGTGGCTTGCCTTAGATCACATAGCTAGTAAGTGTCGGAGGCCAGATTTGAATTCAGTTCTTCTATACTCCAGGCCTGGCACTCTTTCCACTGCACCACCAACATTTCTGTTTCCACATCTCTTGCACCTGTCCCTTTCTCTCTACTCTCAGAGTTTTTATACCTACAGTTCAGGTTTCTCATTAACTCTCACCTGTACTGTTTGAATAAGTCTCCTAATTAGTCTTCCTGTTTCTCATCCATCCCCCCTCGAATCCATCTTCCAAAAAGTCACCAAATAGATATTCCTAAAGCAGAGGTTTGATCATGTTACTCCACCATTCACTGTCTCTCCCCTAGCTTCTGATGTCTCCCTATTGCCCAAGGGATAAAATACCAAATCCTCAGCCTGGTCCTCCACAATCTGGTTCCCACCTGCCTTTTCAGTCGTATTTCATATACTTTCCTTCTCTGTATTCTATTACAGTCAAACTGCCCTGCTAACTGACCTTCCTACACAACATTCCATTCCTGTCTCTGGGAAATCACACAGCTCCCCGCCTCATGTCATTAATTTTACTTGCACCTCTCCTCCACCTTGGAGAACCTCAGCTTCCTTCAAAGCACACCTCAGATGTAACCTTCCAAAATGAAGTCTTTCCTGACCCTCATTTATGGCACACTCTCTTCTTCCTGAAGTTAGTATTTTACTTTGTATTATACTTTGTATATACCTTATGCACATATTTTGTCCCCCAACCCAGAAGAAAGTAAGCTTCTAGAAGGTAGGGATTGTATTGTCTTGTCTTGGTATCCCCAGATCTGAGTCAAAGAATTACAGAATTTCAAAGCTGGAAGAGACCTCATAAAGTATTAAGACCATACCCCTAAATGACTCTTTCCATGATAACATACCCAACATGATCTGCTTAAAATTCTCCAGTTCAGTAGAGGTGGGTGAGTGCTACTATCTCCACCTCCCGAGGCCTCTCATTCTACTTTTGGACCATTCTAATCATTAGGAAGTTTGCCTCTAGGGAATTTCTATCCATTGTTCTTGCTTCTACCTTTTGGGGCCTAACAGTAATGTAATTCTTCTATGTGAAAGCCCTTAAAACATCTGAAGACAGGTATCATATACACTGAGTCTTCCCCAGGCTAAGCATCTTTAGTTTGTCCAACTAATCCTCCTAAGACACGAATTCAAAGCCTTTTACCATTTTGACTGCCCTCCTTTGTATTCTATACAGCTAATCAATGTCCTCTCAAAATGTGGAGTCCAGAATCAAAATATTCTAGGTATGATCTAGGGAAGCAAAGCGCTGAGCAATTCTGACCTTCTACCTCCCAGATGCTAGGTCTCTGAATGTTTTTTTTGGTTAACACATCACAGTGATGACTCATTATGAGCTGGCAGTCCACACAACTTTTCCCCAGACATCCTAGTGCAGTGTTTGAATGTAGTAGGCACTGATTTAAATATTTCTGAATTGAATTACTTACATCTTTTCTCTTCAAGTCTGTTTTACTTTTCTTTTATCTAATGAAGTCTGATCATTCTGAAGTCTTATATTCCATTGTGGTGTAAACTTGACCTTTCTTATCCAAAGACTTCCCAAATTTTGTTATACTGCTAACACTTTAATCTGATCCAAAAAAGGTTGGGTTAAATGGATGTGCATTCATTAGCAAGGGTACACTGACATAGAATATTAATAGTGCAAAAAGAGCTTTACATATATAAAGTCATTTGAGGCTCATAACAACCTTACGGTATGGGTGTTTCTATTATCTTCATCTTATAGATGAAGAAACTTGACCAGGGTCATATTTTCTTTTTTTGTTTAAATTATAAATTTATGTTTTATTTTTAGTTTACAACACTCAGTTCCACAATTTTGGAGGTTCCAAATTTTCTCTCCCTCCCTCTCTTTCACCCTCCCTCCAAGATGGGATGTAATCCAATGTAGGTTCTACATATACCTTCACATTGAACTTATTTATATAACAGTCCAGCTGTAAAGAAGAATTATAACCAATAGGATGAATCATGAGAAAGAAGAAACAAAATCGAAAAAGAAGGAAAAAAAAAGAGCTGACAGTTTGCCTCAATCTGCATTCAGATTCCATAATCTCCACATCTCTGAATGTGCATAGCTTTTTCCATCATGAGTCTTTTGGAGGTGCCTTTGAACCTAGTACTGATGAGAGGAGCCAAGTCTATCAAAGTTAGTCCTTATAGATATTGTGTCTGTAATTGTGTATAATGATCTCTTGGTTCTGTTCCCCTGACTCAGCATCAGTTCATATGAGTCTTTCCAGGATATAATGAAGCCCATCTGCTCCTCATTTCTTATAGCACAACAGTATTCCATTACATTCACATACATATACATACATTTGTTCAGCCATTCCCCAATTGATGTGCATCCCCTTGATTTTCAATTCTTTACCACCACAAAAAGAGCTGCTATAAATATTTTTGTACATACTGGTCCATTTCCCACTTGTGTGATCTCTTTGGGATACAGCCCTAGAAGTGATACTGCTGGGTCAAAGGGTATGAACATTTTCATAGCTCTTTGGGCATAGTTCCAAATTGTTCTCCAGAATGGCTGGATCGGTTCACAACTCTACCAACAACGTAACAATGTTCCAATTTTCCCACATCCTCTCCAGCATTTATCGTTTTCCTGTTTTGTCATGTTAGCAAATCTGACAGGAAAGATGTGGTAACTAAAGAGTTGTTTTGATTTGCATTCCTCTAATCAATAGTGATTTACAGCATTTTTTCATATGCCTATAGATATCTTTAATTTCTTCTTCTAAAAACTGCCTGCTCATATCTTTTGACCATTTCTCAATTGGGGAATGACTTGTATTCCTATAAAATTGGCTCAATTCCCTGTGTATTTTAGATATGAGGCCTCAGGATCACATTTTCAACAAGTGTCTGAGGCAGGATTCAAACCCAGGTCTTTCTAACCAGATTCCTGACTTTACTGAATTCAAACCGTCTCTCTTGCTGACTGATGTTTGCTACGGTATAACCAAGGTTCAGGAGAAAGATTTGGAGTTTAATTAAATCATATATAGTCAATCCTTATTATTAGTGGATACCAGATTTACAAATTCGTGTACTCACTGAAATTTGTTTTGTGTCACCGAATTCAATGTTTTTGTGATATTTGGGGACATGCAAAGAACAATGAAAAATTTGAATCATCTGCCCAAAGTGAGGTCAAACAAGGCAATACTGCCTTCTTCTTTCAGCTCTCATACTGTAAGCAAGTGTCCTTTTCATGTTCTATTTAGTGTCATGTTTTTCACATTTTGTGCTTTTTGTTGGTTGCTTCTTTTCTTTTGGAGGGGGGAAGGAAGGGCATTTGGGGTTAAGTGACTTGCTCAAGGTCATACAGCTAGTAAATGTATCAAGTATCTGAGGCCAGATTTGAACTCAGTTCCTCCTCACTCCAGGGCCAGTGCTCTACTCACTGTGCCACCTAGCTGCCCCTGCCTACTGTTTCTAAGCTCAAGAAGGCTGTGATGTCCCTTACAGAGAAAATATGTGTGTTAGATAAGCTTAGTTCAGGCATGATTATAGTTCTGTTGGTCATGGGTTCAATGTTAATGAATCAATAATATGGTACACCCAGAGTAAGGAAGAACAAATTTGCTCATCTATATGTAAGGCTACCCTGGGAAGTACTAAAGTAAATATTAGACCAGAGGCTCACAGGAACCTAACCCAGTATTCCCCAGGAACAATGATTCAGTATTCACTAATTCAGTGTTCACGGAGACTACAGAATTTAACTACCTCAAAAGACAAGAATCAACTGTATTCAGAACTAGAAGGTAACCTTACTAGCCATCTAGTTCAACTCCTTCATTTTACAGATGGGATATAAATGTCCTATTCAGGTGTTTGTTCTTGTTCAACCCAATTAGGGGTTTTCTTGGCAAAGATACTGGAGTGGTTCACCATTTCCTTCTCCAGCTCATTTTACAGATGAGGAAACTAAGGCAAACAGTGGTAAGTGAATTGCCCAGGGTGTCTCACACCTAGTAAGTATCTGGGGCTGAATTTGAACTCAGAAAGACAGTCTTCCTGACTGGCACTCTAAATACTGGTCCGCCTAGCTATCCTGTTCAAGGGTTAAAAAGTTATTAAGTGTCCAAGGTGAGACTCAAAACCAGGTGGTATTCCTGATTCCAAGTCCAATATTTTATCCACTACACTCTTAATTTTAAAATTTGTACTCTATGATTTGCTGACAATGTAATAACAGAATAATCATCAACACAAATACTTTATTTGAATGAATATCATATTTAATAGCAATACTATTTTTTTTAAAGAAGTGAAACACTGCAGAAGTACAAGAAAAGTTCGGGATATCTCGAAATCCCAGCAAGTTCTGTACAAAAGAAAGCCTCCAGTGGCAGTTCTTGAGTGAGTGCTGAGCCAGCAAATGTCGCGGAGATTGGATTACATGTCTTCTTAAGTTCCTTTTAGCTAAAAGATTCTATGACTTTATGTGTGGCTCTCTTTGGGATAAATGGACTTTAAAAAACTATTTTTTGGGAATACATTCCAAAATGCATTATCAACTTTTTTGCCTTATAAAACAAGTCACATTGCATTTTAGTCTTTAAAAATTCTTATTTTTATTAATGTCTTTTTTTTTTTAAATATAGTTGTTTTGTAGGGTAAGGTGGTCCACACCTAATCCCTGCTGGTGGGAAGGCTGCATAGTTCTTTGTACATTTCCTACCTTTGTGAACATCAAAGGATCTGTGATTTTATCAGCCTGAGGATTCCAGGGTTGTAAACTGTCTCAACTAATGCAGATGGCAACCATTTCAGATTCAATAGATAGAGAAACTCTCAAGGAGTTTCTTATGGAATGCAAAGGTTAAATGATTTACTCAGGGTCACAAAGCTAGCAAGAAAGGCTGGAATGGAACTCAGATCTTCCTGAAAGCAAGCCTGGTACTCAATCTGCTATGCCATACTGGCTATATAATTGAAACTGATGAAGAGTAATTCAGAAAGCAACTCTAAACCCTTGAATTGGATAATTGACCAATGCTCTGTAATTGTCCTAGATTACAGTGGAAAGTATTAAGACTTTGACCAAGGTTCTCTTAATAGCTCTTAAGAAGCTGAGGAATAACGTGAATTTTATTTATCCTCATTAAAAATACATTCATGATTGTTCAGGTGAATACTAATCTTGCCAAGAAGACATCTAAAACCATTAAAGATAAACACACTGGCATATATGCTAGAGAGAAGCAAAGTACATTACCTTTTCCAGTTTCACTTTGAGTCGTCTGTCTTCCATTCTCTGCTTTAACACCTCTACATCCTCTTTATTGCCATTAAGCACAATGACATCATCTTCTTGAAAAGGGACGCCACACTGGAGTAAAGGGAAAAAGAAGAGAAGTAGTCATAGCAGTGCTGTTATATCAGACACTCTCACAGTCCTGCTATCACCCTGTGCTTCCTGACACTTAGCACGAGTTTGATGTAGCATGGGTTGCTTTCTAAGTTTCCTTCTCCTTTTCGTAAGTTTTCTATTATATATCATGCCAGGGCCCAGAGTTAATAGATTTCCTTACTCATTCAGTAAATAAAAAGCATTTATTTACCATTTACACGTACAAAAGTGAGCAGAGCATACACAGTTTGCACAGTCACTGGTAGGGCAGAAAATGAATACAGTTTTGCTCAATCATGCATGTCAAGTTATTCATCTTTACATCACCATGCAGACATAATATGTAAAAACAGCAACATTTACACAGCACTTACTATGTGCCAGGCATAGTAAAGCACAAGGCTTTACAATTATCATCTCTTTTGATCTTCATGACGCTGGGAATTAGATAGTGTTATTATCCACATTTTACAAGGGAGGAAATTGAGGCAAACAGAAGCTAAATGACTTGCTCAGGGTCACACAGCTACTAAGTGTCTGAGATGGGATTTGAATTCAGGCCAGGAGCTCTAGACACTGTGCTGTCTAATTATCCCTAATATGTATATAAAGAAAGAATAAGAAGGATCAATATCAACCAAAATTCTGCAAGGAAAGTAAACCCAGGAAGAATGGATAACTCTAGAATAAAACCATGAAGACACAATAAGAATCAATTCCAATGAGGAAGGACATTTTGAATGTAAAGTTACTGATATGGATACAAAAGAAACTCACCAACAACTTGATTTTAAAAGACGTGTAAAATATAGAAGCAAGGAAAAGTAATGAATAATAATAACGACAACCTAATTTATCTCTTCAAGGTTTCTAAAGTGCTTTTTATATATTTTTTCGTTTAAGCTTTAAAACAAACCCTGTAAAATAGCTATTATTATTATCTCCATTTTATAGATGAGAAAACAGAAGCTGAAAGAGGTTTAAATGACTTGCACAGGGTCACACAGTGTTTTTGAGTCTGAGGCTGATGTAACAGCTTTTCCTGACTCCACATGAACTCCATGTTCTATCTGCTAAGCCACCTATCAGCCAAGTCAAAATTGTATCAAGAATGCTAAGGCTCAGAACAAGCTGAGGCTGATGAGGAAAACAAAAAGAATTTTTTCAAAGCTGTACGTGAGAAAAGAGAGAGGGGGAGGATTACTACTGGCAGAGAAGGCAGAGCTGCCTATCTACAGGGCTGTGCAATGGAAAGGTCAGAATGACAAGGCCTCATATGGAGGTCCCACCCAAGATAAGGAGATAAGAAGGGAGGCCCTGGAGGTTTCCAGTCACCCATCCCAAATGAACAGCATCCAGAAAGAACTGGTGGGATTGCTGAGCCACTCAGTGAACCCTTGTATCACAAAGAGTAGGATGAAACACACTGTCAAATATTTTGCTGAAACCTAGATATATGATGTATACAGCATTCCCCTGACTGGCCAAGCAAATAATAAATGACATTTATAAAGTGCTTTCAAGTTTGTGAAAGGCTTTACAAACAGCACCTCATTGTTGACTCAGGTCTTCTGAGGTAGGTATTACAGGTAGTATCCCTATGGTTACCTGATCTGGATGGAGGTAGCACTACTTCTTCTAAATTGTCACAAACCCACTCCATTCTATAATTTTTCAGGAATGAAAGTTAAGCTCATTAGTCAATGACTTGCAGAATTTACCTTTTCCTTTTTTTCAAAAAATTAGGGTAATTCCCACCTTTTACTCCCTGAGTGGTGCTCCAAAAAACCTAGAGAAAGGAGAATATCAAGGAGGAGAGATAATCAGCAGTGTCAAAGGCTGCAGAGAGGTTGAGGAGAATGAGGACTGAGAAAAGGCCATTAGGTTTGGCAACTAAGAGATCACTGGCAACTTTGGACCGAGAAAGTTTAGTAGAATTATGAGGTGAGGAGCCAGATTATAAAGAGTTAAGAGAGTGAGAGAACAGAAAGTAGAAACACCTATTGCAGATGACCTTTTTAAGGAGTTTAGCCACAAAGGGCAGTTCTGTGTCATCTGCAAATTTGACAAGCATGTCTTTATTTAAGTCACTGCTAAAAATGTTCAAAAGAACAGGAACAAGAGACGATCTCTGAGTTACTCCACTGAAACCCTTTAAGTTGATAATGAGCCACTAAACAACTCTTTGGGGTCAGCCATTTAAGCAGTTCTGAAATTACACTTTCCTTTTAGCTCACCTGAGGAGCATGAAGGACTTTATCAGATGCTTTGCTATAATCTAATTAAATATATATTTAGAATCTGCCTAATCTGCCAATTTAGTAACCCCACTTAAAAAAGGAAATAAAGTTAGTCTGGTATGACGAAGTCTTGATAAAGCCATGACAGCTCTATGTAAACAATGCTTCTTTTTCACTAACCTTCCCTTTAAGATGTTCTATAATTTTACCAGGAATTTAAGTCAAACTTACTGATCTATGTGGTCTGGAGACTTCACTCTATCTCATTATTAGAAAATCAGGACAGAATTTGTTTTTCTCCAGTCTTGAAGTGCCTTTCTCATTCTCTGTGATTTTTCAAAGATCATTCAGAGTGTTTCACCAATCACATCTACCCATCTACCCTGAGATGCAATTTATCTTGGTCAAGTGGCTTGAATTTGTCATGGGCAGCTCCTTTCTGTATCTATTGATCTTGGGTTTCAGCTCTATATTAGTCATTTCTGTCTGTTTTTCCTCATCCATTGTCCTTCAAGAGAAAAATTTAACAAAATAAGCAAGAAGCTCCATTTTCTGTCATCCATTATCATCCACCCACAACAATGGTCTGTTTTGATTCTATTCTTTTTCTTATCTAGGTTTAAAATAAAAGCCTAATATCCATTTACTATGCCAGTTTCAGTTCTGAACTTTACCACTTCTAACACTATTCCTCGAGTCCCATGCTTTGCTTTTGCATTTGTCCTGTTACCTGCCTTTCCTTCCACGTCTTCTTGAAATTTTTAAGTTGGTAGATGGCCGACGGCCTTGAATTTCTTTTTTTTTTTTTGGCAGGGGGAGGGCAGGGCAATTGGGGTTAAATGATTTGCCCAAAGTCACACAGCTAGTAAGTGTGTCAAGTGCCTGAGGTTGCATTTGAACTCAGGTCCTCCTGACTCACTGCGCCACCTAGCTGACCCTAGCCTTGAATTTCTAACTATGACTGCTACAATAGGTAGTCACAGAGTTCTGCATGTGAGGGTGTCCACTGTAGTGCAAATAGTACAGCAACTGTAATCCTGTAAGCACCACATTTACAGGATGGGTAAAGGTCTGTACTCTTACTATTAAGAGCTACAAATAAAGAGATAAGTAGTTTTACAAAAGACAAAATGCACAGGTTCATCTGAAGCATTTAAGAAGTAACTATTAAAAAGGAGAGTAGAGAATAGTTTAGGACATTGGGCTTGCTCAATTCAGAATCTGTTTCCGATTACATCAGAGGGCATGGAAAAATGACAGTATCTGTTGGTTGAAATTCACATTTAAACAGTTGCAGTCTGCCTGCCACTTATTGCCTGTGTGACCATGGACACATGAGTTAAACTCTGGGCCTCATTTCCCTCATCTGCAAAGCGAGGATTGTACTAGATGACCTATTAGGTCTCTTCCAACTTTAAATCGATGATCAGACATCCTTCAGGAGTATCCTTGGTGAGCCAGTGCTGTTGTCATCCAGTCTCTGCTTCTTCAGGTCATGCTGAATTCTGACTTTAAAAATCAAGCTACTGCTATCAGTACAAGTTTGGAACAGAAACTAAGAATCATTTGTGAGTCATGACAGGATACCAAATATAGATCTATTTGCAGTAGTGGAAAGCATGACAATATACTGTCTACTTCTTCCAGATGCAAAAATGGAGGGTCATGGTCTTGATCCTGAATGACAGTAAAGTGTAATCTAAAAATGAAAGAATCTGGAATGTACTAATGCCCTTAATGTAAAGCCAGGTCTTATTATCTTTGTATCTTCCCTAGATCCTAGTCCTATGGCAGTCTGCACTTATTAGTAAAGTCAGATGAACATGTTTATTATTAACAGAATCAGGTAAAAAAAAGTTGACTTTTACCTTTCTCCAATCCTTTGCAACAATTTTGTGTGCTAGACGAAGCTGCTATATTTGGTATAGGATCTTCTCCAGAAATTCAAAGAATGCTTCATAATATCTGAACTATCATTTACCATAATCACAATTTACTTTTCCCATAATGGAAGCTAAGCTAGAGAGCAAAGCTGGCAATGTTCCCCTTTTCCATTGCAAAATTCAGGAAGCTCTTATCTAACTGCTTTTCTTCCTTAATTGAGGGGGGTGGGGGGGAAGCAAAAGCATGTGAAAATTTAAGCCATACTTTTAAATTAATAAAAATTCCTAGTAAACTAAGGACGGAGAGAAATTAAGTTCAAGTGCAATGTTGTTTTATCTTAATCCATTATTTCATTACTATCTAATGGCCCAAATATATAATACACCTATTAAAAAGTAGCACAGATAAAATGGAAAAATGACTGTTTTTCTTTTAAATCTTATATAGGTCCTTTATTCCTTTCAATAAAGAGAAACCTTTATGTGTTTTTAAAAACTTTTGCATATTTTTTCATGTTTAGCTAAAATCCTGCTCCAATACCTTTCTGTTGCAAAAGCAGGTGATTGTGGGTTCTTGAAGGTACATGCTCTTGCAGGTTCTTTCCAACATGGAAAAGCTTTAGAGGGGCTCTTCACCCAAATGGCCACAGGGTGCTAAATTCAGCAGCCATGGTAACTCAGAAGACCATCCACTAAATGGCAAAGGGGTTGTGAACTATCAGCAGAGGGAGTGTCCACCCTGATGAAATCAGAAATCAAAGATTCCTGAAATACTTAAGGAGGCTCAGGGTGTCAGCCTGAGTGTCCATTTAGTGTGGCATCATACCGATACTGGGTGGAACCAGGATGCTGGCTTATTTCCCACCCAAGCAATGAGAGACAGAGCTTGTGTTTAAAAAAAAGAAAAATCACAGGGTATTTAAGCTATTGTTCAGAGTTCAGGATGTAGCTCTTATAGGAATATTTTGGGAATAAGGGCAGATGTGGGACTGCTGCTTATTTTCTTTGTTAAAAGGTCATTCAGGAAGTATAGTGAGAAGCAGCACAAAGAGTACTGGTCTTGGACCATGAGATTTAGGTGTGAAATGAGACTCCAATACCTATATCAGGAGTGTGATCACAGGGAAGTCATTTAATGTCTCCGAGTTTCAGTTTTTTAAAAACCGTTTTAAAGATACTTTCTTTATTACATCACTTTCACTTCCCAATAGAACTCTCTTTGTATTATAGTCTTAGTTTTCTCATTTTATAAGTAAGAATAATAAGAAGGTTACTGTAAATAAAGTGCTTGGAAAACCTTAAGGTGTTGTAACAATGTGAGTTATTTTTTTGTCATCAAGTAACATTAAGCATTTACTATTTATAATATACTGCACTACAGACAAGGGAATCAAACCAAACATTTCTTCCACAATGTGGACCTCGAAATTCTTGAGGACACCTATCATATTCTTCCTTCTGCTAAAGTCCCTCCCTCCTTTTCTTTAATTAGTATTGATAGTAGCTAACATTTATATAGCACTTTAGAGTTTGCTAAGTGCTTCATATTACACACTATCTCACTTTTGCCACATAACAACACTGATAGGTAGGTGCTATTATCCCCATTTTACAGATGAAGAAACTGAATCCAGAAGTTAAGTGACTTGCACAAAGTCACATAGCAAGAGTCAAATTTGTTTTTTTCCTGACACCAGCTAGCTGTCTTACTAAATGAAACATCTCCTGGTTCCTCAAACCTATACTTTTATAATGTTTCTACCTTCAACATTATTTTTCAAGTCAAAATTTAGCAGTTTAATGAACAAATATTTAAATGCTCAGTTGGTTTCTGTTTCCATGCTCTAAAGCAAGAGCATCAAACCCAATGCCTGGCAGCCTAAACCAGATTAAAATATAATTGGGAAATACTTAACAAAATAAATAAAAATACAATAAAACAGACAACATTACATTTCAAAACTAAGTCAATAAGGGGCCTGCAAGGGGTTTAGATTGGTGGCTCCCTTTTCTATTTCAATTTGACAACACTGTTTTAGGGTCCTCTGATAGTATGTGGTCTAAGGAAGGAGTTCTTAATGTGAACTTTGTTTTAAATATTTTGAAAACTATTTAAATACAACTGGTTTCCTTTGTAATCGAATGTATTTTATTTTATGTGCTTTGATACATTATTCTAAGAAGAGGTCTATAAGTTTCACCACACTGACAAAGTGGTCCCTAACACACAGAAAGGTTAAAATCCTGGTCTAAGATTTCTTCCAAAGCTGAAGTCTGATGTACAAGGTACTATATGGTAGACTTGAGGCTACAATTCCAAACCAAAAACACTCTCGCCTCAAGAAGCTTACATTCTACTGAGGGGGCTATAACATGGAATCAAATGAACAAGAGAAAGTAGCTGTTAAGAGGTGACAAGACACCTGAGCTGGCATGGGAACAACTTCTAAGCTTATTACCCGGTATCTCTTGACCATGTAATGCTTTGCTTCATACTGACCTGTGTTTGTGTTTTACTAGATGTAAGCTCCATGAAGGCAAGAGGCTTGCCTTACCTAAGCTTTCTAACTCCCCCCCCCACACACACACACAGAGTTCAGCTCTAGGCATATTTGCATATTTGTTGGCTTGAGTATCTGTTGAAGGAATGAATGAATCCTTGGCAACAAACATAAATCTGTAAGAAGTAGGAAGTAGCAGCTCAGAAATGGAAAGAGGGAGCTCCAAAGGCACCAGAAAATGCTTTCAGTAACCAAACTACTTTCCTCAAAATTAGCCACAGCACAGCCCACTACAAAGTATACCAGGGTCAACAGAGATGCTGCATGCCACTGAATTTGCTAAAAGCTAGTCTTTTCCATTCACAAAGGGACCTTTTATTTCTTGGCTTTTGTTGGATGAAATTAGTACCCCACCTCAGAGACTTAAACTTATAGCTTTAAAACACTGGACTTACTGGATTTCAGTAACTCTAGAAAATACATAAAAAAATCAACATTACCCTACCCATACAAAAGAAACATCTTGATTCTTTCACAGAAACATTTCAAAATTTTTCTTCAAACACAAGTCTCAAAGTCAAAGGAATCATAAATAAATAAAACTTATACTTATTAACTAAATACAGGACTCAGCTAATTCAGATGCATAAAAGGTAAAGAGGTTACAAAATTATCAACCACTTGGAGTCCATTTTCTGCCAGTTCTCCTATCCCCAAAGGGTCTGTCTATGTAAAAGCAGTTTTGTATAAGCAGTGAAAGTGGGAAGATTTTAAAGTAAAAGCATCCTGTAGATGAAGGCAAAGAGACTCCATCTTTGCAATGTATTTTGACACAGCTCCACCAACAATAGAGTTCATCACCTGCAGTTCTAGAAGATAGAAATACTGCTCGGGTTTACTAGAATCACTGCAGTAAGGTACGCAAGAGATTAATGCTGAATTGTTAATATTTAGATTTTCCTAAATGCTAATATGAAGTTGACCTTTTTTTTTTTCCCTAGTACTAGTTTACCCTCCTAATGAAACACTAAATAAAATATGGAAGATGTGACATCTGGTCCTAGGACAGACAATTTATTGAAACCAGAGGAATTTTATCTACCCTTGCTCAATATTTCAGCCAAAAGAATTCTTAGCTTATATGAATCATCATCTTTTAACCCCAACCTATGAGTTTCCAAGTCTGATGCTATGAAAAAGAAAAATTTTGCTGCACTATACTGAGCTGATGCTTTTGCTCTTTCTCTGTTCTTCAAAGACTCACTGCTAAGAGACCCACAGGTCAAAATAAATGAGACTGAAATTCTCAGGGGACAAAAGGGCAACAAAACCTGCCAAGCAACTCTGTTCATGTGATTCAAGCTGGATCTGCTGAAAGAGAGGACACTGATAGAAGTCGAAAACAAATCCAGGAATGAACCCTGCTGTGAATCTGCTCCGTGGGATCTGAGAGTTGCCTTTTAGTGAGTGTTTCCTTTAATACTGTGGGGGTGTAAGTGGCATGTGTTAAAGCTGGTATTAGTTTGGAACAAAAATGTTTTTATTTGCTTCCTTCTTTGGATTTAAACCAGCCATTACAGCGGCTATATTTTGAACTGAAGGATCTTTGGGCATCTCATTCCTCACAGAGCAGCTGTTAGCATTCTGTTTGAACCCAGGAAAATGAGTGAGGATATGTCAAAGTACTGGAACAACTGTGCTTGAAATATATTAGCACTGTTCTTAAATTCAGAAATAGAAAAGAGTCATTAAAGGCACATATAAAGCTCTCTTGTTCCATACTGTGCCAGGACTAAAAGCCAATAGTTTCATTCTATTGCACTAGTCACACCTAAACAACAACAAAAAAATCTTGTTTTATTTTAAAAAAAATTGTAATCCTTATATTTCAGTAAAACTCTAATATAGATTTTAATCGTATGTATCCTTAACTGGTAATATGAAGTTTTTCAATTATAAACATGTTTTATAGTTAATTCATTTGATTTTGAAGTACTGTGGCATTCTTTTAGGATACTGTCAACATTATTTTAAAATTAAAAACAAATTACAAATGTACATTTTTCATTTCGGTAGATATGTCAATACTTTTAGAGTTTTTTTTTCTGGAAAAACAAAAATCACTATTTCCATCTACTTTAGTAAACAGTAGAAATAATTTAATATTTAAAATTTAGTATTGGGGTAGAGAGAATGAGGCTAAGATAGAGCAAATATTAAGCTTTATATCACCATATTTTTAGGTCTACTTTGTTTTTTCGAGTTTCTTTATAGTTAATAATCATTCCATCAAATTGAAGTCTATTTCTCTGGCATTACAGATAAAAGTTACCATAGTGAACTCTTAAATGCCTTAAAACTGTATACAGTATACCCAAACATATGCTAAAGGGAAGAAGCATCTAAAGAATACTTCTATATTTATATAAAACATATTTATAACCAGTCAGGGAGGTACAGTTAGCTTGAGGGAAAAGCAATGAGTTTAGAGAGAAAACTGCCAATGCCTCTGGTGGAAAAAAAAAGCATTTGCTACAAGGGGAATACCATTTAAAGAAACTCAAAAGGCCTCTCTCGCACTACCCCCATATAATTTTCTACAATCAAAACCTGTCCATATGAGCTACTAACATTAATGTCCAGGGTTCTCAGGGCAAAAGTAGTGAGATAGAATTTACACATCTTAGTAGGTCCCACTGGTAAAATGACTTGAAATTTACTACTGTGACATCGAAAAACGTATATTGCTACTTGGGAAGAATGGCATGCCTCATTAACTCTTACAACCAGTGTACAAAATCAAATACAGAAAAGCTACTAACCATAAGCAGAAATCATCTCTATAGAATCGTAGCATTCCAGGTGTTATATATAAAAAGATGAACTAAATTAAGCAGATCTCGTTACAAGGATTTTTTTTTTCTATAAAGAATAGGCAGGCAGTTGACAGGATTCATGGCTCCTAAGGGCATTGTGAGATATTTTTTATTAGAAATAATTACAGGACACTAGCTCATCATGTAATCCACCATTCCTAAACTAAAATTTTTACAAAACTGAATTACTAGAGGAATTTATAGGTTCAGAAAAGGAAAAAGAAAATTAGATTTTACGAAAGAATAAAAGAAAAATAAAAAATCATTTACAGGTGATTGAATAGGATTGTAAGGGTCATAGATAAGCAAGATGTTTAAGAATTATTGAACTTTAAAACTGTTTCTAACAATTTAATTCTAACAATTTAAAATTTATATAAAGCTGAAGTGGCAGAAATTGATTTGGGCAATAGCCTTAGATCCATGATCTATAAATCACAAAACAAGTTATTTTTTCTTTGAGGAGGAGAGAAGGGAAGGTCAAGTTGGATGTACATTTGAAAAAAAAATTACCTATCAATGGAAATCTTTCTATCAAATACTCACTATATAGATCCAAACATAAGCCATATTTTACTCCCTCCCTCCCAAGAATCTGACTGTATAAAACACAAGAATGAACTAAGAAGTAGTTTTTTAAACCACTGTATAATATATATTTTATATCCTTCCTGTGAAAAATATTTTATATTGGGACCAATATAGTATTCTAAAACTACATAAATCACCACTGACTTCTAGGCTCATTCATTTGGCCAACAAAAATGTATTGTCTACCAAGTAAAATGTACTATACTCAGTAAAGACAAAAGTACAAAAATAACTTTGAAAGCAAATCTTGCCCTTAAAGCTTTATCTTACAATTTAGTAAAGGGAGAATAATACAAGTATATAGATAAACGCAATTCAGAGAATAAAAGTGTTAAGTCAGATGAGGAAGAAGTAATTTCTAGTTGGGAGCATCAAGAATGGCTCCGTGAAGGAAATAGCATTTAACTTGGGACTTGGAGGATGGGAAGGAAATGGTCAGAGACAGGAAGGCAGTCAGTGAAAAGGTATTGTGAAAAGAACACTAGACCTGGAGTATGAAGACATGGAATTGAATCCTATCTCTAACCCTTATTGGCCTAAGGAGGCCTAACCTGCTGGGGCCTAGAAAACAGAGGAAGGAGAACATGCATCGTGCTCACTCTGTGCCAGGTACTCTACATGGCACTTTCCAAATATGATCTCATTTGATCCTCACAACAACCTTGGAAGGTAAATGCTATTATTATCTCCATTTTACAGATGAGGACACTGAGGCAAATAGAGGTTCTATGACTTGCCCAAGGTCACACAGCCACTAAAGGACTGAGGTGAGACTGAACTCAGGTCTTCCTAAGTCCAGGCCCAGCGCTCTATCAACTGCACCACTTAGCTGCCTAGGTTAACAGTTAAACGGTGAGAAGACTACTTTGGTCCTGACTCTGGATCTTTGAAAGTTGGGGTGTCTCCCTGGTTAGAATATAAGCACCTTGAGGGCGGGGACAGTTTCCCTTTTGTCTTTTTATCCCTCACAGTGCATGGTACGCAGGCAACTAATTAATGTCTGTTGAAGGAATGACTGGTAACATACACTCTCATCTCTACTTGTCACAATCCCTCTCTTCCTTCACAGTTCAACTCAGATACTACTGCCCCTGTGAAACCATCCATAATCCTTCCCCTACCTAAAAATATTCTGTCCTTCCTCATATTTCCCTAGAGCACTTTGCTTGGCACATTCCTTTACGCCCTTCATTCCCTACTTTATATTTTATTAGCTGTATGTTGTCCTATCCCCACCCTCCAGGAGAATAAAAGTTTCTCGAGGGCAAGTACTAACATGTTTTGTGCATAATAGGGTTTTTCCCCCAATAGGAACTGAAACTGAAGAGTAGTGGAACCCTGGATAGCAAAGGATTCAGAGCCTCTGGCAAGAGTTAAGAAGTAGGGGAGAGCCCTATCTCTAGCACCCATTATCAATTCTCTGCTCTACTAGAAAATCAAAGTTAACATAGTTAGGCTTTCATCTTTAATGGACTAGACTGTTAAACCAGTGTCCTAAGTGGCTTCCTGCCTCCAGTCTCACTCTTCTCAATCTATTCCTTGCATAGCTGAAATAATAATACCCCTAATACTCAGGTGTGACCATATCATTCCCCTACCAAAAAACATTGATAGGTCCCTTATTTCCTATAGGCAAACTCCCTAGCTTGGCATTTAAGATTCCCCACAATTTGACTCCAACCTTTCCATCACACTGCTCCCTTTCACAAAACCTATATGAGAACAGCCAAACTGAAGACCAGAGGTTTCCCTTGAATTTATCATCCTCTAAGCTGGAAACACACTTCTATCCTCACCTCAATCTGCTGATATCCTTAAAATGCTCAGCTTGGGTGCTTTTCCTCACGAAGATCTCTAGTCCCCCAGCTGAAAAAGTTCTCATGCTCCTCAAATTTTCCTAAAGAATTCGTTTGGCTCTCCTTTGCCCCTATCACATTCTGTCTTACTGAGTACTCATGCCTTACCCACACACACTCCAGTACTCATTTGTCTTACCCATACATACTCCCCTCCTCCACTTTGATTGTAAGCTCCTCAAGGGCAAGAACTGTCATCCTTCTATCCCTAGTGCCCAATAAATGTCTGTGGAATGGACATACTGTAGTCTTGCAGGAACAAATTTAGTAAATCAGTTCCTCTTTTAGTCAATCAACAAACATGGCCATGTGTTCTACTGGATCAAGTTTCTACTAGCACCAGTTTTGCTAAGAAGAAGAGCTTGCTGGACATTAAATTAAAAATGCATTTGGTTTTGTAAACCTCATAGGCTTTCACAAGCATATTTTTAGTAAAATAAAGACAATTACCACCACATAATTTAGATGCTTTCATAGAATATTTTCCCTATATTAGACACAGAAGGGCTTAATGGGTTCACTAATTTTCAAAAGTTATTCTTCCATGTTCTTCAAAGAAAAACTGTCTGGCCACAAAGAGTTAAATCCATTGGGGATTTTCATATTATTCACTAGATCTGTTAGCAATCTAAAGGTTAAAGCTGCAGCAAGACTATTTATAATCAACAGCAGTGCAGTCTCCACAGATCTCATTTACAAAGACTGGCTTTGCTGCCTTAAAAGGCCTGTACTGGAACAATGACACAAAGCAAAAATCTGGGGGCCAGTAGACTTCCACTCCATATTGCATCCGAGAGGGCATCAGGTTCTGAATTTTTAAAGGACTTTCAACTGAACAAAGGTTCTACATGCAACTTAGTGATGCTGGACTAATCCAATTTAGCAGAAAGGTACAGATTAATATTTAACTAATTTCATGTGACTGTCTCAGAAAGGTGTAATGAAACCCTCAGCCTGAGTATTGCCTGAAGGATAATGGATTACATATGGGATTTACCTTCATTTAGTTATCACAAACTACTGAAAAAAAAAAAAATATATATATATATATATATATATGAATTCCCTAGGCTCTTCTACAAGTGGTATGTTTAAATATGTTTCAATTTAACATTCAAAAATTCTGCACTTTATCAAGTACCTGAGTGCTAGAACCTTACAGAAGTGTGAACTGTTGTAATGCAGTGCTTGAGAATTGTGTCAAAGAAGCCTTTTTATTTGGTGTTTTGAGAGAAAATATTTTAATATACAAAACAACAAGTATAAAATATAGCAAATCTACAGTATATGTCTTATTTCTTATTCAAAATTTTGAGATATAAATAAGAATAACTTTTTTAAAGGGGGCTTACTGATATTTTAGATTGAATATTTTAGATGAAAATGTCATGTAACAAAAACTAAAATAATAATTTGAGAATGTTTATAATAGAAAGACTCCACATACTTTATATAATCTATAAAATAAAGGAACAAACCTACTGCAAATCAGAAAATCAAACTACTTAGTTTTTTTAAAAAGAAACTGAAAAAAATCTTAAAACATTGCTACTTACACATATTTGATAATGCTGGTTTCCGAGTCCATGAAAAAGCTTTTACTTCTAAATTTTCCCCCTTTTCTTTCTGTTATACATTTATACTTTGATTTTATCATGCTTAAACCAAAAGATATGCCAAAAACTGCTTCAACTCACTCTTTCAAATGGTGTAGTTTTAAAGATATGTGAGGGCTTGGGGCAAACTTTCAGATTTCAAATTAGGTATAAAATGCAAATGTTGCTTTTCTCCTTCTTCCATTCAAGTAATAAAAAGCAAGAAGATGTAAACATATTCAGAATTAGAACTGTGAGGCAAGATTAGCTTATTACCTTTAAAAAGAATTTTCCTTATTACATATGGGTATGGGGGAGTTCGGGGTTGCAGAGAAGAGTAGCAGGTGCAATAAAATGATTAGGTTTGCAGGATAATAGTGTAAATTCCCAAATGACTTATATTAATAGGAAGTGATGGAAATGTGCATTCGTTCATCTAGTTCAGTCTCATAGACCCTCTGACACTAAATAAATATTAATTGATAATGACATTGGATGTTTCTTCTAATTTAATAAGCATATATTATTGTTACCCTAGTCTTCAGTAAATTATCACATCACTCCAATGAGTAACAAGAAATTAGGCAAAAGTTTGTTCATATATGAATAATTTAATATAAGTGATAAAAGCTGTTCTTTATTGCTGATAGTGCCCCTTCCCCCTTTAGAAATTCAAAATCAATTCTTGTTTTTATATGCCCAGATAACTTTATCACTTAACTTTAAAAGACATTATGTAATAAAAACAGTATCTGTAGAACTCGATGTTTAATGATTGACTTGGAAAACTTTCATCTTCACAAATTGATAATTATGAAAATAAATGCATCATTTTATGACTTTTAAAAAGAACAGTTTGATTCACTATGCAATTTTCAGTCCAAATCTATTACCGATATAACTCTCAAAAAATTATTTGACTAACAAACACACTTATAGACCAGCTTATGCGAAGATTTGTTTTAAATTATACTAATAATAAATGTCCTAGAATATAGGAAGATAAGCTATTGTCATAATAGGTGCTTTGAATTTAATTCCTGGTCATGATGGACCACACCTAGGTATTCACACAAATTCTGACCACAGATATACAACTAGTAGATGCTGGCTAGAGCAAAGGGTATAGAGTGAAGTCATGAAACACTTTTTCTTTTAGCTAAACCTAGTGGCCTGCATGGACCTAAGTATGAACTCATATTAAAACTCCATCCTTAAACTTGCCTTGATAGAATATAATTTTCTCTCCATACTAAAAGAGAATTTTCTTTCCATCTTGAAGAAAAATAGAAGGCTATCAATTTGACAGCTCAATTTTTGCCACCTAACAATCTTAATCTGCTTTTTATTTTGTTTTGATAAAACAGGCCCTATCTGTAATGAATGCTAGAATGTGATAATTAATTTCCTTATAAAGAACAGTAAGTCATCACTGTGATTTACTTTATATGTCATATCTAAGAATCACTATATGCATTTAGGAAAAAAAAATCCTATGGTCTGTCTTCACTTCCTAAATAACACCAAAGTTTTAAAAGACATGCAGAAGTGCATGTGCATATCTGTATCCATATGAATTTTTATACCCTAGGAATGAAGGAAATTCTCTAAATTCTATTTGTTAAAATTATATTATCACAAAGTTACATATGAGCCACATTCTACTGCAATGAACTTAAGCTCTCCAAATTTCTTATTGTATTAAAATACTGCCTCAAACTCACGACCCATTAGTTGTCAGATTTCTGTTGTTATCTAGAACAAAGGCATATGACCTAGAGTTATAGTTTTATTTAATTTTGAATTTTTAAAAATTTTGCAACAAATACCACTTGGTGTTTACTAAATCAAAGTAACATTTTTTTTTCTTCCTGGAGTATTCCCTATTGAAAGGCATTATCATATCTTAGTCCCTCAATGCACGCACAAGCCTTCTCTTCTTCCCTCCTGGGGCTTGGCTACTGGGTACAGAATGTCCACCAGTTCATCTATTTTTGGAAATGTTTTGTTCCTCAAACAGAATGATAAAGAGCCCAAATGAGCCTATCTCAATCTTGCTGGGAAAGTATCAAATGGCCAGCTTCCAAAAGCTATTTCTCCCACATTTCCCAAGTGCAAACCTGGAAAAGGCAGAATCATAGAATAGATCGAATGCTGGACTTGAAATAAGGGCAAACTAGGCTCAAACTCCATATTCAACACTTTCTAGATGTGAGATTCTGTTCATTTAACCGTTCTATGCCTCAGTTTCTTTATCTGTAAGATGAGGGAGCTGAACTAAATGGCCTCTAATGTCCCTTCCAATTTTAAACTATGATCCCATAATGACTCAATGTCAAAAATTCAAAATAAGGGGAAAAGGCACAGAAGATTCACTAGAACTTGTCAACATTCCATACTGACTTGTCTTGCCACAACCTACTAAAAACAAAATGCCTAGAAAGCAACATTTTTCTTTGGACACATGCCAAGTTCACATGCTGCCAAATGTGTAGTCACAACATAGTATCAAATGGGTTCAATATCTAAGTTGTTTGCAACAATATTTCACAAGCTTAAAAATGGCATTTCTTCTGTTATCTTGTTACAGAATTTCTTTTTAAGGAAGCACTGTTTAGTATAGTCTTCTCTCTCCAAGGCAAAAGCTGAAAAAAACTTGAGGAGTCTCTTGATACAGTAAGGGATTAAATCTTAAAATCTTCCCCAGCTAAATCTGTTTTCTTATTATACTAGTATTTCACTTATTGGGAGGCCATTTATTTCGCAACAATACAGCAGCGAACCATTAATCATTACATCATCTGTAAAACACCTTCTTCAGCTCTAAGTTCTATGATTCCATGAACCAGAAAAATGTCAAAACGCCTCTGAGCAACCAAAACAGGCACCACAGCCTATGTACTGAAGCACCTACACATCCTACTCATGGAAGAGCCCCTCTGGCTCTCATTTACAGCCTATTTATCTTTCTTTTGTACACAATTCCAATAAGCTTGCTTAATTGGTATCATAGCCCAAAGCAGGTCAGAACCAATAAATTAAAAAAGGGAAGCTAGTGGCAAGCATGTTGAAAAAACAAAAACAACAAAACAAGATCAGAAGTGACAGCTTGACAGTAAGGGAAATGACAGAAAAACTACAGACTAAAAAGAAGCACAATTTGGAGCTCTATAGTGTGGGATAAAAACAGCCCTATGTTACCCATGGATACTACTATATTGCATCAGAGCATAATATTTTATTTTTATAACAATGATCCTGTGTTATTAAACATATATTCTAAGAAGTTAGGTAGATTTACAAAGTTTTCCATTAAATTTTTTTTGAAGTTTGGACATTTAAAGAAATAGTTATATAAAAATTTTATCTGGAATACACATTATGCCAGATAAATTAAAAGGATCAAAATCCTTTAATAAAAGATAATTTGGGTCATAGCCTCCTAAGGAAATAAGCTACTGTGGCTTATAGTAGTACTTTTAGAATACAAACATCAACTAGTTTGATGTGGACAGGGAGGGGGGCATCTGACAAAGGAACTGTATTCAATTTAATTGAACAAATATGTATTAAGCACATACTGTATGTTGGCTGTACTAGAGATACAGAGATGCCTTTGAGGAGCTTAGAATATAGAGGGGAAGTGAGACATCTACAAATAACTATAACACGAATTCATAATGTCATAGAAATACAGAAGGAAGGAAGCCCAGTTGGCCAATCTCTAATTTTGATAGACGAGCTATCTGAGGTTGGGGGTGGGGGGGGGGTGGAGAGGAGGAGGGTTGTGATTTGCCCAGATTCACACATAAGTGGGAAGGCTGAGATTGGAAGCCAGGGCCCGAAAATCTAGTGCTCCTTCACTTTACACTCCAAGTAATAATATAATGAAGTGGGTAGAGGAAGTCACATATCAAGGCATAAGAGATTCTAGGAGGGAAGAACTGTTTCCTGTAGGGTGAATCAGAGAAGGCTTTATGGACGGGGTAGTAACTGGGCCAGGCCTTGGAAAAAGATGATGTGAGGCAAGTCTGTTCAAGGAATAAACAAGAGAGTGTGCATTAATGTCCAAAGGCAGAAAATATCAAGATGATGGGAGGAACAAAGTAATCTAGTCAGGTCTGAGTGCAAACAACATGCATGGAGTAGTGGGAAGTAAAGCTAGAGACAGGCTCAAGTCAGATTGTGAAAGGCTGTGAAATGTTTGTAAGAAATGCATATTTTATTTGGCAGACAATGTAAAGTCACCAAAGTTCTTTGGTCCTGTGTATTTCAGTATGTTACTCTGGCAACCTTGTGAAGAATGGGTCAGAGGGAGATCTAGAGACCAAAAGACTAGTTAAGAGTCTGGAGTCCAGAGGTCCACTTAGGATGGGGGTGGGGAGGGATAGAAAGACGTTTTTAACCTTTTTGTGTGTATCATGGACCCCTCTGGCAGTCTAGTGAATATGGACCCCTTACCAGAATAATGTTTTTAAAAGCATTAAATACATATGATTACAAAGGAAACTAAAGGCTAGTGAAAATAAATGTGTATATATTTTTTCTTATCTAAGTCCACAAACCCCAGATTAAGAACCTATGGGTTAAGAGGCCATTTACTGGCATGCATGACAGCTTATCAGGGGACTTAAGAGGAATAGTGGCATTTTAAGTGGAAAGGAAGGAATGGACATTACTGTAATGTTGTGGAGGTATATTCAATAGTCCTTAGTAATCCACTGGAATCTGGGGTGAGGGAGAGGTATATGTCAAAGATGACCTGGGGAAATGAAAATTGTAGCACCAAAAATATGGAAGTTGTGAGGGGCAAGCTTTCCCTAGTTGGGGAAAGAAGTACATTTAATTATTTGAAAGAGTGAAGTATTTTCACCATAATGTATTAAAAGTAATTACTGTACAAGTCTGAAACAAAACAATTTTACTCAACTGCATCTTTGGAAAAGAAATAAAGAACACCTGATCCATGTACTACAAAATGAAATGATTAATCGGAATCATTATTTTTCCTCCTTCTCAGGAGAGACTCCTGCTTAAGCCAATATTTCAAACATAATGAAGCAGCATCCTTGGAGCATGTAGAAGAACAGCAGTCAGAATACATGGATTCTACCTAATGTCAAACAGCAGGTGAATATTTTTTAACACAACCTAAGAACAATTTCTGAAAATTTTTTTGATAGTTAGCTGAAAAGAGGTGAAATCTGATTAATTTGGCACAAATCATAAGAAAATAGGGCCTATCAAAAAGTAGTATTTCCCAAGTAATAGTATAATGTTTCATATTGACATTCAGCTAACCTCTAATACTTAAGGAAAACAATTAAATAAGATTTAGGGATGAAAGGGACCTTAGAGACTAGTTAATTCAACAGCTTCATTTAAAAAAAAATACATTTTATCGATGCTTTTGTTTTTACAAGAGTCACTTCCTGCCTCCCTCCAGATTGAATCTTCCTTGGTGACAACTAAAAATACTAAGCAAAAATATCTAATTTAAAGACCATATCTGATAATGTATGCAATATTCTATTATAGCAATTGCTCACCTATGTTGTAGGAGGAAGTATGTTTCATTATATTTTCTGAGACTGTCACTGTTTTTAATTATGCTTTTCTCTTCATTACCCTCCCATCCCTAATTAGTTGCTAAGTTTCATCAATTCTATCTTCAAATTACCCACATCCACTTCCTTCTCTCCACTCAGGCAGCCACTACTCAAGCCCTCCTCACTTCTCACACCTGGACCATGATAATAGCTTTCTAATTGTTTTCCCTGCTCCCAGTTTCCTCACCTCTCCAGCTCATCCTTCAAACAGCTGCCAAAGTGATATTTGTAAAGCACAGGTCTGAGAAGTTTGCTTACTGTGCTCCAAAAACTTCAGGCACTCCTCTTTGCTTTTATGATCAAATCCCTCTGACATTTAAAACCCTTCACAGCCTGGATCCAACCTATGTTTCCTAAATTGATTTCACATTACTCCTCTTAGACACTCAGCCAAACTAGCCTACATCCTATCCCCTATACATGATAGGACATTTCACCCCATAGGTATTTGCATAGGCTTGTACCTCTTGGAATCCCGAGCTTCTTTCCAGGCATAGCCCAAGTGCCGCTTCCTACAAGAGGAAGCTCACTCCAGTTCTCCAGCTAAGAGTATTTTCCTTTTACTCCCAAAGTACTTTGTATATGTTTTGTACTGATTTATCTCTGTATTTGATGCTTCCCCTGGCATAGTCCCTGGTATATAGTAGGCACTCAATAAAGAGTTCAACTTTCTTTTAGTGTTCAAACTTTTATTTTACATTGTTATAATCATGTATATAATTGTCCTGTTTATTTTGCTTTGCATCAGTTCATACAAATCTTTTCATGATTCTCTGAATTTCTCATTTTCCTTTCATACTATACAATATCTGATTATAATTATATAACATAATTTTTCCAGCCATTCCCCAATCGATGGACATCCACTTTGTTTCCGGTTCTTTGTAACCAGGAAGAGTGCTGATATGAAAATTTGCAACTTTCTCATTGCACAGAAGAGGAAATGGAGGCCCAGAGAAGTTGTGACTTACTGAAGGTAATATAAATACAGAAGTAGAGAAGAGCCAGGGTTTAAACCTAGATCTTTCTTTTTTCCACTACACAAAAAATCTATTTAGACATTTTCATATGTATAAGTTAACAGAAGTACTTACATTTCCATTTAGACAATATGATTTTACTCCCTAACATAACAGGATCATAGATTTAGAGCTGAAAGGAACCAGAGAAGCCATTAAGTCTAAGCCCCTAATTTACAGATAAGGAAACTGAGGTTAAACTGAGGAATTACCGAGGATTATGTGGGTAGTGTGTCAAGTGGGATGTGAACCCAAGACCTATGCCTCTCAAAAAATACTTCATCCTTCTTGTTCTACATAAGAACATTCAGCAACTAATTAAGATGGCATCCAAAATTCAAAATCAGGAAGTAAAACTAATGATCTCCATCACTTCTAAGTAGCAAAAGGAAGAAGAGCAAAGGCACAGTGGCGGTGGTGAGGGAAATAAGGGTCTAGGTAATCTACTTTGGAAGATCTTATCTTCAAATGAGATAAGTATATTAAGCAACCTTTTTCCCCTACTTTCTCCCATTTCACATTCCAAATCGACCCTCTTAAGAAAAAAATGTACTATACTTTGAATTTTTCAATTGGAAAGTGCTGGAATCTTGTCTCTGACAACTCTAGAACTAATGTATAAGGACTGAGATGTTGGACTCCCTGACCAAAGGACCCACAATCTAAGGTTAAAATGGGAATACGCTGCCTAACAGAACCTAAGCTGCATATACATTCCCTGCACACCTCCTTCTGCTTCTCATTTACTAAGGGGCAGATCCTCACCCTTCTGTTGATCCTTATCCCTATACTCCACACTAATTTCACCCTGGGCATCCAATTTGGGGGGTTAAAACTCAATTAACTTGGGTAGCATAAAAATACTTAAATGAAATGACTGAGACCTGCAAATGAAAGAAGGATAGACTGACAGACATACGCTAGTAATGATGAGAACAACAACATAGAACCTTGTCAAGCCTCTCCTTTTCATCCATTAGAAGGCTAAAAAAGATCATTTATTACAATCTCCTTCTTAGCAACAATTCCCCAACTGGCCACTCTTCCCATTTCAGGAAGGTTAAGTTCTCACTTTTCTTACTTGGCTGTAACATAGAAGGGGGAGGGAGGATACTCAGCTCAATTCCCTTTTATTCAACCACCTAGTGACTACTTCCACTATACTTCATCCAAACCTAGAAGACCTAGACAGGCCCAGCCTTCCTGATTAAAAAACAAACAAAAACCCCAAAACCAAATCCAGATATCTTAAAGCTGGTGATTTTTAAAAGGGGGACTTCATAGCTTAATAGTGCCTTATCAGTAATATGACTTTAAAATTCAGAATTTGGTTCACTGAGAAAAACAAACAATGCACAGGGCGTAGGACCGCTTCCTGACTATTTCCTTTAAACCTTGAAGTCTCAAGAACTTTTTGGACATGTTTTCCCTCCAAACTCATAAAATTTCCTACGCAATTTTGGAAGCACCAGAGAGGACACATGTTTGCAGGTAGACTAAGAAGAAGGGAGGAAGAGAGGGAGGTAAAGGGTAGATTTTGGTTTATTTTTGAGAGGAGTGGGCATTTTTTTTCCAACCCAAGGAGGAAATCTTTCAGCTATAAAAGGCCTCATGATTGAACAGGAGGTCTCAGGACTAAACAGAACGGAGTAAGTAGCCAAAGAAAAGAGGTAAGAATTCATGGGAGAGGTATCAGATAGTTTAGAAGAGGCAAAATTAAAGAGAGTTAGCTCTACCTACCTCACACAGCTTTGTTGTGAGTAAAGTTCTTTTTGCTGTAGTAATGTGAATTATCTCCAGGTGAAAGAAAATGGGTTTATTCTACGAAGCAAATTTGCTGAATGACTACTATTACAGAAGATACAAGCATTTAAGGTAAAAAATTAAGGAGACACCAGAGAAAAGCTTATGATAATATGCTCATGCTGCATAAGCCTCTTTCCTACAAGACCATATCTTGAAGTTACCTGGTAACCCTTTTGCATCTGCTCTATTTTAAGGGTCCTGCCATTTTGAAACACCTAATACACCCCAGGAAAGGGAGGGAACTCACTAAGCAGTAAGGAAGATTATGGGTCCTTGTACCTGTAACCATCGGAGGAAGAGAGAGGTAAAGGTTTGAATTGTTTTGTTTTTTGGGGGGTGGGCAGGGAGTAAGTACTGTAAAATGGAGTATTCTCTTTCCCTGCTCCTCACTTGAGTTTTTTGAAGAGGAAGACTGTCAGGAAATGACAGGGAAAGTCTAGCAGGAGGGTGGGTAGAGGAAGGAAGAGAAGAGGTGGGCAACATTTTAAAATAAAATACAAAAAGGGCAAAGTTTAAAAAGTAACAAAATATTTGAAGCATGTTTGAAAGTAAATCTGTAACATTTCATAGATTATTCTGGCTTATATTAATTCAACTACAGCAAATTGGGTTACGGCTCTTGCTAGAAGAAAAGCTAAAATGAGTTATATTAATACAATGAATGGTTCTCAGAATAAGACAGTCTCTTTTGATATAGAGCACTGTGCAAATTTTCACTGTCTTAATATATTCCATATGCATTAGTTTTATCAGGTTTATCAGTTCTCAATTACTGAGGGCCTGTTCAAGTTGTGACCGCCTGCCCTTCCTCCCCCTCACCATTCCACTCATTAACATCTTTAGGGAGTGATAAGGTGAGGAGTAATCAAGACAGATCAAAATCAGTATTTTTCAACTCTTCAGGTATGTTAAATATGCTTTGGAGGAGGGGATGGAAGGGAGGAAACAATTATCTAAAATGAGCCTTTTGCATTTTCTTTAAGTTACTTTTAGTTTATCCATTATTAGCCTAAGAGTTAAACTTTGAAATTATAACCCCAAAAGATGCCTTAAATGAAAAAAAGATTTTACCTATAAATACAAAAGCCACAGAATGTTAAAGCTAAAAGGGACTTGTGAAATCATCTCCAACTCTTTGATTTTACATATGAAGAAAATGAATTTATACTAAGTTTAAAAAACAAAATGAAACAGGGAAATACATTTAGTTCTTAAAAAAAAAAAGTTTTACTTTGCTCCTCCTAAGAGCAAGCTTTTACACAATCTACAATGGAATTCACTGATTTTCTCCACAATTAAAGCCTGGCTTAATAAGAGATGGCAAGTTCTTGTCTCCACCCCACCCCCTGCACCCCCCATTGTCTTTACAGATTAAAATATTTTACAGCCCAAGTAAAAGTTCAATGACCTTTAACAAATTGATGAAAATAAAACATTTAAAAGTAACCTCTATCTTATAGCACAGTAAAGGATAGGGAGTTAAGAACACCTGGATTTGGTGAGTCTCTTAATATCAGTGCCCTCAATCCCCCCAGACTATAAATTGCAGAGCAGCCCCTGAATTCATAGGGAAAGACAGTTTCCTTATACTGGATTCCATAAATCAATTAATAAGACACAATGAATGGTTCTCAGAATAAGAAATTACAGAACAGGCTTGGAAGGGCTGGGAGGTCTCTTTGACTGGGAATGTTAATAGTCCAGCATGAAGGAGTCCCAGAATATATTTGGGAGAGATCCTGGTAGATTGTGACTGGAGGATTCACAGAAGAAGTTCAAAACCTAGGGTTATGTCCAACAGATACTATGAGTGTGAGGCAGGTGCCCCCAAAATAACCAAAAAGTGAAATGAGTTATGGCTATTAAGGCCTGAATGGGGTGTGGCCTGGAAGAGGTCCTGGGTTATAAAGGTCACTATTCCTGTGGAAGTTGGCCTGTGGAGCTGGGGTGTCTGTTGCCCTAGGGTTGAGGCGAACAGTTCCTAGGGAACAAGGATCATCACTCAGAGTTGTGGATGGTGGCAGGAAGGGGTCCTGAGCCATAACCCCCCATTCCAGTGGTGGAATATAAGCTCCTTGAGGAAAGAGACTTTTTTTTTGGTTTTGCAATTCAGTGCCTAAGGACAAACAACAACAAAAGCCTAGCATGTAGTAGATGTCTAATATATACTTGTTGGATTAGATTGGTCAAGGCAGAAAACCATTTTTTTTCTAAATGGAGTGTAGGGGGCAGCTAGGTGGTGCAGTGAGTAGAGCACCAGCCCTGGAGTCAGGAGGACCTGAGTTCAAATCTGACCTCAGACACTTGACACGCTAGCTGTGTGACCTTGGGCAAGTCACTTAACCTCAATTGCCCTGCCTTCTCCCTTTAAAAAAAAAGATAAAAAAAAGTGTAGTGTAAAAAAAAAAAAGGTGATTTGACTTAAAATAAGGCATATCCTTTCAATATCTATATCCAAAAGAGGTAACATGGTATGGTAATGTTACATGACATGGCTCTTGACAGGTATATGAGTCTGCGAAAATCATTTAATTTCTCTAAGTCTCAGTTTCCTCATTTGCAAAACAAGGATAGTATTACTTAAAATAGTTACTTTAAAGAAAGTGCATAAACTAGAAGACGCTAAATAAATGATTTGTTATTGCTATCTATAAAAATATGGGTTGGTGTACGCATATATGTTTTACATAGCTTAGGTTTTCTGGCAGTTCTTTTGCATATATTTTATTTTTGTTACTATTTCTGTAAGAGCAAAGCAAAAAAAAAAAAATAATGAAACCCTCCCTTTTAAGTTCATTTTTTAAAAGCTACCCCTAAATTTCATGTACTTTTTTTTTAGGAGGCTTAAACAAATATTTGTTCAAACTATGGTGAGAAGAAAGTGCCTGGAGGATAAAAAATGAACCAGCTGGATGCAACAAAGTCAGGATTTTTAGTGTGCATTGGTATTTGCATTTTTATCTTCATTTTTCTTTATGTGAGGAATACAATTCCAAATGAATCAAAAGAAGAACCAACCTACCCAGAATCAACAGACTGTGGCTTTTATCCAGATGAAATATGTTCAGCCCTTTTTGAAGGGAAAGGGGCTGCCCCTCAAATTGGACAACTCTGTCAGCAAAACACTCACCAACCTGAAATAACCCCTTGCCTAGGGACCCCAGGCAGCTGTAACTGCTCTCTGATCTTTCAGGGCCTACATTTCATAACAAAACCTCTGTCTGCAGAAGAGGGGAATTTCTCCTTGGCATATATCATAACCATTCATAAGGAGTTAGCTATGTTTGTGAAGCTTCTCAGAGCTATTTACGTCCCTCAGAATGTTTACTGCGTACACATTGATGAAAAATCACCCCAGAATTATAAAACTGCAGTGAAAAATCTGGTTGACTGTTTCGAAAACATTTTTATTTCATCAAAGAGAGAGACTGTGATTTATGGTGGATTTTCAAGACTACAGGCAGATATTAATTGTATGAAAGACCTAGTGAGCTCCACATTTCAGTGGAAGTATGTAATAAACCTTTGTGGGCAGGATTATCCAATCAAGACAAACAAAGAAATCATACAATATATCAAAAGCAAATGGAATGGTAAAAACATGACTCCAGGAGTAATTCAGCCTGCGCACATGAAATATAGGACACACCAAAGTTACAAAGAATATGTTCATCAAGGAAACGCTTATGTTTATCCAACTAAAAAAGAAAAAAAAGATCCCCCACATAACTTAACAATATACTTTGGAAGTGCTTACTATGTACTCACTAGGCAGTTTGTTGAATTCACACTGACAGATGTCAGGGCAAAAGACTTGCTTGAGTGGTCAAAAGATACATACAGTCCTGATGAACATTACTGGGTTACTCTGAATAGATTAAGAGGTAAGATGAATGCTGGGTTGTCTGGGTTCTAGGGGAACAAGAATGGACAGTAGGAAGCAGTTCAGCTCCAGCTAAGCTTCATTCCATTTCAAACTTTATCCATTCCAACAATTTCCCCAAAAGCTCTTTAAGTTGCTGCCAAATGGGATGTGCATCCTATGGTAGGAGTAAAAGGCACATCTCTTTATCAAGGGTATAAAACCAGCCAAGACCAAGGCTTCAAAACCTGTGGAGTTGGCTCTCCTCCCTCCTTTTCCCAAACAATGATACAGAATTCTCAAAAGCCTCAATTCGAAAGTTATGAGACTACCCCAATACAAATCTTCTGGAATGCTATTTAGAATAGAAATGCTATTTATAATAATGTTTGTAGCTATTACTTTCTTTGAGCTATATTTTGGTAGCTTCCAAATTTAATCTACTATTTAGGAAAAAGAATTAAAACAGGATATTAAATTTATTTTCCTTTATATTATCTCTTAAAGGAATCTGTTTCACAATTTTCCCAAGTCTTAACAAAAGAAAACTGGCACATGTTAGTAGACTTAAAAAAATCCTCGTTTTAACTGCTACAGTTAAGGATCCATTCTGTGTTCAAGAAGCAGTTTCTCTTTAGTAAGGCTAACTGGTCCGTATTGGATTTAAACTGGAATGACAACGACCAACTGTTCTGATCTAATATTGAAAGACAACATATTAGAAACTCAGAGGTTATACACAAAATTTATCATTAACTTGAATGATAATTTCGGATTTAATCCTCTCTCATCCTGGTTAATTCTATTTTAAAAGACTAACAAACATTTGTTAAGCACTTACTATGGGCCAGGCATTGTGTTAGGCTCTGGGGATACAAAGAAAAAATGCAAGTCACTAATTTTAGCGGACTACTATGGAAAACACATTATCGGGGCAAAGTGCTTTATAAATGTTGCGTGATAAGGACAGAAGAAATGAAATCTAAATACATAGCTATGTTATTTGGTGAGGTCAATTATTTTTTCTTCTGCCTTGGAGAAGTTAGACCTCATCATTTTGGTTTTCCTTTAGTAAACAGAACTAAGTAAAAGAAAAGTAAACTTTTCATAGACTCTTAAAAGCCATATTCTGTACTATTTATAAGACAATTTAAGAAAATATTTAGAAAAATAACCATTCTGTTTATGCAGCTAAAATGAATAAAATGCAAGTTTAATGGTTAAGCATTAAGGTGATTCTTCATGGTTTACCTAATGTTAAGAAAGAATATTAACCATTGAGTTCATTTAGTGGTCTTGGACCCTTAATAATCCATATATCATTGTCAGCTGCTAACAAAAGGGACTGCAAGTTTGATTTCTTTTTCTCCTTTGCAGAAGCTATGATCTCACTTACAGGTAAAACAAGACAAATATTCCTTCTCAATCCTACAGAAAGAGGAGGCGAAACTGCTAGAGAGGTCCTTAAAGGGATAATGTTTAGCTGGGATTCACAGAATTCAGAGTTGTGACAAACCTTAATGATCATCCAGTCTGGCTTTATCATTTAACAGATGAGGAAACTAAGACCCAGAAATCATTTGATGACTTGTTCAAGGTCATATGGATAATAAGGCATACAGGGTTCAAACCCAAATTATCTTAAGTCTAAATTAAGGATTCTTTCTACTAGACTATGTGGTGTTTTTTTTTACTCCCGCACTAAACAAAATAAAAATAAAAATACTAACTACTGTTAATGACTTCCTACATATATTTTTAAATTCTGTTCTACAATATCAGTTCACTAGTTCTTGAACTTGAGGAAGGAAAAGTATTTTTTGGGAATAATTACGGTTATTTTTAATCTCCCCCAACTGAAATGTTTTGGTTTTTTTTTTAGATGCTCCAGGTGCTACTCCAAATGCTGAGTGGGAAGGGCATATTCGGGCTATTAAATGGAAAGATATGGAAGGAGTTGTTCATAATGGCTGCAAAGGTAATATCAAATGTCAAATTATATTTAAATATACAGTTATCTCTGAAAGACTGTGAAGAACATAAAAGGTATTATAGAAATAGAAAGGGTAAATGTTCTGACTTTCTTAAGTTGGAAAATGGTAGTGTACATAACCTACAGATCAGTAAATTTGATTTCAAACTGCTGCTAAAGTTCTAAAACATACTATTAAGGGTCATTAAGTCATTAAGAACAGGCCAAGTCAGACAAATCTCTTCTTCTCCTTTTTTTTTTCTTTTTTAACAAGGCAGAGACACTGGTAAGCCAGGAGAATGCTGTACTTATAGCTTAACTGGATTTTAGTAAAGTACTAGCCAAAGTTTCCCTGTGCTCCTCTCATGAGAGATATGAGAGAGATGGCAGAGTAGGTATGTGGATTCAGAACTGGCTGAATGGCTGCTTCCATTTCACCTTGGAAAAAGCTTGAGTTATCATCAATTTCTGGGATTGAAGTAAAGATGACATGTTTATTAAATCTGTAGGGGTGAGAAGAGGCATGAGAAATGTGTTCAAGTATCTGGAGTACCGTCATATAGAAAAAATGTGATTAGACTTCCTTTACTTGGCTCCAGAAAGCCAATAGTGAAGGCGGATTGCAGAAGTAATAGATTCCAACTTGATGGAAATACTTCCTACAAACCAGAGTTTCGAGGTTACCTCTCACTATAAGTCTTCAAACAAAAGCTGCATACCCACTTCTTAAATACATTGTGGAAATGTGTTATGCAAGGTAGCCTCTGAGATCCCTTGCAACCCTGGGATTCTGTAATATTCCAGTGGCATGAGAATAATAAAAGCACTGACTCTTAAATAGTATTGTTCCACTTGACAGGAACATCTATAAACAAATTGGATATCATCCTATAAACTAGTGCTCAATATCTAACTAGGATAGATATAATTAAGGTTTTATAATAAAGCAATTGTGAATCTGTCTCTTCTAGTTCTCTTTATGTGTACTAATGATGCAGAGAAAGAGTAGAACATCATTTTAAAATTAGGTTTAAGATGCAACAAATTTTGGTTCAAAATGTTTAAGGTGCAAAATTCAATTTCCCTCCAATGACATACTGCAGAGTATGTTTCTGCCCATTAAATGAGTAATCGCTAGCATTCTTAAGTAGGAAAAAAAAAATCAAACTCAATTATTTACCTGAGTTAAACATGTTAAAGAGACCTCGAAATGGACTGAAAAGAAAAAAAAATTATTCTCGTCTTTTAAGGAGTTTACTATATTTAGTTGGGGGAACACATACAAATATAGGATATAACAAAATGAACTTCTCTGTGTATGGGCTATTTAAACAAGATGCTTGAGAGAGAAAATTCTACCCAACCAAGGATATCTGTGGACCATTTATACACTAAGCATTTTTTAAAGAGTCTGCCTTTTCTGACTATACTCAATCTCCTATCCATAGAAATGAAAGAAAACATAATAGTAGCTTACATTTAGATAGCACCTTAAGATCTGCAGAACATTTTATAGACATTGGCTCATCTGACTCTCCCAACAACCCTGTGAAGTACATAGTGCTAATATCATCATTTTACAGGCTGGGAAACAAGCTCTGAGACTTTGAGTGGCTTGTCCATTACTGTACAAGCATTCCCTACATGACGAAGCAGGATTTGAATCTGGGTCTTCTGACTCTACATCTTGCATTCTATCCATTATAGCACATTGCCTCTCACCATGATGTAAATAGCCTATTTACTTATTCTTATGTTACATAGAGTTTGATTTGTATATGTTGAATCAGTTCTAGAGACTAAACTTGCAAATTCACAAGTTCGAATTTGGTACAATTCTTCATTTGATTATGATACAGTGGTCATGCAAATGAATCAGGTGCACCAGGCCAATGAGCTAGAAGAAAGCCAGGCCTGACTAAAACAAACAGGCTATGGACTTAAGAATTTTAATCAGACAAGAGCATGGTCTCATCATGAGGAGGCTGGCCACCTGGTGGATTTTTTGCCCACAATAATTTAAGAAAACCATCTACATTAAAGCTTAGAAGAGTTATGATCTTAATGGAGGAAGTGCATTTGCCGATGAAAATTGCTGATTTGAAGTATTAGAGTAAGAAAAAAGTATGATCTTAAAGCAGTAACATTCAATGGCATGATCCTTTGACAGATAAATGTTGAAGATGTAGGACTAGTAGATTTACAGTTAGAAACTGAGAACTAGGTGAGTTAAGTGACTTGCTCAAGGTTACACATAGGTAGGAAGTAACAAAGTGAGATCCTTTTGTAGTTTATTAAGGTTTTATTCAATAGCTGCTCATGTGTACAATAAATGAATACTTCAAGTATCTATAATTTCACTGGTATAGGGACTCCCTCCATCAACATACATCACAATTTGTAACTTTAGTAGGTCATCTCTGAGAACTGCTTTTAACTAAAAAAAAAAAATTCATCAACGTATGAAGCCAATCTGGTGATGTTTGGTCCTCAAATAAGAGACATAAATTACACAAATGGCCAGTAATGCTTGGATTTACTCATAGATAGTTTACCATTGGTTTAATACCCGAAGCCAGGTATTCAACTGACATAGCCTTTAAGAACCCAGAGTCACCTTCATGCCATATGGGGGGCATTACGGAAGAGATGTCAAAGTCAAATAGAAACTGACAATACATATTATTTATTGTATTTTAAATTTATTTTGCTAACATTTCCCAATTATATTTTAATCTGGCTTGGGCCACACTAGGGAATTGTGAGCTGCACAGGGTGTATGTCTGATATCTCTGGATTAGAGGCTTTGGCGGAAGGCTCACATATCTGAACAACATTTAACTACTTCTGTTGCAGCTGTGTAGCATTATTGTGTTTTACAAGAGTTTGAGACACTTCAGTTTTATCAGGAGAAGCTGGGGACCAACACTTATTCATGAATAGTAGGAAGCTGGAGATTACAAATGCAGCTGAGAGGAATGGCTGACAGTACAGTTTGGCTGGAGTGTGGAGGGCATGAAGAACAAAACATGAAATAAGGTAGAAGTGGTACTTGTATAGGAAAAAGCTCTGGTCAAAATTTCAAGAAAAATCTAAATGTAAGTACTTGATAGATCAATAGTGTCCTTCATAAGCCCATTTGCTTGCATCTGTGACCAGGACATAATGAAGTACGAATTATTAGATTCTTGTATTACCATGAGACTATAATTTAAATGTAAAAAACCAATGCAACATCACTATCATGCCTTAGGGCTTTAAGTCCTAATTTTTATAAATTTTATTATGTGTAATAAAATAGTTACATTCTCCAATTGAAAATCATTCCTTAAAAATTTAAGACATTTGCCCTTCTAGTCTAACCCAGCAAAATACTACACCAGGCTTTAGATCACCAAACACCTCTGCAATGCCTCAGAGGAAGCAGTACAAGCTTGCCTTATTTTTGTAAACTCCCCCACCTCCCTTGTTTCTTCATCTTCTTTTTTTTTTTTTTGCTTTTTCAATCCAGTTCCCTTGTACTTTTATCCAGCCAAAGGATTCCACAGCATTCACCCATGACAGCCATTAAACTTTGTTCAAAAACTATAGTCAATGGGAATAAAAACTTCCAATTAGCTATTTATAAGCCAAACTCTAAAAGCCCCTGCCATCAAAGCTACTATGGAAACCTAAGGTAACCAGTTTAATTTCAACATACAGCAAGAAACCAACAAACTCACAGGTGATGTCCTATAACAGAAAGTTATTTTTACAGAACTAGAATTTTATTGTGTAAACAAAGGCAGCTGAGCTTGTACTAACTATGGTTTTAATTTATCTTAACAGGACATTATGTTCGAAATATCTGTGTATATGGACTGGGAGACTTGCAGTGGATTATTGAATCCCCTCACTTATTCGCCAACAAATTTGAGCTCACAACATATCCACTTGTAATGGAATGCTTAGAGAGAAGATATAGACTTAAAGTACTAAATCAGGCAGAGATCCCTTCAGAATCACATTGGCATTTGCAAGAGACTTGCTATTTTAATATGAAAATAAATATTTGATCAAATAATGCATACTGTCAAAGAATAAAGAGAAAAGCTATCAAGCCTTCTAGTTCGCGTTTTTATTTCTAGTAATTTGTTCCTTTGATTAGAAGGAAGGGAACACAGATTCAAGTAAGAAGAAATGAATACAAATACTGAAAATGTAGGCTATCACCTCTATATAATTTAGGCCTAAAGCCATTAAAAATTGAACAATGGATTTAGAAATGCAGAATGTTATATGCTAAACCTTCAAAAATTCAGAGAAGAAAGCAAAGGAAAAGTATAATACCAATATTTATTGAAGAAATCCTCAAAGTTCAAATTTTGCTTTCTGATATGATTCACTGAAAACTAAAATAACTCGTTAACATAGTTCTAGAATAATCAACTAACAAGCACATTATAAGCATTTGCTATGTGCTAAGCACTAGCAATACAAAGAATGTTTAAGAACCAATCAAGGGAGAATAAAGGCCGGATAAAATGAGCAAATCATATTTCAAAATTCTGTACTATCTTACAGAAAGCTGTACAGAAACAAATATACTTCATTTAAAGTAGTTTGTCTCTGGTTACTCTTAATGGTGAAAGGAGCAACTTTGTTATAAGAATCGAAGATATGATGAACCCTATATATCTCTGAAGAAAAAAGGAATCTATTATGGTAAATAGTCATTAAGCAGCTTCTTGTTTATCTCAAAATTGTCAACGAACATTTTAATATCACTATTTGACCTGAATCACTCCCCAAATCAATGATATATATATATTTAACCAATGGCTATCAGCACCCTAACTTAGGAGTTATAAAATTATAAAGTATCTTTCCTCCAAAAGAGTTCAAAGCACCTCAGAACAACATAAAATGTGAATATATATGTATGTATGTAGTACAATAGCAACACAATGGAAAAATAATAGAGAAAGGAAATAAGGAAAGAGCCAAGATCAAATGGTATAAAAAGAAAGGGCACCATGAAAAAAAATATATATAAAATATATGCAAATTATGAGAGTCCTCAAATTGGCGGAAGTGTCCAAAATGGTGGCAGAAATATAGGAAATTGCTCTTGAAAGCGAGTAGTGGAAAAGAAAAAGGAATAATATACCAAATGAAGGAAAACCAAGGTAATCTTAAAACACTACTTTTTGAAAACATTCCTCACAAAATATGTGCTTTCAATGAATATTTAAGTATTGAAAGTTTTTTTAAAGAGTTTAATAAAAAACCAATTTATGATTATATTTACAACAACTCTTCTAAAATTAACACATCTGAAGATAATACTTTGTAAAAATTTTCTTCTGAGTCTCATTCAAATGTATTTGAGGTTGGCTGTTTACAAAGCTCAGATTCACCACAATTATATTCCTTGGGTTATCAACTATAAAGTTTTTTAAAAGTGTATAAAAAGTATATTAAAGATAGCCCTTCCAAGGTTATTTGAATCACATGCCCAAATTAAATTAAGTTTGGGCAAGTGAGAAGAACCTTCTCAGCAAAATTTTTAGAGGTTAGACAGTAAAGTCCTGCTTAATTATTTCTAATTCCCTTTGATCACCAAGGTGAATTACGGTGATAGGAGGTGGGTGAGGAAGGGGAATGATACTGTCTAGAAAGGTAAAAACTGGGTCCTGACAGCCAAACAGGCAAATGGTTAATTTCTAAGTTGGAAAAAAGAGCTATGTTTGGTCTGAATGCTTTCAGCTTGAAAACAGAAGACAAGAGGCAATGAACTTGGAAAACAGACTTTAAATGGATAACATAATAGATGAACAAAAACCCCTTTTATACTTCCTGTGGTACAGAATACAACTAAGTACCTTCTGTTATATACAGAAGTAGGAAAAATGAATTTTAAAATTGGAGAATGTTAGAGCAGAAAGGAAAACTAAGAGCTCTAAGCCCAAATTTTAGAGATGAGGAAATTAAGATCCAGAGAGGTGAAAGGTCATACTGCCTGTGGTTGAATTAAGTTATTAAGTAAAAATGAGATGAAAAAACCTGGTCTCCTTAACATACTGTCCTCATGTACTTCCCCCTGCTCCCCAATGTCTCTTAGCTGATAGAGTATTCCACTGAAGACACAATCTGACATAAGACTACAAAAGCCCTTTTCTTTTTAAAGAATGATACTCAGGCTACTAAAGGAACTAGCAATTCTAAGTTGCTAGTTAAAACAGAGAAGAAAATAATTAAGTATTTTCTGAAGAGCAGCTTTAAGCATAGGCTAATGGGATTCACAAAGTTAATGAAAAAATCAGCACTAGATGTTACTCAAGAGTATAACAAACACTATTTAAAAGATTCTGCATATTATTTTCAGGATTTTTTTTTTTATGGAAAAATGTTGTTCTATGGTTATCTAGATGAATTTGGTAGAAATGCCAGTTTCTACCTTGCTTTGAAAATATGTCATCATGAATTCATATAAAACAAATGTGTCATGTTCATTTTTGTTACTGGAAGAAGCAAGACTGGAAAGACTTAACAGACAGTATGGCTCTGGAAGTATTATTTAAGAGAATCCCAAATTCAGCCTCACAAAGGGTGAAGTGAGCTGGTTATCATGCCCTTGGATAATAACATTCAGTATGGAACCTGGAAATTAGAATAAATCATATAATCTGCAGTGAGGTTTCTTCTCTTCTGTTATTTAAAACATATGCACACACACTTAACACCTGGCATCCATATGGTTACACCTTATTTGTTGTTTCTCCTAACAAAATGCACTCATCTATACACTACTGTTATAGCAGGGCTTTTGTGTAATACAGAAGACATCATTTACTTTACAAATATTTCACTTTCCTAACCTAACCAGTCCGGAAAACTAGTTAGGTTTACTATCACTAAGCATACCACTAATATAACATAGAATGCTGCATTGTTTCTTGCTGTGCAACTTACATTCACCCAATTTGTTTCTCATTACTACATGAGGCACAGAATGCTGTGGGGAATACAATTAAATTTTCTTTTTAATATAAACAAATCATTAGCAAACAGAAAGCCTAGCAACCACATCTCTTAGGAACCCATTTTCTAAAACCACTGCTCATCCTATCTACTTTAAAACACAGAACCAGGACAGTTTCAAACACTGTAGCTTTGTGTCTTGGGTATTAAATTGGATATTATCAAGACATTCAGTGGTAAATGGATACAAAAGTTGTCATTCCTAAGTCAGGATTCACCTGTCAACTATCACCCAAGTTTAGACCCTCAGATTTGGAGTGATGGAAGCTTCTCTGGTAGAGGTAACAGAATAAAATGGCTCACTGACACCATAGCCTGCGTGAGGCAAATATGGGTAGTACTCATAAAGATTAAATCTTTGGAAAAAACCCACAACTATTACATATTGTAGTTAATACAAACTGTAGTAGTGCATTGAAGTCTTCCCAATTTAGTGAATTTAAAATTTGGAAACACCACAGAACTAGAAATTTGGTTTCTGGAACTAGAATTGGTATTATTTGAAAGAAAATACTGTTTAGACAAATTAATTTTTGCTTTCATAGAAATAAAGAATTTTGCAGGTGGAAATCTAGTCCAACTCCTTCATCTTACAGTTTAAGAAACTGAGGCCTAGGCCAGTTGGTTAAGTGACTCGCCCAAAGTCAAACAGATAGTGGTGATGACTAAAAGTCACATTTCTTGACCTTTAATCAAGGGCTTTTTCTACTCACCACCTAGTGATTTGCAAAATCTCATCAATTTGTGAAAGTAATATAATTATAAATTGTATTGTGACCTAAAGAACAAGAAATTATACCCAAAAGGCACTTACTTTTTCAGACTTTTTCACTATTTTGAAATACTAAAGACCACAAGTGTTTAATATATCCTGTACTTTTAAAAAAATGGAAATTATTGAAAAGATTAAAAAATTAAATTAAAAAATCCTTACATCTAATTTACCTTCTGACATAAATGAAATCAATTTTTATTAAACATTTTTCTCTTCTTTAAGGTCCACCTGGAACAAATTCAAACCCATTCTACTTGGACAAATGAATGTTTAACCCCCATTATCTTCATTAGAGTAATATGTAAAATAAAAATCTGTAAAAAATTGTTCTGCTAGCTATTGGTCTGTAAACTCTATAGACAGAAGCACTGAGTCTTACCTAAATTGTGTATCTTTCCCCCTACCAATACCTAGTACTGTGCTTGGCATGTAATAAGGATTTTAAAATGTGTGTCAAATGAATGAACTCATGTGAAAAAGAAAGTCAACCAACTCAAAACACAGTTTCACACCAATCTAAAATAAAAATAAATATTTTCTGTAATGTACCAACATACTATAGGCACTGGATATGGCAAGCACCAAACAGCACCAAAAAATGAAACTGACTATATGTTAACAGACAGAAAAGGGCTGGTTACTGGTATTTCCATTATCAACAAATTTCCCTTCATCTTAAGCTTCTTCCCTTTATGCTCCTTCCATCCTCTGGTGTTCAAAGAGAACCAGCTCTGCACAATAAGACATTGCATCTCTGGCCACCCTTCCCAATGCTGTGTGTACTTCTCTCCTGCTCCCCCACAGGTCAGGGAGGGAGAATCAGCAAACTTCTTTCTTCCCTTTGCCACATCTGGATTCTCCCATCACTCAGCAACCTCTCTCCTCCTTTGAGAGTCACTCTATCTAGAAATATCATTCAATCCAAATCCTCCTGCTGTCAATATCTACCAGACCTTAGGTCATGCTATTTTCTTTCTTAAGGAGTTCAGTATCAGGCTCATAGTCTCCCCAACCACTCCCCTTGTATAAGGGCATTTCAACACACATGTTGATGTTCCCTTGAATACTGTGGTATCCCAGTTCTTTAATCTTCTCAGTACCTACCATCTACTTTTTCATTACTTGAGCCAAAAACAAAGACTGTCATACTACAGACCTCACCATCATCCAAAATTCCACTTCCACAATTAAAAGGAAGGGTAGAAGGAAGGTAACAAGCAGTAACATTTACAAAGCGCATTATGCTAAGCATTGGGACTACAAATACAAGCAAAAAGAAAGACAGTCTTTGCCTGTGATGACCTTACATTCTAATGGGGAAGGAAAACAAATGAGGCACCCAGCACAGACATATAGTTTAGAGTCCAAAAGCCAAGAACAGGGCTGGGAGGAGAACAAAAGCCCCCTCCACAAAATGGAGGACTCAGGAGCAACGTTAATGGGAAAAGTAGGCAGACCTTACAAAGGGATGTGCCAGGCCGAGAAGGCCAAAGGGATGGCTAAATGTTCCAACCAAGTCAAGGAAGTTCCAGGCCCCATTGGAAGTTCCAAGATGAAACAGTATGATTTGGAAGATGAGGAACAGGTAGACAGAATAAAGTAGTACAGTCCAAGGTCCCTCACATGTGCTCCAACAACAATTTAAGAACACCAGACCAAATAGTCATTGGGAAATAGGAGAAAGCACAGTAAGCCATCTTGCTTTCCCAAGATCGAAAATCAAACTTACAGGCAAGTAGTAACCGAGGCAATTCAAAAGCTTGAAAAAAGGGAAGAAACTGCCAGGAACCTCATAGACAAAAATGCACAGGTTCCAGATCAAAGAAAAAAAATACCACAAGCAGCCAGAAAGAAAGAATTTAACTACTGAGGAATCACAGTCAGTATCACACATGATTTAGCAAATACAACTATGAAGGAGCAAAGAGCATGGAATACGATATTCCAAAAGACAAACGATATAGGTTTATAACTAGGAATAACTTACATAGTAAAATTGAGTATAATCTTACAGGGTAAAAAATGAAATTTTAATGAAACAGAAAACTTACAAGCATTCCTAATGAAAAGACTAGAAACTAAAATATAAGAACAGGAGTAAAAAGAAAAGTAAAAAGGTAAATACAAGTGAGCATTAGAAAATACTTTATAAGGATGAAGTACTGGGGAAGGGGGAGATGGGAATGATATAAGCAGACCTTCAATATCATCAGGGGTCACAGAGGGAATCAAATAAATAAAGGTCTTGGGAGTAATTTTTATTATGTTTTGATGATCTTAGAAGAAGGAAAGGGAGGTGAAAAAGTATACACTGGGAAAGAAAAACAGGAATGGGGGGCATTTATTCTCTCACATAATCAAGGAACACAAATTGAAGTATGTATAAATGAGGAAAGGGTGAGGAGGGAAATGGGGGAGAGGTTAATTAAGCATTACTTGAATCTACTTTCACTGAATTGTTCAGAGGATGGTAGAACACACACACACATGCATGCACACACGTACACACATATTCTGGTACATAAATATATTCACCTCAACAGGGAAACGGGAAGAAAAGGAGAGGGGAAAGGAAAAAATAAGGAGGGTAGATTTGGGGAGAAATTAATATGAGCAAAACAAACCCTAAGTATATAGAGAGGTTTAAAAAGAAAAAAAAGAACAGGGAGTGAGTGAAGAGAAGTGAACAGGGGCAAGGGACTGAAAGCTGTTTGCAACAAACTGAACACTGGTGCTGAGCACACTCCACTCCAAGAGGGAGGCAGGGAGCAAAGAGAGGAAAAAATATAATAGGATGGAGGGAAATAAAATTTAAAAGTTTTGGCATAAATTAACCTAATGCTGCTAAGATTCAAAAAGACATAGTTAACTGGGGAAAAAAAATCTTTGTAATCTAAGATATATAAGAAACTGATACAAATTTGGAAGAATATGAGTCACTCTCCATCTAATAAATGGTCAAAAGATATGAACAGGAAGTTTTCAAAATAAGAATTTCAAGCTATCAACAATCAAATAAAAAATTGCTCAGAATCAATAATGATTAAAGAAATGCCAATCAAAGCAACACAAAGGTTCCATTCTACATCCTTCAGACTGGCAAATCTGACAAAAAAAAGAATATGACTGGAGTTGGAGGGGCTGTGAGAAAAGAGATTTACTTAAGCACTAATAGTAGAGCTATGAACTGGTCCAGCCATTCTAAAAAGCAATTTGGGAACGATGCCTGCCAAATCATTCAACTGTGCATATAAGACCTTTGACTCAGCAATACCACTACTAGGCCTATACCCTAAGGAAACTGAAGAAAAAGGAAAAGGACTCATATGTATGAAAGTATTTATGGCTGCTCTTTTTGTGGTGGCAAAGAACTGAAAACTGGAGGGAAAATGAGAGGGACCCATCAACTGGCAAAGGGCTGAACAAACTGTGGTATATGGATCTAATAGACTATTAGTTTATGCTAAGAAATATGGTTTCAGAGAAACTCCAGAAAATATATATGGACTAAGGCAAAGTGAAGTGAGCAGAACCTGTAGGATAATTCATATTACATCAATACCACAAAAGCAATTCTGAAAGATTTAACTGATCAACCCATGAATCCAGAAGATTAATGAGGAAAAATGAACTTCTTTACTGAAAAGTAATGGACTAATATGCAGAACGAAATGCACATTTTTGGACACTGCCAATATGGGAAATTTGTTTTGACTATGCAATACATAATATTTCACTTTTTTATTTGTATCTCCATTGCCTGGCGCAGTGCTTGATACATAGTAGCTACCTAATAAATACTTTTGCATTCATTTGTTTATAATGAGTATTCTAATAAAAACTGAACTGTCATACTAAACCGTGTAACAAAAAACATGGTCATCTATCAGTAACCTTCCCTGAGCCTGGCCCACACATAACACTTTACAATTGTTTAATGCATTTATCATGTAATATTGTATATTATCATAATCTATCTTTACATCATGGGCACCTCTATGAAGGCAAGAGCTTATTGTGTTTCATCAAAGCTTTGTATTCTCCCAGCACCTAGGACAGTTTTCCTTGCAAATAGCATCTGTGATAAATGTATGTAGAATAAACGAACAGGAAACAAATTAAGACTATTTTTCTCGGCAACATCATCATAATAATAGCCTGCTAAACTCCAATTTCTCATTTCCAACTGCCTTTCAGGCATCTCAAACTGGATGTTCAGTAGACATCCTAAAGTCAACATGTGCAAAACAGAGCTTATCTTTCCATCTACATCCTTTCTACTTCTATTTTCCGTATTAATGTAGAGGCCAACACCATCCTCCCAATCCCTCAGGCGTCATCCTGGTTTCCTCATTATCTTTCACACCCCACTCCCAACCCCCCATAGCCAAGCTGTTTTCAAGGTCTTCTGATTTACCTCTTGAAGATACCCTCTTCTCCCCAGCAACACTCACATCACTATAGCACAGGCCCTCATCACCTCACTCTGATTACTGGAATAACCTGCTGGTGGGTCTGCTTGCATCAAGTCTCTCCCCACTCCAAGCCACCTTCCATTCAGCCACTAAAATGATTTTCTTAAAGCACAGGTCTGATCACATCACACACCCTGCCCCTCAACTCAATAAACTCCAGTGGCTTCCTATTGCCTCCAAATACAAAATGCTCTGTTTGGCATTCAAACCTTCTTCCAGTTTTCTTCCACTTCACTCCCCAACATACTCTTTGATCCAGTAACACTGGCCCCTTGGCTGTTCCACAAACAACACACTCCATTGCTTTCCCTCCTCTGCTCCCAACTACTGACCTTGGCTTCCTTTAAGTTCCCAACTAAAATTCCCCCTTCTACAAGAAGCCTTCCCTAAACACTCTTAATTCCAGTGCTTTCCCTTTTTTAATTATTTCCTATTTATGCTTATATGTAGTTTGCTCTTTATATATTTGTTTGCATGTTCTCTCCCATTAGACTGTAAGTTCTTTGAAGGTAGGGACTGTTTTTTGTCTCTTTTTGTATTCCTAGTGCTTAGCAAAGCACTTGGCACATAGTAGGCGCTTACTGTTTATTGACTGATATTACCAATATCAATACTTATGAACTTTCCTGGCTTACCACACAGCTATTTGTAATTTCTCATCATATAAAGTCATAGAACCATGCTTTGTGCCAAATCAAATGCTATTCTCAACAGACTCTATGGCAGAGATGATGCATTTCAAAGAGCTTACTTACTGTATGACAAACTTCAGCTTTGATTTCTTTCAAGGCTCGTTCAGAAAATACACAACCACAGCAGCGCAAGAAGCAAAACCTTGAAAATAAAATACACAGATTATTTTATATATTCTTTATAATCAATATATTAATACTTATTATAAATAATAATCACAATATCTTGTACTGTAAACAAACACAGCATATTATTACACAATTATAATATACACAAGCTATATACAATATAAATATATATTACAAATTAATAATCATATTATTACCTAACATTTGTTGAACATAATTTGCATTCTACAATATATACACATATATTGTTTTACAGGATCACAATTTAAAGTGACTGAGTTCTATATGTAGAAGGTTAATAATCCCCACAAAAAGAGTACAAGTCAGAGACAGAACATTCATCTCCTTTTTCTGTTTTTTCTACTTCTATTCTGTGAAATCTCAGTTTCTACACTGTGAATTGTCTTTAAAATCCTGGGGGTTAAATGCTTTTTAATAATCTTGGTAGAAAAGAGATTGTATCCAGGAGAAAGTCAATATCTTGCAATAAGAAATCAAATGCCTATTTTCCAGATGACCCCTTGTGGCTGTTTGGGGAAAGGCATATCCCCAACAAAGCACAATATATCCACAAGCACTTTCCATATAGAAACCACCCATCCTAAATTTTCCACAATAATCCTCATTTCAATAAAAGAATCCGTACTTTTAACAAGGCATTACAAACATTAATAGTCACCTACCTCTACAATGAAGGGAAAAGGTGCATGGGCTTTATTTTTACTACTCAATGAAATGCTAATTAAGGGGTTAGCCAATGTTGAGAGCACTTCAACTATTTCTCCTTAAACTTTTCAGACATTAGACTCTGACTGCACCTGGAGAACGGGAGGCTAAGTGGGCATTTACGGCATCACAGCAGCAAAGAATGAAGTAGTGACTTAGACTCAAGGTAATGGGCCAGACGCTCTCTGATACAGATGTTTATCATGAACAAAATAAACTTAAGAATGAAGTACATATCTTAGACACAAGACTTTAAGCAGAGAACTTGCTGCAAAGATTTTTTCCACTTTGTTAACTATTTTCCTTCTAATATTAACTGCTTTCTTGTGTACACAAAACCTTTAAATTTTATGTAACTGAAATTAACTCATTTTAACTTCTGTAAGCTGAGCCTTTCTATTTCTTGTATAGTCATGAATTTTTCCTGTATCCATACTTGTGAAAGGTATTGCTCTCCTTTTTCCACGAACGTATTTGTAATGTGAATTTGTGCCTAAATTGTAAATCTGAAATGAAATATAATTTCTTAAAAATGTCAAAATGGGCTGTTGCTTGAAAATTCTCTAATTAAATTTTCACAAGCTATTTATTATTGATTGTGGAAAGACATTTGATTGATAACATAGTATTCACTGCCTAAAATATGTCAAGTATCTGTACAAAAAAAAAATTGTTACCTCTATTATAAGGAGAAAAGACAAAGACAAAGTCTTGTTTTTATCAAACAAAGGCTGGCATATTACTAAAACATATCTGTCATTTCACTGACGTGGGCATTCCCTCCAACGAGACAGATGGCTAGCCATCCAATGTGAATGTTGCCATATCCTCTCATAAATTCACCACATGGAGTCCACTCAGTGCTAGAGGCCTTTCTTGCTATTCCTTAACACTGAGAAGACACTTGTAGAGCATGAGGTCTGTTCCTAAGTTATGCTCTGCTTTGCACACATGATCAACGAGTTAATCTTCTTTTTGGCTCATACATTTTTGATAACATCTTTTACTTCAGTTCTTCTTCATGTGTTGCTTCTAAAGTGCTGCAGTTTACTCACACCCACCTTCTGCCTACCGTAACATGAATTCAACTGTACAAATCTAGATTAAAAGATTTATGATACCAAGGTTCCAATGAATTCAAAGCTCTCCATTAAAGTCCAATTTCACTGCCTCATTGTAGCTGGGAGGTGACTCTGAGTTATCAAAAGCTATATCGGCAGAATGCATACTGTGGTATATCTTACTAAGTTGAAAACATTTGGCCTATTGTCCAAGAATCAGCCCAGGGAAGTTCAAAGTGTCTTATCAACAGCCTGGTCAAAGGGTTATGAAGCTATTTGTCCACAGCAATTTGAAAAGATATTTGACTAATTCATTAGAGGGGATGTGATCCGTGTCAGTGGAAAGAGTATCCACATGATGAAAAAAATGACCATCTTTGAAGAACTGAAGTGAGAAGAAATCCAAGGCTATTTCTTTATCACTATGTGCTGGGAATAGAGCCAGTGAATCAACCACACACTCCATAACATTTTTCCACTCTGGTAACTTGTAGCTGTAGTTACAAGGAAAAGAGACTCATTTTACGGGAAACATTTGCCCCTTACTTCCTTTCCCAGGCTCAAGTATATCAAGCAACCAAACTCAACTTTAAATGGGTCACATGTGGGAACTAGTGCACAGTAGAGAACATTTTAAAATATACCAAGATTTCTTTAAAATCTCACTGGACTTAGAAGTTACATTACAAAGGGATTAATGTGATGAATATCCACTTGTGACTTAATAGCACCTTTAGAAAACAAAGTCTAAGGCAGGACTCCAACTATTTGTGAATTACTGACCTGTGTCGACCATTCATCTCCAGACCTACAACAGGGCAAATAAATCGGGCACGCTGGAGGTCATCATATTTATCACCTTTTGTATTTCCCTTATCACCACTCCAGGCTGGATTATCAGAAAGCTTCAGCTCTGTCACATTCTAAGAAAAACCATCAACATTTTAAATAGCCAGCTTATATCCTGATCATTTCCCCTTAATAATTCATAAAACCAACACAGAAACTATTATTTTACTCCCTCCCTAGTCAAACTTTTGTTTTTTGGAGTTTTTTTGGAAGGGGGAAGGCAGACAATTGGGGTTAAGTGACTTGCCCAAGGTCACACAGCTAGTAAGTGTGTCAAGTGTTTGAGCCCAGATTTGAATTTGGGTCCTCCTGACTCCAGGGCTGGTGCTCTACTCACTGCGCCACCTAGCTGCCCCAAAACTTTTCTTTTATCATTAGTTTTTTCATGCCATCTCCTACATGAGGACTATCCTCCCAGTTACTAATGTTTTCTCCCCGTCAAAAAAGTACTCTGTATTTACTTATGTTTGTGTGCTGTTTCCTTTAGGAAACCTTCCCTGAGGGTAGGGATTATTTTGCTTTTTTTTCAAAAATCCTTGTATCACCAGTAAATAACAGATTTGGAACATATTAACTGCATACTAAATGTTACCGAAATGAATAAATGAATCATATGAACTAAGTAACTCCGAACCTGGAGAGAACATTACTACAAAGTTATGAAAGGAATTAGTGTTTTACTTATCCACAAATGAGCTAATAAATATTTGGTAATTTTAAATTTAAATTTTCAACCTATTTTACTGTATTTTGAGAGCAAGAAATAACCTTCACAATTAAAAATTAAATCTTGAGACAATAACTGTACTGATCCCAATGATAAGGGCATTTTTTTCTCTTTACAAAAGAAGTATTGCTAATAATAACTTCCACAAGACAAATTAAAATATAGAGCATGACATAATGGAAAAAGGACTAGCCTGAGAGTCAGGAGACCACCCAGACTCCAACCCCAATCAACTGACCAGCTGTGTGACCTACAAGGCAAGTCATCAAATTCTTACACCTCAGTTACCTCCTGTGCAAAATGAAATGGAAGCATTTGATAATTTTTATGTTCCATTATAGATCTAAAATTCCATGAAATTATTTTCCAGATCTTAAATAACAGGAACCGTCCTTTAACAGTTTATAGCTTGAAAAAGTTTTTTGAAATTCACTATCTGATTTAATCCCTCACAAACACTCTGTAGAGAAGGCAACTATTATGTCCATTTTAAAGAAGAGTTAGCGGAAGCTCAAGGACATTAAGTGGCTCGCTTAGAGTTCCATAGTAAGTTAGTAAAGCTATTATTGGAATACCTCTTATGATTCCCATCTCTAAGTATACCAGTAACAAAGCAAACATTTGTGACCTTTGAATTAATTCAGAATTATTAGTATTACCTTAATGCTCTTAATGTGAGATGCTGCCTGCCCGAGGGCTTTGTCGTTAGATTTGTCCAATAAAAACTCAATGACTGCATCTTTGTTATAAAGTCTGTAACAATAAGAAGTAGTAAAAATGCTATCATTATAGACAATAAAATATCTGTGCTAACAGAGGCAGAATTCATCGAATTCTTAAAGCAGTGATAAGGATGGTATAAACTGTTTACATTTGACAATGGAATGTATTACATGATGTTTCTTTTAAGTGTATCTCAAAGAAATATAAATGAGAATGTATTATTTATCAGTAGAGTTGACTTAAATATGTGTAGTGTATACAAGGAAAGCAACTAATTTTAAAAGGAGTTTTAAGGCAGGATTGGGCTTAAAGAATAAGATCCAGATATATGCTCAGAGGTAAAAGGAATCCAGAATGAAGACATCTGCTGAGGATAACCTACAAATGGATAACAGTCCTATTTACAAATAGAAATTTACTTTAAATTCACTTAAAAAAGAGAGTAATAATTCAAATACCATAAGCATACCTGCCAAGTTCACATGCTACTATTGGTCTTCTTAGTATTTCTTGGCTTAAAGTACAGTAGTTCCATTGGGCCACTAATTCAGCATTTTTGTCAACCTAAGAAATGGAAAAAGAAAAAAACATGACACATTTGCTTTTAAATTACGTCCATCTTCTGTTTGATATGTGGTTCAGAGTTTTTTCCCATTATTTATTTCTTCATTCCACTTCAGCCACACATAGAATGGTCACACATGGGATTTCATCGCTATGCACAAGTATTTCACTTCCTTAATTAGACATTTCTCCATCTGACCATAACTTCCATAACTCCATCTCCTACATTTCATCCCTCCTAAACCAATTCTTCATCTTCACTGACATCTCCAATCCCTTTACTTTCTCAGTCCATTAGCGCTTCTTTGACTTTCTTTTCTAATTTCAACCCTATAGTTGGCCATTTGAACTCCATACTCAATTCTACTCTTGAATCCCCTAGGCCCTGCCTCATCTCTTTCCAAACCTCAGCACTGGATTGCTATTCTTCCTCCTCTGTCCTTTCTCACAGGTAACTAAATGGAACTGAAGGGAGTGACACAACTGTGCTGAATAAGTCCATTATAAATTTACATTAGCCAACTTCAACTGGGCTCATTGCAGTAAGGCAGTACTTTTATTTCTCCCTAATCAAATTCCTTGTCTTGTTACCCACAGATGCTTTTCTAAACCTTTTCTTCTCTCCTCAAATTGCACACACTTCCCTTCCCCACTCTCTTTTTATCAGAAGATCTCGCCTTTTACTTTACTGAGAAAATTGAGGCCATTTGACACAAGTCCTCTCTTCCTCCATTCTCTTCATTTCAAAATCCCTTGATATTATCCTCCACTCATGCCCAGACATGACAATAAGGTAGATCTTATCCTTGCAAGCCAGAATTTATATAGCATTTTAAAGTTTGCAGAGCACTTTACATATGCTATCTTATTTGATCCTCACAACAATCTTGTCAGGCAGGTACTATTATCATCATCCCCATTTTACAGATAAGGAACTGAGGCACAGGATGGTTAAATGGCTTACCAAGGGTCACATGGCTAATAAGTGCCTATGGCAGTTCTCCTGAACCTTCCTGACTCCAAGTCCTGTACACTAACCAATATGCCACCTAGTTTCCGAAGTTATCCTCAACTCATGTTTACCTGACACATCCACTCACTTGCCAAATCTTGTTTGACTCTTCCTCCACAACATTCCTCACGTCATCCCATTCTCCCCATCATAAAGCTACTACCCTAGTTCAAACCTTCATCACCTCTCATCAAGACTATAGGAGTAGTCAAATAAATACAGTAGCTTCTTAAAATGGTAAAGGAAAAAATTCTTTATATCAAGCTATTCCTTACACAGAGGACAGACCAGAATTTTATTTCCTCTTCACCTTAGCTTCTTAAAATGAGAGAACTGGTCTAGATGGCACAGAGATCCCTTCTGGTGCTAAATCTATGATCCTGTAAACAGTTCAGAAAATAGAGCAAACAATAAAGTGTATCAAAACAAAAAAGATATAAAAGAATAGCAGATTTTAAAGATCATCAGAGAATAAATATTACCATTTGCTTTCAATATAACTCTTCTAAGTGTCTATTAAAAACACAAACTAATACTATCAATTTAATTAAAAGAAATGTATCATTTAAGCTACCCACCAGGGGGCATACCATGCCATTAAATTTGGATTAAAGGTGACACTGAGCTGTAAACCAAAGTACTATGAAATATATACACAAATACAAAATTCTGAATATTCAGCTCATAGAGCTAACCTGATATTTCTAAAAATGCAGAAAACAGCCATATAATGCTCCATGCCCCTAACATCAACCTCCTTCCCTATTCCTTTGAGAGCAGCTTTCATTCTACTTTTTAACTTTTACACTTGTCATTCATTAGACGAACAATCCAAGAAGAATAATAGATTACTGGACTTCAAAAATGAATCTATCAGAAAAACAACTGGCAGAAGAGGTATCAAAAAAGCACTCTTCCCACACATTCTCCCCTCCTAGTGCCTGAAACTTTATCATAGGTGGTATATCTCTGTTTATTAAATATATGTCTTCTAAAATTCAAAAACTCAAAAGTTAAGGCACTGTTTCAAACTTCCTAACATCAGAGTTCAGCAGAGACCAGTGGATATCTGGTCAAAGGAAGGCAAAGGAAGGAAAGGTAGAGATGCTCAAAATTCTTCTACAAGTTTACAGAAAGAAGTCCAATACATAGATATGAATAGCAGTCAGGGGACCTAGATAGCAGTCCAGTGTCTACCACTGACTTGTACGAGTGTGACACCAGACGAGTTTCCCAGATCTGTGCCTCAAGCAAGGAATTCAGACCAGGTCCTCGATTCTAAATCTAGTTTGTTTTTCTCACCCTTATGCAATGTTGCCTCTTGACTTCATGCAGGATTTTAAAGTCAATTTCCATTATCTCTCTTTCTCTGTGAAATACAGGCAATAGTAGTTGCCTTTTGCCCACCTCACAGCAGTTTGGATAGATTGCTAAGTTGTCAGCTGACTGCTTTGAACATTTCAGGCAAAAGCCACTATTTAAACAGGGATAATAGGAAGACAATATTGGAGTTAGTGCTTGTATTTGCCATTAGAAAAGACGCTTGGAATGACTGATCTCTCAGGCTTCTCCAAACTCTTGAGATCATACACATAATTATGCCTGCCATGTCAATAATTTTACATAGATTTTAATCTCAATCAAAAGTGTTGTCTCTCTCCTCAAAATTTTCTGCATCATTTTGTTTAGATATCTCCTGTAAGCATCCCTGATAAAACTCAATCTTTGTTATGGTGTACCTCCCGATTCTCAAACTACTCAAACCCCAGTGTACAAAATAAATTCTTTGAAGAGGGAAGTGGGAAGGTCATGTCACTTTAAAAATCATACAACCACCTTCAAACATTTCCAACAAGCGCTCATCCACCATAATAATAGCTAATATTTATATTTCCCTTACTATTTGCCAGACACTGTGCTAAATGCTTTCCAATAATTAGCTCATTTGATCCTCACAACAACCCTTCCATGTAATGCTACTAGTATCTTCATTTTACAGATGAGGAAACTGAAGCAAACAGTGTTTGCCAGAGTTCACAGCTAGTGCATGTCTGAGGCCAGGTCTGAACTTCCAGGCCCAGCATTCTATCCAATGCACCACCTAGCTGCCAATACTCCAGACAGCAGGACTACCACATCCCTTGTTCTGAACACCTAACTCTTACTGCAGCCTAAGATGGCATTAGCTTTTTGGTCATTCTGTCACACTGTCAGCTCAAATGGAACATCCAGTCCATTAAAACTCTCAGATCTTCAGATGAACTACTATCTATCTAGCCACTTTCCTCTCCAGTCTTGTACTGGTAAAGTCGCTTTTTTGAATCTAAGTGTATAAGCCATGCTATATCTATTCCTATTACATTTCATCTATTAGAGTCAACCCTATTTGGTAATAGTATCACTATCCACATCACAGGGACATTCAACAAACATTTACTGGACGCTCACTATGTGCAAGGGGCTGTTCTGGGTATAAAAAAAAAACCCGGAATGATAAGTGTAAAAGTGTAAAAGTTTTGAGCTTTCACTCTTACATCATGTACACCAATAACTCCAAGGTAATTTGAACATGGAGAACACTAACAATTAGTGGGGAAGGCAAGGAAGACTCCACAGAAGAGGCGGTGTCTGAGTTGAGCCCTGAAGGAAAGTCAAGGCTCTCAAAGGCAGAGATGAAAGAGAATCCCAAAGCACAGGGAGTGGCTTATACGACTACAAGAAAGGGTAGATAGAAAGTCAAGTTTGAGGAACAGGTAATAGCCCAGTTTGGATGAAAGTGCTTGAAGGTGAATACTGTAAAATAAGACTGGAAAGGCATGTCAGAGCCAGGTTATGGAGGTACATGAATGTCAGGCTCTGGTGTTTGTGTTTAAGTCTGAAGGCAAGATGAGCCACTGATAATCTTGAATCAGAATAGAATTTGGTCATATCTGTGCCTTAGGAAAATTATCTTGGCAGCTATGCGGAGAGCGGATTGGAAAAGGGAGACAAATGAAGTTGGGGTAGTCAGTTAGGAATTTATTACAACATTTCACTGAAAGGTGATGTGGGTCTGAATTAAGTCTAGGATTAGAGCAAAAGAGGGCAGGTGCAAAGGATATAGACATAGAAGCAAGAAGACTTGGCAAAAAAATATTGGACATGGGATTTAAGGGAGAGGAAAAGTAAAGGACGAACTGGAGGTTATGACATTTGATAACTGAGAGGATGGTGATGTTCTATTCAGAAATAGATAAATTTGGAGAGGGGAATGTTTAGAGGGAAAGAAATGAGTTTCACCTTGGAAACTGCATGTTTGAGATGTTTACAGGACTCTCCAATGGAGATGTCCAGCAGGTAACTAAAGATGTGGGTGTGAGTGTTGGTGTGGGAGACAGCTGGTGGTAAAGTGGAGAAAGCATGGGGCCTGGAATCATAAAGACCTGAGTTCAAATGTGGCTTCAGACACTAGCTTTGTGACCCTCGGTAAGTCATTTAACCTCTTGTTTACCTCAATTTCTTCATCTGTAAAACAGGGGTAGTAACAGTACCTATCTCCCAGGGTTGTTATGAAGTGCAAATGAGATAATAACTGTAAAGTGCTTACCACAGTGCCTGGCACATAGTAAGCATTACACAAACATTAGCTATTATTCTGCGGGGCTGGAGTTCTGCAGTGAAATTAAAGCAGGACATGCAAATATGGGAATCATAAACTGAGAGAAAACTGAATTCATAAGAGAAGATGAGATCACTAAGAGACTAATATAAAATTATAAGGCCCAGGACAGAGACTGGAGCTCTCTATAGAGACTTAAACGAAGGACACCCACACTGACAGCAAATGATGATCCTGAGAAGCAGACTGGGAAGAAAAAAACAAGTAGGAGGAGAAACAGTAGAGAGGAGCGTTATAAAAGAAAAGGTAGGATAAAGTATTCAAGAAGGGAGTGGTCAACGGTGTCAAAAACGACAGAGATCAAAGAAGATGAGTACTGATAAAAAGCTTTTGAATTTAAGTAATTAAGAAATCACCGGCGACTTTTGGGAAAGCAGTTCCAATATAGTTAGTGATGGTAGGGTTAGACGCCATATCGTAAGAGGATTGAAAAATAGGGGGCAAGTGAAGAAGTTGAGGCGATGATTACAGACAGCTCTTTCCAGCAACTGGCTATGGACGGAGGAAGAGATACACGATGCCAATCGGAAGGGACAGCGAACTCAAGCGAGTGTTTGTTTATTTCTTCAGGTTTGAGGAGACCAGGGAGTGTGTATAGGCCAAGAAAGGAGTCAGTCCATAAAGAAATACCAAGAAGTAGGGAATAATCTCAAAGGGCGAGATCCCGAAGGAGTCGGGAGGGATTATCCTAAAAAAATTAGGCTAAAAAAAAAAAAGAGGAGGAGACTGTTATTGTTCAGCTCTGTCCCCAAACCCATTTCAGACCCTCCCCTCTCATAGGCTTCCCCGGGAGGCTGCACTTCACGTGAGACTTCTCCCCGACTCTAGGACCCGGCTCTGACCTTTTCCACCTTCTTCGGTCCTTTCACCAGCTCGTGCCTTTTGGGAATCGTTCCCCCATCGCAGCCCATCTCGCCTCACTCGATCGTTTCCGCGGTCTGTCCTACCGGTAGTCAACAGGAGGGACATCCGGCGCACCGAGATGACGCAAGAGACCGCTGTTGCTATGACGACACTGATTGGCTGGGAGGGAGCAACCCGACGGTTTGAGTATGTGGTTCCTATGGAGACCGTTGCCAGGGAGCCAAACCTTCAGCCTCTTGGCAGCTTAGGGAGGAGCCGAGGTATCTGCGGTAAAGAGGGGGCGGGAGGCTCTTCCCCAGCTCTGCCTTTGATCCTCTTTTTCACCTCTCTCGCTTCCTTCCCCACTCCCCCCACCCGCTCTGCTCCTCCCATGACTGTCAGGACCTCAGTTTCTCTTTCTTCCTAGTCATCGCTTCGCTTCCAACCTTCCGGAGGCTCTTGAGGCGCAATCTGGGATCTAATCTCTTCATCTTCCTCTGGGCGAACCTCGGTAGCTCCCTCCACTCTTGGAGAGATCCTGGGTAACTTAAGGCTCAAACGGCGCCCCCCTCCCCTTCTCAGCCTTACTTTCCCCATCTGTAAAATGGGAGGGTTGGGTAAGCCCCGGGGTCCTTAAACTTTCTGGTTTCATGGACTCCTTTTCATGAAGTCTGGAGAAGCCTATGGACTTCTTCTCAGAATAAATAATGGAAAGAAATGCTAAGTTTCAATGAGAGGCTAGTGAAAATAAAGATTTTTTTTTTCCCCATCCAGGTTCGTGAACTCTTGGGGGATAGGGAGCTGTGAACTTCAGGTAAAGAGCCCTTGGACTAGAGCTAGATGATCCCGAAGGTCTCCAGCTCTAATAATCTCTGATCATAGACTATACCCAGGGAATAGAAAATAGGGAGCATATGAACCCTAGACAGAAAGTGAAGAGATCTGATTGATGGCTCTGCCTCTAATTGTCATTGATCTTAGATGAGTCACCTAACCTCTCTGAAGCCTCAGTTTTTCACCTCTGTAAAACGGGTTGGACCTAAAGATCTCTAATGTCCTTTTAGCAATGAAATTCTATAATCCAAATGATGACAATCAACCCTTGCCTACCTCACAGAATTGGTAAGAAAATCAAAATTTATTAAGTACCTACTCTGAGTCCACACTGTGCTAAACTAGGGGTGAAAATACAAAGAATGAAACACTTAGTCTCAAGGAACTTACATTCCAGTGGGGTGGAGAACAAGTATGATGATCCAATAGGTACTTAATGTATTTCCTTACTGAAGGAATGAATAAAACATCAAGTGCTTACTATGTGCTAAGCACTGTGCTAAGTGGTAGGGACACAAAAAGAAAAATAAGACAGTCTCTGCTCTCAAGGAGCTGGCATTCTAATAGGTCCAGACAACATATATGGAAAGCTTCGGCTACAAGTCAGTGGAAAGGTCCCATGGACCCTAGGATGCAGCAATTAAGCAAACAGTAATGTCTTTTTTTTTTTAAATGACGTGTCCTCTGATAAAAATCATACCAGTTTCTGATGTTGGACTATTTGACAGAGCCAAGGACTTATTGACAAGAACTTCCTTTACTGAGTCTTCAACAAATGTGTCTGTAACATTGACAGGAACAGTTGCTAGTCTTCATCTCAAACAAGGAAAGGGTCCCTGGAATGATGACTGTAAAGAGCAGCCTGGAAACATTGCTATTCCCCAAAGCTCTTAAATTCAGGATCCTGGGCTCTGTCCATTGGGGTTCAAGGGGAGGTGGTGATAATTTGGTCTGCATGGAACATGCTGTCTCCTGTATCTATCTCCAGGTGCCTTGCTGCTTCAGCTAGGGCTAGGCAGACTTGCTTGCCCTGTGTATAGCAGTGGTTTGACAGTTGCTGGAGAAGACTGGACCTTTCTCCACAGGAGTTGCTTCCCAGGATTATGTTTGTGAAGGCTAGGATAGAAGCAGGACTCAATGATTGTGTCGAAAGTATAAGTATATACTGAATAAATATGAGAATGCAAAATCAATATAAGCCATTAGGGAAGGCAGGCAGTAGCATTTGGAGTAAAGAAAGGTTTTAAGTAGAAGGTGTTGCTTGAGCTGTGTCACAATGCAAGAGATGTATTCTGTGAGGCAGAGGGAAAGAGGAGGGAATGCATGCCAGACACTGACAAGGCGAGTGTAAAAATTTGGAGATGGGTGATAGAGGTCCTGCATGAGAAACAGAGAAGGCTAGCTTGGTTGGACTGTAGAACATGGAAAACAGAGAAATACACAATAAGACTGGAGATAGGTTGGGAGCAGTTTATAAAGGGATTTAGAAGCTAACAAGAGGATAAAGGGTAATTAAAAGATCTGTGCTTTCATTGGTATAAGGCAGAGGTGTCAAAGTCATAGCCCCTCTCCCAGCAAAACTGCTGAGTAAGGTCCCAACCAGACTAAAATGTAATTGAAAAATGTTTAACAAAATAAATAGAAATACAATCCAAAATAGATAATTTTGATGTGTGGTTTTCTAAGTAAATATGTGGCCTAGGGATCTACTTCTATTTGAGTTCGATACGCCTTGTAAAGGGAATTCCCAGATGAGGAAATTGTCTCTACCAGCACAGGTCTATATTCTCCCTACAACTTGTAGTTTTAAAGAGTTGCTTAGAGCAGGAATGTTAAATGACTTTCCCAGAGTCACACAGCTCACACAGAAAGCATGTGTCAGAATCACTACTGGAACTCTCATTTTCTAAGCACCAAGGCTATTACGATAACCACCATACTGGCTCATCACCTCTCACCTAGATTATTTAATAACCTGCTGGTAGATCTGCCTGCTTCAAGTTTCTCCCCAATCCAAACCATCTTCCATTCAACCATCAAAATAATTTTCTAAAACAGAGGTCTGACCATGTCATCCCCTACTCAATAAACTTCAGTGGCTCCCTATTGCCTCCAGGATCAAATATAAAATGTTATGGTTGGCATTAAGAATCCTTCATATCATGTAGTTCTTTCCAGGTTATTATGAAGTCCATATCTTCCCCATTTCTTATAGAACAATAATATTCTATTACATTCATATACCACAACTTGTTTAGCCATTCCCCAATTGATGGGCATCCCCTTGATTTCCAATTCTTTGCTACCACGAAAAGAGCTGCTATAAATATTTTTGTACATAACAAGTCCCTTTCTTCCTTGTGTGATCTCTTTGGGCTACAGCCCTAGAAGTGGTATTGCTGGGTCAAAGGCTATGCACATTTTTATAGCACTTTGGGCGTATTTCCAAATTGCTCTCCAGAATGGCTGGATCTGTTCACAACTCCACCAACAATGTAACAATGTTCCAATTTTCCCACATCCTTTCCAGCATTTATCATTTTCTGTTTTGTCATTAGCCAATTTGACAGGAGAGATGTGGTACCTAAGGTTGTTTTAATTTGCATTTCTCTAATCAACAGTGATTTAGAGCATTTTTTCATATGCCTATAGATATCTTTAATTTCTTCCTCTGAAAACTGCTTGTTCATGTCCTTTGACCATTTCTCAATAGGGAAATGACTTGTATGCCTGTAAATTTGGCTCAGTTTCCCTGTATATTTTAGATATGAGGCCTTTATCAGAGACACTGGTTATAAAGATTTTCTCCCAATTTTCTGCTTCCCTCCTAATCTTTATTGCATTCACTTTGTTTATACAAAAACTTTTCAATTTAACATAATCAAAATTATCCATTTTGCATTTTGAAATGCTCTCCATCTCTTGTTGGGTCATGAGTTCTTCCCTTTCTCATAAATCTGACAGGTAAACTATTCCTTGCTCTCCCAAATTGCTTATAGTATTAGCCTTTATTCCTAAATCATGAACCTATTTTGACTTTATTTTGGTATATGGTGTAAGATATGGGTCTATGCACAGTTTTCTGCCATACCATTTTCTAATTTTCCCAGCAGTTTTTGTGAAATAGTGAGTTCTCAGCCCAGAAGCTGGATTCTTTGATATGATGCTGAGTGAGAGAAGCAGAACCAGAAGAACATTGTACACAACCACAGACATATTGATTCTATGATGACTAACTTTGATAGACTTGGCTCTCCTCAGCAATACAAGGTTCAAAGACAACCCCAGAGGTCTCATGATGGGAAGAGCTGTCTACATCCAGATAAAGAACTATGGAGTATGAATGCAGATTGAAGGAAACTATCTGCTCTCTCTCTTTTTTTTATATCTCTTTTTTTTTGTTTTATTTCTTCTTTCTCATGACTCACTCCATTGATCATGGTTCTTCTTTACCACTTGACTATTGTGTAAATATGTTTAATGCAAAGGTATATGTAGAATATGTATCGGATTCCATGCCATCTTGGGGAGGGGAAGAAATTTTGGAACTTAAATACCTGTGGAACTGAGTGTTGTAAATTAAAAATAAAAAAATTAAATATATTAAAAAAAGAACTCTTCATGACCCAGCCCCTCCTACACCTTATTCCCCCACACATACTCTTCGATCCTGTGAGACTGGCCTCTTGGCTGTTCTATAAACAATTCGCTTCATCTCTTAGCTCCTGGCATTTTCTCTGACTGTCCCTCATGCCTGGAATGCTCTCCCTTCTCATCTCCACCTATTGGCTTCCCTGGCTTCAAGTCTCAACTAAAATCCCATCTTTTACAAGGAGCCTTTCCTTCTTAAATCTAGTGCCTTCCCTCTGTTAATTATTTCCCACTTATGTTATATAGAGTTTGCTTTGTATACATTTGTTTTCATGTTGTCTCCCCCATTAGATTGTAAGCTCCTTGAGAGCAGGCACTGTTTTTTGCCTCTTTTTGTATCTTCAGAGCTTATCACAGTACTTGGCATGTAATAGATGTTGAATTAATATTTAATGATTGATTACCACTTCTTTATATTTAATTCAAGAAGCAATCAGAAGCCACCACAGTTGATCGAGTAGATGAGGGCCATGATCACATCTATTCTGAAGAGAAATTACTTTGACATCTATGTGGAAGATGTTGGAGGAGGCAGGGACTAGAGGGAAGGTAACCAATTAGGAAAACTTTACAATAATCTAAACCTGAGGTGATGAGGGCTTGAACTAAGATGACATCTTTGTGAGTAAAGATAATGGGGTGCTTGTGCTTGGACCCTAATTCTAACATCACATTTCCCCTTAGGCTCTGCCTGGGTGCCTGTGCCTGTGGCAGAATTCGAATTTCAGAACACACCTAGTTCTCAAACATATTCTTTCCCAGGCAGCCTCTCTAGCTAAAGGGCAGTGTGCCCCAAAATTATCTCTGCTTCTTCCTCAGTAAGCATCTATGCCCAATTATAGATTGATTCAGGATGCTGATAATTGACTATACACTGAGTTTAACATTTATCCTAGACATAGTCAAATGTATACTCCCTTACATTAATCTTGTCTAACAAGACACATGATGGAATCTACCTGGATATTCCCAGTCAGCCGTGAACATTTGGTGACTTGGTGACGTTTCACAGGCAAAAGCACACTCCCGGGGAGCCCCACTTTGGGCTATTTCCCAGTGAACTCTGGGTAAGATACCTGCGCAGTAGATACAAAAAGTGCATGTTCCTTTAAGAACCGACCAACCCCTAATCACGCCTTGACCACTCCTTGATCCCACCCCAAAATACCTAATTGACAGGTTTCATCCCTAACTCTTGTACTTAAACTTTTCCTGTAGCCCTGTATGGGTGCAGGTTCCCTAAGAACTCTTGCCCGCTTTATTTACTTAAAGCATAATACATCTTTGCCTCCTTGACTTAAAGAATGCTTGAGTCCGTGAATTCATTCCAGGAGGCCTTGCCTTGGGAATTTTGGTTTGGGATTTCTACATCCCTGGGTTCATTTCTCCTTCTACAGAGAGACATCAGTGAGAGAGATGTGGAGGTAGAAACAGCTAGATTTGGCAGCTGGTTGGATATGTAGGTTAAGAGAGAGTGAAGGGTTGATGATAACAGATGTTGCAAACCTGGGAGATCGGAAGAATGGTGGTGACAGAAACAGGCATGTCTGGAAGTGGGGTAGAGTTGGGGGAAATAGTAATAAGTTCTGTTTTAGACTGAGGTTTGAAATGTCTCTGAAACATCTAGTTTGAAATGTTCAGTAGGCAAGAAAGATTACAGCAATATATCAAAAAGATTATACATTATAAGCAGTCTGGATTTAAACCAAGAATACAATATAGGCTAGTTCAATATTAGGAAACTATAAGCGTAATTGACCATATCAATAACAAAAACAACAAAAATTCCATGAATATTTCAATAGATGCAGAAATAGCTTTTGACAAAATACATTACCCATTCTGTTAAAAACAAACTAGAAAGTACAGGAACGAATGGAATTTTCTTTAAAATGTGAAGTAGTGTCTGTCTAAAACCAAAAGCAAGGATTATCTGTAATGGGGATAAAGTAGAAGCTTTTTCAAATAAGATCAGAAGTAAAGCAAAGATGTCCATTATTCTCATTAATATTCAATATTGTACTAGACATCTAGTTTTAGCAACAAGACGAGAAAAAGAAATTAAAAGAATGAGCACAGACAATGAGGAAACAAAGCTATCACTTTTTGTGGATGATATGATTTACCTAGAGAACCTAGAAAGTTAACTAAAAAAACTAATTGCAACAATTAACAACTTCAGTAAAGTTGCAGAATGTAAAATAAACCCACAGAAAACATTAGCATTTCTGCATATTACCAACAAAACCCAGGAGATAGAAAGAGAAATTCAATCTAAAATAACTACAGACAGTATAAAATACTTGGGAATCTATTTGCCAAGAGACATGCACAGGAACTACATGAACACAATTATAAAACACTCCATACCAAGATCTCTAACTAATTGGAGAAATATTAATTGTTCAGGGTAAGGCCGAACTGAAATAACAAAATGAGAATACTACCTAAATTAATTTTCTAATTCAGTGCCTTACCAATCAAATTACAAAAAAAAATTATTTGGTAGCTAGAAAAATAGTAAAATTCATCTGAAGGAACAAAAGTTCAAAAATATCAAGAGAATGAATGAAAAAAAAATTGGAAGGGGGGTAGTGGGGCCTAGCAGTACCAGATCTCAAACTGTGTTACAAAGCTATAGTCAAAACAGTCTGGTACTGGTGAGAAAAGTTGATTGGTAGGACAGACTAAGTATACAATACATGGAAGCAAATGAACACAGTAAACAAATGTTTGGTGAACCCAAAGATGTAAATGACAAATACTGGAGGGGATGTGGGAAAACAGGTACATCAATGTACTGTTAGTGGCATTGTAAATTAGTCTAACCATTATATAAAGCAATTTGGAACTATGCCAAAAAAACTATTAAACTGTGCATACCCTTTGACCATCAATACCACTACTAGGCCTATATTTCAAAGAGATCAAAGAAAGGGGGAAGAGGCCCAAGTATATAAAAATATTTATAGCACCTCTTTTTGTGGTGGCAAGGAATTAAAACCTGAGGGGATACCCATAAATTGAAAATTGGCTGAACAAGTTATGACATATCAGTGTAATGGAGTACTATTGTGCTGAAAGAAATGATGAAAGGGATTATTTCAGAAAAACCTGGGAAGATTTACATGACCTGATAGAAAGTGCACAATGACAGAACCCAATTGTAAAGGACTCATGAGGAAATATGTGATCCACCTCCAGAAAGAGAGCTAAAGGATTCAGAATATAGATTGAAATGTATTTTCTTCCTTTCTTTTTCTTTCTTTTTGCTTTTTCTTTTTTTAGAACATGAATAAATTTATTTTGGGTGACTATACATATCTGTAATAAATTTTGATTTTCTTGCCTTTGCATTGGTTAGGGGAGGAAAAGAGGGGAGAGGGAGAATTCACAACTGAAAATAAAAGAACAAAAAAGCTTTTGCACTTAAAAAAATGTCCAGCGGTTGGTGATGCTGAACTGAATGAAGCTCAGGAGAGAGACTGGGGCTGGGTATGTAGATCTATAAATCATCTACCATAGAGCTGATAATCAAACCCATGGAAGAGATATGTAAAGAAAAGAGTTCAGGACAGAACCTTGGGCAACACCAATACAAGTCAAATGCAATTAAATGAAAAGCTGTATTTAAAAGTGTTTCATAAACTACAAAGTGCTTTATGAAACCAAGTTATTATTGTTATTATGGCCTAACAAATGCCTTTGATACAACCAGTTGATTTGAGGGATGGAATAGGCAAGGAGAATTAAGAAGAGATTGGTTATTATTAGGCATTTATAATACTATACTTTTAGTAAGTAGGCATAAAGTATTTTCTAACATTTTGGGGGTTAAAAGTAATTTTATCCTGTCTTTCCCCACCCCCTATCCTCTGGAAAACACAAATATATATATATATATCACACATGTATAAATGAATTTTTTTCCAGACTTGTGATTTCATTGGTGTAGGGACCTTCCCCAGTAAAAAATCCTTCTACCAACACAGATCTACATTTCTTTCATCTTATCGAGTTGGCTGGGAGTGCTGAGAAGTTAAGTAATTTATCCACGATCACAAAGCTGTTATGTATCAGAAAGTAGATTTCTTCATTGTTTGAATTTTTCAGATTAAAATTTTTTTTAAAAGAACTTTATCCAGAGATAAAGAGGGAGATTTCAGTACTGTGCCAGTACAGCTTCACTTGCTTTTTTTTTTCACAAGATGATTAGAACATGGATTTGAATTCTACTGATTTACAGACATGCTGTAAGATGCAGAAGCAGTACTTGGAAAAGAAAAGGGACAGAAGGCATGGTGGGTGGTACTGCATAGACAGATATAATTAGAAAAGTTTTATCTTCCCACTAGAGGAAACATGTTGGTAATTAATGTAGCCACCCAGCTCTGACAGGAATTACTTGTGTTTGTGCCTAGACAGGGACATGATTCTGAACTCTCTCTATTTCTTGAATAAGGCAGCTTGCTACAGGCATAGCAATAGATTCCCAGTCTTCTGGTATCAGGAGAGGCAGCAGCATCACTGGCAGCCAATTAGAAGGGTAATGTAGCAGGTTAGAAAGCACTAGCATTGTAGTCAGAGGACATGGGTTCGAAATTCAACTTTTGCCACTGGCATGACCATTAGAAAGTCCCTTAACCTTTCTGAATGTCAGTTTCCTCACCTGTAAAATAAGCAGGTTTGACTAGATGACCCCTAATTGTACTGCCAGTTCTGAATCTGTGGTCCTGTGAACTCCTGAGCATTCACAAAGCAAGCAACATTGATGACCAACTTCAAGAGGAATCACCCATTACCAATATCTATCGTGAATCTTGACCCTGCATATCCCCACTGTTCACTGTGTATGAAAACAGTGCTGGGAAAGAACTCCAGTTTGGGGAAGGGTAGATAAAGGAGTTTTGCTGATTGAAGCTTATTATTAATGTGAGATAGAGAAGTTGATGATTAATATAAACAACGATTAGGGAATTTATGTCTATTCTAATTAATGATTTTGGCGTTATCATACATTTCCTCTAATTAAACAGTTTTTAACTCTGAACTTCAGGTTTGACTAATTTTACCATCATAGAACTACCAGCAAGAGGAAATGTTTGGTGGGTGAGTAGGACAATAGGAACTAATGACTGGTAAGCCATGACTGTCAAGTAACTCCCAGACAGAACAAGGGAAGAAATGTCAAGAAGTTGAACACTAGGTGATTAATAGTCTGGTGGCAGGACACCTTCCTGCCACCTGCCCAAGTTGCTGTTGTGGGAACAGGTCCCCTGGGTCTGATAGTACCGACCTATTATGGAAGTAATAGCTGGATTTTTTACATTACTCTGTGTATAGACATAACAGCTTACTCAGAGAACATAGTAGAATGGGAGGGGAGAGGATTTAGAGTCAGAAGACTTGGGTTTGAATCCTGGCTCTGTTATTTGTTCCCTGTGTGACCATGTTCCTCTAGGTTTTTCTCTGTAAAATGAACGGATTGGACTAGATAACCATTGAGGTTTCTTTTAGCTCTAAATTTGTGAAATTAAGAATAAGTCTATAATAACCAAAATAATTTTTGTGACAATAATAGTAACTGACATTTGTATAGCACTTGCATAGTGCTCTACATGCTCTCTTGGAAGCCACTAGGTGACACAGTAGATAGAGCACTGGATGTTGAGTCAGGTAGACTTGAGTTTAAATCTGGACTCATGTACTCACTGTGTGACCCTGAGCAAGTCACTTAGCCTCTACCTGCTTCAGCTTCCTCATCTGTAAAATGGGAATAATGATAGACCCTACTTCCCACAGTTGTTATAAGGATAAAATGAGATAATATTTGCAAAGCACTTGGCAAACTTTAATGTGGTATTTAAATGTTTATTATTATCATCTTAATCTCTTAAGTCAAAGATCCATAATTTTTCCTATGGAGTTATTCCCTCCAACCACCAAGGATTGCAACCCCTGTACAACTTGGTAGATGGTCTTTGATTCTGCCGGTTGTGGTTACATAATTCAGCAACCTATCTGAAACACCCTGTATTCCCATGGTCATATTCAAGGTCTTTCTAAGTTGGTTGAGAAAGTTGAGAAATTTGTTCAGTCATATCCAACTCTTCATGACCCCATTTAGGGTTTTCTTGGCAAAGATACTGGAGTGGTTTGCCATTTCCTTCTCTAGTGCATTTTACAGATGAGGAACTGAGGCAAACAGGGTTAAATGACTTGCTCAGGGTCACACAGCTGTTCAGTGTCTGAGGCCACATTTGAACTCGAGAAGATGAGTCTTCCTGACTCTAGGCCTGGCACTCTACCCACTGAGCTACCTAGCTGCCCTTTATTTGGTAGTTCAGAAATTTGTTCAGTTGTGTCCGATTCTTTGTGACGCCATTTGGGGTTTTCTTGGCAAAGAGTGGTTCTAGGTTGGTAGGACTAGAAAAATCTATCACTCTATATCCCTTTTAGAAACAAAGGTTACCTTCTTGTTTCAATGAGGCATATGAATAGGACTTAACGGCACTGGACAAAAAGTCATCACCCAAGACAGCACAAAATTCAAACTTTAAATGAAATAGGAAGGTGGGAATAGCAAAGATTTTAACAGTCTTCCTAGAAGTCTGCATTATCCCAATGAATTTGGCATTACTCACATTTCTGGTTGCTTCTAAATCAATCTTCCCTTTTCCCTTTTGTGCTGTTTCCAAGGACAAATACACATATTTGGTCAAATATTTTTTCATTATCGTTTCTGTAACTCTCCTACCCCAAAATAGTTTTCCTTCCACTTTTTAAAATTTCAGAAACAATCATCCTGCTGAATTTATACACTGAAAAATTCCTCCCACCACCTCCATCCTTCAAAAAGGGAAGGAAACACATTTAGCTAACAACAGCATTTTTCTACTGTGGTTTTACTTCTTCAGTTTGTACTTTGTCTTTGGGAATAAAGATCTTTGATTTAAACTCTTATTTGTTTGGTTTAAAAATGTAAATTGAATCAAAGATGTAAATTCATTTTAGGGGCTTTTGTATTACACATAGTGTGGGTTTTAGAAAGCCTAACAAAAAATACACACATGTGATGTGTTTTAAGAATTGTGTATCTCCACCCTAATTCCACTGTTCAAATTTATGGAACAACCTTCACAGGAAGAAAGAATTCTTATTCCCATTCTGGGAGACTTAGTTAAATGAGAATTACCAAAATTCTAGTAGCTAATCTTTATTTTCTGTATAGCACGATACTATTTCCTATAAGAGCATGTGGCCGAGACTGATAAAGGTATGGTTCTTATACTGGAGAGAGCTCAAGGAAGGATGTGACCACAGCCAGAAAAGGAACTTTACTGAAGTTTCATAGAACGAGAGCATGAACTGTCTTGAGATGGTGGAGATTACTTGAGAATGCTTTTGTACCACTTCCGTGCTGCACCTCCATTTGTCTAAAGGAATCAACATGGTAATTTCAAAGGCCTTGAAGTCAGGTTACGGCAAACAAAGACACTACAAATTGATTTCATTTTTGGGACATGTTCTGGAAACAGAGGTTAAAATACCCTATGTAAAAATGAACCCTTTTTGAATTATTCTAAATGAGTTTTGTACCTATATCTGAAGACAACCATCATGAGACAAAGATTTCTCTAAATGACAATAATGATGCTATAATTAATGTTCATGCCTCAAATTAGTTAAATGTTTTATTGTATTTAAATAACACTATAAAATATACAGAACTGTGATGACTGATGAAATATAAAAATGTGTATGCAATATATGAATCTGTCAACATAAATGTCACATTTAAAATAAATTAACACGGAGTTCAAAAGATCACAAGAAAATCCATGGATTTTGTGAGTGTAACATGAATAATAGATTGATTAAAATAAAACTTCAAGGAATAACATTTTAGTGTAACAAGCACTTACAAAAAGGTTTATATTTTCTAACAAAACAAATTCCAAAAGGGGGCAGTGGAGAGGCTCTGGTATGCTTTTCATAAAATAAAAAAAGAAGAAAAAAAGAACTACTAAAAATTCATTTTAACCAATATAAAAATTGACTTCTATAAAACAAGCATAAGACTTAAAGTCATATGACCTGGGTTTAAATCCTGGCCCTTATTCTCATTAGCTGTCACACCATGGGCAAACCATTTCATTGCTCTGAGCTTCAGCTTCCTCATCTGTAAAATGGGGATAATGATACTTTGCTTACCATACTGTTGTACAAGAGGGAAGTACTCTGTAAGCCTTCAAGGGCTATGTAAACGAGAGTTTCCCGTACTATCAACTCTTAAGAGGTCCAGAACCTTATCTAAACTTTGTATCTTCCCCACTGCTTTGTACACAGTAGATTCCTACTTGCAGTTTATAGAAAAACTTGCAATAAATCACTACCTTACATGCTGATCCCAGACATGCTTAAAATCCTTGCTTAATAATACTCTACTTTGTGCCAGGATTTGCTGTGGAACCAGCGTCCCGGAAATTCTTAGCAACTTGGTACCATATAGCATGTCGGTGCTGATAACAGTACCTAAGTATATGGGCAGAAGCTAGCACTAAGACCAACCTAGCAAGGATGGGTGAGGCTCTAGTAATATATCAGAAAGGACTGAAATGAGATCTCATTCTAGCATTTCTCTAACTTGTCGTGTGTGTATACACAGCTTCTCTGCTTCCTCTTGAAGTTCTCTCACTGCAGCATCATTAGGGTATTTGAGGACAGCATTCTTGGTGGCCACAGCTAGATTCTTCAATAAGCCACAGAGCTGGCTGCTACTGCAGAGAATCTCATTGCGAAAATCTTTTTCCTTCGTCTCTTGACAGAGGGAGTCCACCAGCTTTTGGCCTATCATGATGATCAGTTTACTCTGGGTGATAAAAACTTCAGGTGGCTGGTTATTGCTAAGGCTGGTATTAAATATTCCAATGGCCTTAAGAAGCCCACCAAAGTAAAGTCTACAGTGTTCTGAAAGGTTGATTTTCTTCTCTGGATCCTGCCTACTCAGTGCTTTGTGGTTTGTAAGAGAAAGACTCTAGAGAGAAAGAAAGAAAATGGTCTGTTAATGAAAAATAACTAATTTTTAATTGTTCATTTTTATATTCAAGAAGAGGAGAAAGAGCCTCCTATGATATAATGAAACCGTGGAAGTCATAAGACTTGCATTTTAGTACAACTCTCCTAACAACATGGCTGGTACATACATGCAATTTTTGGTAATTTTTGGCATGTTCTTATAGTCATAAACTTTTAAGACTAGACGGGGTCACAGATAGAATATTAGTGCTTAAAGAGATCTTAGAACATAGAATGTCAGAACAATGAGGACCCATAGAACAAAGAATATTAGAACCTCAAGGGTCCATAGAACATAAATTGTTAGAGAGAGACAGTACCTTTGAATGACTGACGTCAAGTAGACAGGACATTAGAAATAGCTCACATTTATAGCACTTAAATGCACAACTCTCCAAGTAAGGTCTGAGATAATTTAATATAGAGGAGTCCAGCAAGCGCTGGCCGGGATGAGGCCTATAACTGCAGCCAGAACCACAGCAAAATGTAAGTAGGAAATACTTAACGAAAGAAATAAAAATACAATTAAGACATAGATAATGCTAAAATGTGCTTTACAGTCAACATGCAACCGGCAGGATTCCTTGTATATGGTTTAGTGGCCGAGTGTATATTTGAGTTTGAGATCACTGATTTAGTATAGGAGTTCTTAACCTGGTTGGGGGAAGGAAAGTGGCACAAACTTAAATGGGGAAAAAGTTACATCTTTATTTTCATTAACCTCTAATTGAAATTTAGTTTCCTTCAATTGTTTAAAAACATTATTCTAAGGAGGGAACCAAAGGCTTCACCAAAATGCCAAAGAGGACCTAAAACAAAAAAGGTTATCAAAATTTCATCTAGTGCCACTAGTTCATAAGACATGATCTTTTTTTAAAAAATTTATTTATTTATTTTATTTCTTTTCATAAATTTTATTTAATATATTTAGTTTTCAGAGTTGATTTTCACAGGAGTTTGAATTACAATTTTTCTCCCCACTTCTACCCTCCCCCCCACTCCAAGATGGTGTATATTCTGGTTGCCCTGTTATCCAGTCTGCCCTCCCATCTGTCACCCCACTCCCCTCCCATCCCCTTTTCCCTTCCTTTCTTGTAGGGCAAGATAAATTTCTATGCCCCATTGCCTATGTATCTTATTTTCTTGTTGCATTCAAAAACTTTTTTGTTTTTGTTTTTGAAAATCTATTTTTTAAAACTTTGAGTTCCAAATTCTCTCCCCTCTTCCCTTCCCACCCACCCTCCCTAAGAAGTCCAGCAATTCAACATGGGCCACATGCATATCAT
>CM053625.1:146038349-146057395 GCA_028646595.1 Phalanger gymnotis
GGTCTTCTTTGTCACCAAAGAAGGATCCCAAAGCCTGAGACTGAATCTGGGTGTTTTCACTGCCTGGCCATGTTCCCAGACAACTTACTTGACCCTTGAGTTTTTCAGCAGGGTACGACTGCTTGTAGACTAAAGAGTTCTATGTTCCATGCTTGAGGGGATGTGCCAGCTCTGCTTCTCTAGCACTCCTCCTTCCCCAAGAACCCCAAACCTGGACTGGACTTAGATCTTCAGCAGGCTCTTCACTCCTGCTCTGATCAGCCACTTAATTCCTCCCACCAGATGGGCCTGGGGCCAGAAGCAACTGCAGCTGTAGTTCTGTAGCTGCCCCACCTCTGCTGCTCCCCCCACCCCAGTGGGGGGGGTGGCCGAACCACAAAGGGTATGCATAGTTTTATATCAAATAAAGTTGTGACTACATACTGTGGAGTGGTAGGTAGAGTCTGGAGACCTGGATTTGAATTCTAGTGACTATGGGTTATGTCACAACTTCTCAATTTTGGTTTTTTCATTTGTGAAATGAAGGTAATTAAACTTTCAATGCCCCACTGTATTACCATGAATGTAAGCTGTAAAGCACTATGCAAATATAAGTTGTTAATACCAAAACAGGTAGCTTCAAAACAAGCTTCATCTATATATCAGGAGTTCTAATCCTAGGGTCTGTGATCTTGAGTATTTTAAAAATATTTTGACAATTATTTCAACACAATTAGTTTCTTTCATAATCTTAAGTATTTTATTTCATACATTTGAAAACATTCTCAGAAGGGATACATCAGCTTTGCCAGATTGCCCAAGGGGTCCATGACACACACAAAAAGGTTGAATACTCCTGATCTACATAATGCCCCAAATCGGAAAGTTCCTAACATTCAGATGCCATGTTCTCTCAACACCATAGATGAAACTTGAAATAACAATAATTCAATTTTTTTCTAATTATATGTAAAAATTTTTTAACAGTCATTTAAAGCTTTTTTGATTTCCTATGTCCAAATGGCTATAAAACTATGCATACCCTTTGATCCAGCAATACCACTATTAGGTCTGTATCCCAAAGAGACTTTTTAAAAAGGCGAGGAGGAGGACCTATTTGTACAAAAATATTTATAGCCGCTTTTTGTAGTGTCCAAGAATTGGAAATTGAGGACATGCCCATCAATTGAGGAATGACTGAACAAGTTGTGGTATATAATCGTAATGGAATATTACTATGCTATAAGAAATGATGAGCAGGCAGATTTCAGAAAAACCTGGAAAGACTTATATGAACTCATACAAAATGAAATGAGCAGAACCAGGAGAGCATTGTATTGCAGTAACAGCAATACTGTTCTATAATCAACTGTGAATGACTTAGCTGTCCTTAGCAATAGAAAGATCCAAGACAGTTCTGAAGGACTTATGAGCAAAAATACCACCTGCCTCCAGAGAAAGAACTGATGGAATCTAAATGAAGATCAAAGAATAGTATTTTTTCCTTTCTGTATTTTTTTGTTTTCCCCCCTTTGGGTCCATGTCTTTTACAACATGACTAATACAGTAATATGTTTTGCATGATTGAATATGTACAACCTATATCAAATTGTTTACTGTCTCAGGGAGGGGGGAGATGAAGAAGGGAGAAAAAAAATTTGGAATTCAAAATTTTCAAAACACTAATGTTAAAAGTTGTCTTTATGTGTAAGTAGGGAAAAAAATATTATTAGAAAAAAATGTTTTGAGTTCCAAGTTCTTTCCTTCCTTCCCTTCTCTGCCCCCATATTGAGAAGGCAAGCAATTATATTTAGGTTATACATGTACAGATGTACAAAACATATTTCTATATTAGTCATAACAACAATATTTAAAATAAACGTGATATAACATATTTCACATGCAGTGCCTCTTTCCGTGATTTGAGATGCTTGAAATTTGTCACTGGCTTAAACATCCTAATCAGCACAGCAGACCTCCATCTCTCTGGGTTAATGGCTTAAGGTTTAGTGAACATAAAATTGAAAAAAATTGAGGCAGTGTGACATAGAAGACAGAGAGGATTAAAAAACAAACATCCAAGGTCCTAGGGGTGCCACTAAATAGCTATATGGCCTTGGGTAAATTCCTTTGCTTCTCTGGACTTCCATTTCTCCATTAGTAAAATGTTAAAACTGGATCAGATGATTCCTAAAGTCCTTTTCAGTGTTGGGTCTATGATTTCTATGGTCCTTTTAGAACTTTAAAAAAAATCTTACAATCCATCATTTTGTTGGTGTGTTGGATTCTTCATAGAATTAGGAAGTGTTGTTCAAGGACAGAAAATTTTAATCAGAAACATTGAGAAGAAAGTAAGCACCATACTGTACCTTTGTTTTAAGGTCTTTTTTGTTTTCTGCTTGTGTGAAAACTGGTTTCTGTACTTCTTCCAGGTTTGTTGTCTTCTGAAACACAAATATAGCTTAAAATATCCATTTATTTCAAAACTGTTACAACTCTGTAATTTCTTTTTTAAAGTCTTGAGATATCTCCTCTCATGCAACCTTCTTTTTACTGTGTTAAGTAATAGTTTAATGCCATGTTTGCCCTTTCTTTTCAGCTTCCTCTAAGCAATATTGTATAAATCTGAAAATTTTTTAAAAACATGGGTGAATTTTGTGTTGAGATTAGAACTTTATGTACAGAAAGGATTTAAACATGTCAGAGGCTACACTTGTTCTAAAGTTACTCAGGGCCAATAGGGACTTACATTCTATAAATTTTCAGTAGAAATCTATAGTTGTTCAGCTATTTCCCTAAATATCAAAAGTATCATCTCTCATATATAGAAGTCCCCTAAGTTTCGCTCTTGGACCCCTTTCTCTTCTGTGGCTCTGTACCATCTGTCTTAATGATCTCATTAGCCCCCAGAACTGCAATTGTCATTTTTATGAAGTAACTCCCAGGTCTATATATCTGCATCTAGTTTCTTTCCTGAACTTCCATCATACATTACCGACGGCCTGTTTGATGTCTATTTCTGCATGTCTTATAGACATCTCAAATTTAACATGTCCAAAGAGAACTTGTCTTTTCTCCAAACTTACCATGCTTTCAAACTGCTCTGTTTCCATCCAAGACACCACCATGCTTTCAATTATTCAGGTCAGCACTCCTATAGAAATCTTTTACTATTTGCTTTCCCTTAAACTCATGTTTAATCTGTTGTAACCTTTGCAAGCATCTCAAAAAATCATTACCCTAGCCGTTACCCTCATTAACTCTCTCTCTTGGACTGTTGTAATTTCCTCCTCCATCTTCCACACAGTGGCCAAATTGATAGCCCTAAAGTACAGAGATGGACATCATATTCCACTGCTCCAGAAGCTTCAGGGGTTCCCTATTGCCTCTATGTTTAAATACAAACTCTTCTGATTGACATTTAATGGCCTTCACAATCTGACTCCAATCAATCTTTTCACACTAATTTTACATCACTCCCCTTCTGCTCTCTACATTCCCACCGAAGTAGCCTATTTCCTGTTTCTAATACATGATGTTCCATCTCCTCCCTCAATGTTTTTGCACAAGCTATTTTCTATACCTGGAATGCAGTCCCCACTCACCTCCACCCCTTAGAATCCCTAGATTCTTTAATGGCTTAGCTCAAATCCCACCTTCTACATGAGATCTTTCTTTACTCCTCCCCAGGTGCTGGCGACTCCTTACCCAAAGTAACTTTTATTTAGTCAGTCAGTCAGTCAATAAATAGTTATTAAACACCTTCTGTGTGCCAGGCACTATACTAAGCACTGGAGATACAAAAGAAAGTGAAAGACAGTTCCTACTCTCAAGGAGGTCAGCCTAATGGGAGAAGACAACATGCAAACTATATATGTACAAGATATATACAGGGGGAAATTGGAGATATTTAGTTTGTATATATTTTGTATTGGTTTATCAGTCTCCATGTCATCCCCCTCCATTAATAAAAATTTGAGTTTAACGACTGTTTCATTTGTAACCTTTGATTCCCAATTCCTACTAGCCCTGCATGTAGTAGTTGTTTAAAAAAAACCTACGATTGAATAAATACGTATTATTACGTTTTCCAGTTTAGTGCCATTTTTATCAATTTCATTTTTTGGTACATTGTATTAGTTCCTGCCTCTCCTCACCTCTGCCCCCAAGCCAAAAAACAATAACAAACCACACCATTTCTCTGTTAAAAAGATTCTTTAAGATGTATCCAACTTAGTTGTCACCACCCAAGCTATCTGTTTCTTCTTCTCTTAGAGCATGTTACACAGTAAATTTCACTAACCTGTGATTTATCTTGGACACAGACATTCCTCATATTTTTACTTGATGGCTCAGAAGAAAATTTGCTTTCCTTTGGTTTACCAAGAGAAATATTTCCTTGGTGCAAATCAAAATCTTTTCTTCTGGGAACCTGAGTGAATGTTGCAAATTTATGTTCTGTATTCATGTGGAGTTGAGTAGCCTCTTCTTTCTCACAGTTCTGTTTAAAAAGGAGCTTCCCATTGGCAATGATGATGGAGACAAAGCGCTTGATGTCTTCTGGAATTGTCCGGGCCACCATGACAAATCTATCCAGATCATCAGGATTGTTCTGAAGTTTGTCAGTAATAAGAATGTCCAGAGACCAATTGCAGTTATTCAGAGCTTCCCTTGTTTCTAGGAGAATCTGGTAGGAATCTGAAATAATCTGTAGCTGCTTTTTTATTGTGATTTGAAGGTTACTGTCAGTGAGACTGCTAGCATTCACACTGACCAATTGGGCGAAATCCAGAAACTCTCCCAGCGAAGCCTTGATGTGATCAGCAGCTCTATGAATCTCATCAATGTTTGCTTCCAGGTATTCTTTGAATCTCCACTTACTGCTCACAAAGATCATCAGACTTGCTACGGAACTAACTACTCTGTGCTGTAGATCTGTCACCATATCTTTGGCCAACTCCAGATCCAACATAACCTCTTTGCCTGGTTCTTCTGATGAGGAAATAGATGAGGGGTCAGTAGAAGTTGAGGAGCAAGAAGATATACTGCCTCTGCTGTCTACACTGGAAATGGATAGTCTATCTTGTTCAGATGGCTCAGGGGATATTGATCTTGGATGTCTTGGTAGCCAGGAGGGAACATGATAAACACAATTTTCTGAAGCATCATTTTTCTTTTCAAGATCTTTCCCACCTTGAGGGACAAGAGACATCCCTTTCGGAATGTCATAAATGTTGGGCTTTGTATTCTGTTGCTCTACCCGAGGAATCAGAAAACTGGGGGGAACAGCATATTCAGTTCTAGGTTTCAGGGGTAGTATATCTCGAGGAGGTGGAAATGCATATGTAGGGATTTCTGGGGCACTGTTTTTTTTCTGAACTGGGGGTACATTTGTGCACTGGTTATCCATTCGTGGTTTGAGTGTCTTTGATTTATCATTTGGTGAAATTTGCAAGGTTGATGTACACCTGGGAGATGGAATATCATAGAGCACCTTCTGTTCTGGGGAACTTGATGGGGATGCTTTTCTCAAACTTGTTTTATCTGGAGACACTGGAGTGTCATAAATCCATTCAGGCTTCTGAGGAATGGGCAAAGTATTATAGCAACCTTTTCTAACAGATTTTATTGATGGAGAGACCACACAGGGCATATCTCCTAGAGAAACAACTCTTGCAGCTGGAGGGGGGACATCATAAACCTATGTAAGAAAGAACCCAATAGAAACTTAATAACAAGAATACCTCCCATGAACAAAAGCTGATTGTGCTATTTGTCTTATGACACAATCCATCTCCTCACTGGGCATTTTCTTTTCTCCTTTTTTTTTCTTTTCGGCTTTGGCTTTGGTTTTAGCTAGGACCAATTTAATGTTTATTGAGCAAGAATTATTTGTGGTAATTTTCAGATGTTTTACCCTTTCTCTAGTATTTCCCTGACCTGCTTACTTTTCTTCAGTCTCAATATATATTTTATTCCTCCCCCAATTACATGTTAAAATAATTTTTAACATTTATTTTATTAAAAGTTTTGAATTCCTAATTCTATCCTCCCCTCTCCCTGAGATGACAGGCAATGAGATACAAGTTATGCATGTGTAATCATGTAAAACATTTCCTTATTAGTCATTTTGTACAAGAAGACCCAAATAAAAGGAAAAGAATGAATGAAAGAAAGAAAGCAAAAAATAACATGCTTCAGACTGTGTTCAAACAATATCAGTTCTTTCCCTGGAGGTGGATAGTATGCTTCATCATTAGTCCTTTGGGATTGTCTTGGGTCATTGTATTGCTGAGATAGCTAAGTCTTTTACAATTCTTCAGTGAACAATGTCGCTGTTACTGCATACAATGTTCTCCTGGTTCTGTTCATTTTAGTTTTCATCAGTTCATGTAAGTCTTACCAGGTTTTTCTGAAATCATCCTGCTTGTCATTTCTTATAGCACAATAATAGTCCATTGCAATCATATACTACAGTAGCCACCACAAAAATAGCTGCTATAAATGTTTTATACAAATAGGTCTTTTCCCCTGTTTTTGGATGTCGCTGGGATATAGACTTAGCAGTGTATAGTGGGATCAAAGGGTACAGTTTTGTAGCCCTTTGGACATAGTTTCAAATTTTTGTTCAGAATGCCACAACTCCACTAACAGTGTATTAGCACCCCAGTTTTCTCACATTCTCCTCCAAAATCCATCATTTTCCTTTTTTTTTGGTCATATTGGCCAACCTGACATGTGTGAGGTGGTACCTCAGAGTTGTTTGAATTTGCATTTCTCTAATCAATTTAGAACATTTTTATATAACTTAAGATAGCTTTGATTTTTTTCTGACAAGGGCATTTTTACGGGCTGTCATCAGGCCTGGAATGCTCTCCCTATTTACCCCTTCCTTCTGGCTTCCTTCAAATCCTAGCTAAAGCCCTACCTTCTGTGAAGTCTTTCCCTGTTCTCCTTAATGCTAATGCCTTTACTCTGTGATTGTTTCCAACTTACCTCTGTGTGTGTGTGTGTGTGTGTGTGTGTGTGTGTGCATCGTTCATTGTGTATTTTCTTGTCCATTAGAATGTGAGCTCCTTGAGACAGCGGGGACTGTTTTTTGCCTTTCTTTAGATTCTTTGGTTATTCGTTATTTGGCAATTAGGGTTAAGTGACTTGCCCATGGTCACACAGCTAGTAAGTGTGTCAAGTGTCTGAGGCCAGATTTGAACTCAAGTCCTCCTGACTCCAGGGTCGGTGCTCTACTCACTGTGCCACCTAGCTGCCCCTTTTCTTTAGATTCTTAATGCTTAACACATTGCCTTTACATAGTAATGCTTTTTGACTGACCAACCACCTAATTGTGCAGTAACTCTACATCTACTTTGAACCTCACAGTCTTAACAACAACCTCGTGAAGTAGTAGGACATTTTTTTGGGGGCGGGGAGGCAATCAGAGTTAAATGACTTGCCCAAGTTCACACAGCTAGTAAGCCTCTAAGGCCAGATTTGAACTCATCTCCCCCTGACTCCAAGGCTGGTGTTCTATCCACTGCACCACCTAGTTACCTTGACAAATATTATTAATCCCATTATGGTCTCCTAATTAGTCTCCTTGCTTCAACTCCCTCTCTAATCCATCCTTACATAGCTACCAAAAGGATTTCCTTAAGTGTCAGTCTGACCATATCATTCCCCTAATCAATAAACTCTAGTGACTCTACTGCTTCTAGGATAAAATATAAACTCCTCAATGTGAATTTTAAAGCCCTTCATAGCTTGGCAACAGCCTATCTTTCCAGCCTCATTTACCTTCTCATACTCCACAATTTAACAAAGCCAGACTTCTCTCAGATCTTCCAACATAGTAGCACTCCTGTGTTTGCATAGGCTGTCCCCTGTGACTTGAATACACCCCTTTCTCATTTCTGCTTCAAAAAATCCTTCTCTTTCTTCAAGATGTAATGTAAGCACCTCCTTCTCTGTGAAGCCTTCTCTTGTCCCCCTAAATGCTAGTGCACTCCTTTCCAAACTACTTTATACTTGTATTATTTATCCTGTATATTCTTCTGCATGTATATGCTGTTTCTCTTGCTAGAATGTAAGCTTCTTGAGAGCAAGGACTTTTTCTTTTTCTTTTTGTGTTTGCATCTCCATTGCCTAAAACACTACCTGGCACATAGGAAGTAACTAATAAATGCTCTTTGATGTGCAGATGAAGAAATATGAGTTCAGAGATGTCAAATAACTGGCCTATGCTGGTATTTCCTCAACTGCACATTAATCAAAGAGCATTTATTAGTCACTTCCTATGTGCCAAGGGTAAGACTGAGCCTGCATCCCAGTTCCCCAAATTTGTTGCTCTTTTGCCTTTGCTGAGCTGAAGGCTAAAAGGTTGCAGCAGTCAAAATAATAAGAATAATAATAAAAATAATGGTTCCCACTAAAGGTCTACAAAGCATTTTCTTCCCACTTCTCAATTTTAAAAGTTGTACAGAAGAATCAAAAGTACCTGACTATGAATTTTACTTCAACTTACATATTACCAAAACATACAGATTTCAGGAACCAAAAGTCTGTCAAGGGATAGGTGGTTTCTCTGCCTCAAGTCTCTCCCCACTCCAGTCTATCCTCCACTCAGCTGTCGAATTAATCTTCCTAAATCACAAATCTGTGTCATCTTCTTAATCAATAAATTCTAGTGCTTCCCTATTACTTCCAGGATCACATATAAAATCCTATGTTTGGCATTCAAAGCCCTTCACAACCTGCCCCTCCTACATTTCTAGTCTTATACCTTATTTGCTATGTGTACTCTATGATCCAGTGACACTGGCTTCCTTTCTTTTTTTCCCACAAGACTCCATCTCCAGACTCTGGGTATCTTCATTGACCATCCCTCATGCCTGGAATACGCTCCCTCATCATCTCAGTCTCCTGGCCACTCTAACTTCTAGTCTTAGCTAAAATTCCACTTTCATGAAGAAGGCTTTCCATTCCCTCTTAATCCTAGTATAATGCCTCTGTTGATTATCTCCAATTTATCCTGTATATATTTGTTTGTACATTGTTGTTTTTATGTTGTTTTACAAATTCTAACACTGATTGCTTCCTCCTCAAGATTTCCATAATTTATGTGTATCATTTATCTCTCTATTTATAGATTATGAGCTCCTTGAAAGCAGACTATCTTTCACTTTTGTTGTCTCTTTAGCACTTAGCACAGTGCCTAGTACATAGCAGGCACTTAATAAATGCTCATTGACTGACTCATCTCATTCATGTGGGTATTCCTTTCAATCATGAAGACCAAGATGCAGTCATACATACCCATCCAGTATGACTCTTGCTCATGCTCTTTTATTAGTTTGTCATGAGGGATCTTTATATTAATTGTGTGACGGTAAAGATGTAGTTTATAGTGGTATTGCACACCATTATAATGGAATAGCACTTGCAAAAGCCTGACTGTTCCTTTTTAATACCTAGTCAAAGATGCCGTTGATGTACATATAATTATTCTCAAAAAATTTACAAAGATTAGAAAGTAGATTTGTGGATAAGCTATTATTGATGTTCTCCTTATAATCTTTTCCGGTAATAACAAAGTCTAAGATTCTTTCCCCCCTGTCTTTAGAGTCTTCCTCTCCTTCAGATCTCTTAGGAATTAATCCCTCAGAACCTTCAAAGTGTTTCACCTCCAGAATGGATTTTCTTTGTATAACTGGTACAACTGTTTTTCCTCCCTCCCTGTTTTCTTCAGTGGCATTTGAGACTTTGAGATTTGAGTACAAGTGTAGTATTTCCAGTGTCCTTGATGTGAAGAAGAGTTTTGTTGGCTGTCTTTCCAAAATTTACTTAAAATATTTTTCCCCTCCACTGCTCATTTCTGATTTATAAGGTAATACTGCTCATAATCTTCTACCTTTTTTCTCCTTAAGATTTTACAAGCAATTTTATGTTCTAAACTTGATTTTGCTTGTCTCTTTGCTTGTCAAGTGTTTGCTAATTAAAGCAGCTTTTATGCTCTTTTGTTTTCCTCATTATGACAACTGATTTACATTAGATAAGTTTGTATATGAAATTGTTATAATAGGTGTGAATGCCCTTTTTTTCTACCAATTTCCCACTTGTTGGCATTAATAACTTGTTTCAATAGGTCAAGTCAGAGTTGTTTTAATTAGACACTATATCCTTTCTCATTTTAATTTTTTTTATTCTAGCTTTGCATTAATTTTTATTGCTGCTCTTACAAATCAGCAGTCTCACTCCACATAGAGAGTGAGTGGGTCATTCTCTGTCTATTAAAATATAATCAATCTCTCCCTATATTAAATCAACATATACTTTTATATTGAGTCACTTCAATGCAAAGGTGACCATAAGTGATGATGCACTGTGAAACAATGGCCCCATTCCTTCTTTAATCTTTTTTTCCCCTTAAAAGAGAAATGAACAAAAAAATTCCACCCTTTTTCTTATGCTTAGATTTCTTTGCCAAACTCAGCCTATTATGAGTTTTGGCATGACTGAAACTCTGTAGGACCATGTCTAACTTTACTATTTTCCCTCCCCACCCCCCATTCTCTGTCCTTTCCTCAATTTTCCACATATGCTTTTTTTTAAAAAAAATCTAAGTTAGGTTGATAAGTTCACGGAATATCAACATTGGTATTTTTACACAACTTCTCTTTTCTTTTTCACTGGAATTGCTTCTTTTTGTGTCTTCAAAATTTCATTTATGAGCTCTTCCCTTCATTCCTGGGCTGACTTCTCTTGTAGAATTTTAGGCCAAAGGCTACCTTTCCTTCCTCTTAACCCTTATAGATCTATTTCCTAAAAATCTAAAATATGCCCAGTTTTTCTCTCCTCTGACACAAATGCTAACATTGAGTGGTTGCTTCCCTACAAGATTCCTACACTTTATGTGTCTTATCTATCTATCTATCTATCTATCTATCTATCTATCTATCTATCTATCTATCTATCTATCTATCTATCTTATCTACCTCCTTATCTATATATCTATTCTCTTATCTTGGCCAGGCTGGGAGTGAATAGTCATGGCCCCATTCTCACTGCTGATGGGTAAAGAAATTTTGACTTGCTCCTTCTCCAGCCTGGGCCAGTTCATCCCTCCTTAGTTAGAGTGGTGGTCGTGGTTGGTAATACTGATGTGGTACCAAATGCAGACATTCAAAGGGCTTTATCTCTAATGTTGTTCAGAACTCTTGAGCTCAAGCAAACTTTCAACCTCAGTCTCCCAAGCATCAAGGATTATAGAGATGCACAACCACATCAGCCATTTCTATATGTTTTTTAAGGTTTCTTCATGCCTTTTGTTTTTACCACAACCATTTCTGGACCAGAAAACCCTTCTAATTCTGAGATTCTGTAATTCCATAAGTTGAACCTAAATCTGCTGACTTCAAAAACAGTTCTCATTCTACTGTGCAATAGTTGCCTCTTTCTTTTGGAGCAATCTAATCTAATTTCTGGTGCTTTAAATCTTTTAATAATTTCATAATGTTATTTATAAATATTTACATAATGATCTATATCATACTCACATGGCTCATTGGAACATGGATTCCTGCCTTTTCAGAGCTTCCTGGAATATCATATACTTGTTGCTCCTGTTCTTGAGATAAATTCAACAAAGGAGAAGAACAACATGGTGACTAATCTGATCCTCCTCGAGCCTCTCTTTAACCCAAGCACAAGTTCATGAAGAATTAAAGGAAGGCCTCTCAATTGTAGAGTACATATTCCTGTGGTACCAGTGATGTATATTGATATAGAAGACATTGAATATAAAACACACTTTTCCAATTTACCTTTCCTTTGGATAAAACCTTTCCTATAGGTAAAGTCTAGAAGAAGTTTACCTAAACGACTTGATTTAATTTCTGTGACTTGTATGTAACCTTTATAAACCAGAAGAATAAATGGATTTTGGTTCCAAATAAAGGTCTTGATAAAAAATATTCAAAATTTTTTTTTAGTTTACTTACAGAACTTTTATTTTTCTTTATATGATGATATATGTTGGGCATCACAATTCTCAAAGATTAGCATGACTTACAAATTTTAGTTTTCTACTGTCATGAGAACATTAAGGCAATTTACAAAAATGGACTTAGATACATAAATTTGCAAGTATAAAAATGTAAACTTTTTTTCCTAGATGAGGATTGAGTAACTTATGGGGGGAAACATAAGAAAAAAAATTGGTTCCTAAAAAAATTGAAATCAACATGTATTTCAAGTGTACTAGGATAGTAACAAGACACAACATTTATTCATAGTCATCATTTGATTTGCATACCATTTTTTATTGCATATAGTCCTACTATGATGTACCTTCATGTGATGGAAGTGACCCTCAGTTTTTGAAGGCCATGCAAAGGAGTATGAGACCTGGCAAGTATTTCCAAGATAGAAAACCTTTGACTACAGGCCCATCTATGACATCAGTTGTCTCAAGAATAGCTTTGTTCAGTTCATAAAAACCCATCACCAAGCTGGTAAAAAGATGATTAATTTTTTCTTCATAGCAACTCTTGAAGACAGTGGACCTAGTCATAGAAAGGTTGCAGTCTTTGTTGGTGAAACAAAGTAGGTAGGTAGACACAAAGGGTACCTATACTAATAAAACCATAGAACTACAGCATTTCTAGGGCTGAAAGGATAAAATCTCCTGGCATCTATATGTTAGACTGCAGATACTTAAAAGTTTCACTAATGCTAGTGGCATAGTATTTGGAGTTATAAGATTTGAAATTCATTAAGAAATATACAAATAAAGCTAAAATGCAATTATCACATTAAAGACCCTAACTCTAGAAATATAATTTCTGACACCTCTGGGCATAACAACACATTCCTTGATTAGAAGACAGCCTCACCTTAGGAATCAAACAACCTTGACTTTGTGGGGATGGAACATCATAAACTTGTGAATTAATAGTTGATAATGAGATTGGAATTGGTCTGGGCAGTGTAAAGAGGTCCTGGGAAAGAATAAGAGAAGGAAATGGTTAAAAAATAAAAATCTAAAAACTCAAAAGCTTGTGGAAGTGAATGTTGAAAACTAAAAACAAATAAATTTATACAAAAAAAGAAATAAAAATCTTTGACATTGAAATACCTATTCAAAATTAATTTGTATTGACAAAGATTATTATAGTATATAACCAAATAAAGTAAAGAGATGGTAGTGTAGGGGAAAGAACATTGGTTAGAGTCACACCTTAGGTTTAAATCTTTAATACTTAATAGTTCTATGATATTTATTATTCCTATGATTTCTAGGGCTATCAACAAGATACTTATTATTTCTGGGTCTCTGATTCCTCATCTATACAAGTAGGATAATAAATATTTGTATTATATACCCTATTCGTTCATTCATTCAACATGTGGCTAGCAAAACCTTACTATTCTCTATTACAAAGGCAGTACATGATCTGAAGTACTCTCCTAACCTTCACGCACACTGGTGAGGGCCTCAGAAGGTAACTGCTATATCTCTCCACCTGGGTTCAAATAGTAGCCCAATAGTAGAGGTTGGGAATTGTCTCAAGAATAGTGGTTTTCTAGTGCATCATAACTTATAAGGCCTTAACAGTGTACTTTCCTCCATGTGATGATCAGTTGATATCGATTAGCCAAATTTAATTAGATGTTAGAAAAGGATTTTTACAAAGGTGGTATAGTAGGAATAATTGGTATGAAATATCTCTCCAAAAGAATGTGGCACACTGTCCCATCACAACATACAGAGTCTAGGAGAAAGTAGAGTTATGCTAAGAGAGTATGTGTTACAAAGAAGTAATTCACAGGGTCTAGAAATGTTTTTCCTGGAGTTCTCAAGATAATCTCATTAGGCATGATGAAGCTTTTCTACTGTGCTTCTTGAAATTGCTATGTGTCTAAACTAGATTGTCCTTGATTCCAAAGTAAACACTGTACCAGCTTCTAGGGATGCTTCTAGGTCTAGAGTGCAACAGAAAATACAACATCTTCCAATTCTTTAATGTTCACAAGATCCCGCTGTGGTCAAGAGGGGAAGAGGAGACTAAGACCAAGGCAGAGACCAGGGCCTAGGAGTGATTACTTCTCAGGCACTTGGCTGAAATGGCTCTCTTCTAGGTTGGGAAATGATTAAATCCTCTGGCTTCCAAATTGGGTTGCTATTTTATAGGTGACCCACAGGGTATGACCAAATATCTATATCCAATACCAATATAAATCCTGTGCTATGCATGAGGTGACTCCAGTTCATTCGGTGGCTTTCAAGGACTTTTCGATCAAGTACTTTTTGAAATTAGTCTAGAGCCTGTAATTAATTAATTCAAAGGAAATTTCAGAGTAATTCATACCTAGTTCACATCTCTTATTGACTGTCTTATCTGATAAAAGCATCAGGCTAGGAGATCTTGTTGGTTGCTTTGAGTGGAGTAGGGGTGATTTGATTGATTAACTCAATCTACCCCCACCCCTTACACAAACAGTATCTACTATGGGCATTATAGGGTGCTAAGCAGATGGATAAATGCTAAGACATAGCCCTCTGTAGTCATGGGCTTTAAAATCAGGAAAGGAGGTAAGATAAAACAGATAACTAGTATTCTGACAAAAATCTGAGGATCTTTTTTTACCTTTTCATCTCTAGCACCTAACAAAGTATTTGACACATAGTGGATGTTAATAATTGCTTGTTGATTATAGAATTTTCAAACAAAATATATGAAGTTTGAGGGAGAGGCTTAATATGAGGGAATGAGGAGGATGGAAGATGGGCTTCATGGAAGATGGGCTTTGGAGGATAGATAGGAAATGCGAAGAGGGAGAATGTTGTAGGGATAGGGAATACTGTGAGCAAAGGCAAGGATACAGCAGAGTACAATGAATATTTGGTGGGTTAAGGCAGGGGTAGGCCAGTATGTCTGGGGTACAGGCTGTATGGAAAGAAGTAATAGGAGATAAAGCTGGAAAGGCAGGGCAGCACCAGACTAGAGGTCCTTGAGTGTCAATCAGAGGAGTTTAAAGTTTACTTGGTAAAAGAAATAACATTACCAGGTTGTGAAATTGTTGTGAATCCTTCTAGAACTTAGAATGACTTATATAAATGTGTATTATTATTTTTAATTAATTAATTAAAATGTAAAATTAATTTAATTAATAATTATTATTAATTTTTTTGGTATGCTACTGAGATGATGTCTGCTCAGCAATATAATTTTGATAAATCCATCGTTCTTAATTTTGAAAATGGACTTAATTTTGAAAGTTTAAGTCTTTCTCACTTGCCTCTTGATTTATGTAACCCAATATTGAGGATATGTGGTTTAGTGAAAAGAACCCAGTTCAAGAGTCAGAAAATCTGGTTTTTAGTCCCTGTTATTTTGGTACCTTGTCATGTGACTTTGGTTAAGTCACTTCACCTCACTGGGATTTTTTTCCTCTTCTGTAAAAATCATGGCTATATAATCAGTCAATTAATCAACTGGTCAATGACTAAGACTGATCCAACTTTAACATTCTAGGATGTATGAAAATCCAGATTTAAACAACAGCCAAATTAGGATAAGATTATTCTGCATGTATGGCAGAGGAGAAAAGAGTTAGAGGATTAAATTTAAATGAATTCAGTAAGCATTTATGAAGCGCCTACTGTATGCAGAACACTTTTCTCACCATTAGAGAATCTATAAATTTAGATGAAATATTTTCAGGGATATGCTGGTAAATGTTTCACAATCAGCTCTCTAAGGAAAAATGTACCCACACCATACTTAATTTTTGCTCTTCGTCATTGACCTTTTCTTCATTATTGTGAGTCTAGATAATCAACAATAACAACAAAACCAAGCCCTGATTTGTAGCATTTATTGATTTTGAAGGTATAACTGCTCACACTGAAAATTTAGCCATCAGCTCTCATAAGCCCATACAGTCTGGTGTCAGCAAACCTCTGGATATATGCTTTACTGTCAGCGTTTGTAGTTAGTAAGGAGAGATAACAATATACGCATAACCATGAAACAAAATAATACATGATGTGTGTGTAGCAATGATGAAAAAAAGGATCATGTGAGATCTGGGAACATGGAAACTTATTATCAGTGGGGTGAGGAGGAATTGTTAGAGGAAATTTCATGAGGATTGTGGAAAAGGTCTGATTTTTGAGTCTTTAAGTACCGTGGATATCATTGGACCATTCTATTATCTAGGAGGACTTTGGGATCTCAATCAGATGCCCTAAAGCAAGAAAGCTAATCTCCTTATTTTTCACCAACTAACAATCTATTTTCACCCAAAGTTATCCCAGTGAGGATGTTACTCTGATGTGTTTTGAGTTCTTGCTGTTTAACTAATTTTGTTGAGCATGTGCTGAATAACCAGTATGGAGAGCTCAAACCTTCAGAGAGCAAAGGAATTTTTATGAGAAAATTTATATTAAGGAAATTTTGGATACAGTGAACATATTACAAAAATGCCCACTTCTCAGAAACCGTGCTTAAAGAAGGAATGCAATTAGAGAAGAAGAAGTACATGGTCAAAGTGAAAAGGAAAAGCAAGGAGCTATACAGTGCTAGATAGAAACTCCAAATCGGGAACTACTTAGTATGGACTGAGTTGCTCAGCAAAGTTGATTCATGATACATACAGTGAAATACGGAAAAAAAAAAAGCCCCTTTCCTCATTTTAGATTTTTAGCCTGAAGTTAAACCTGAAGCCCATTAGGTTCTTTACATGACTTAAAATAAGGAAGCCAGTTCAGTTTATAATTCTAAGAAACCTGGAGTGTTGTTGTTTTCAAAGTAACCCAAAAGATTTCTTGCCCTAGTTTCCAGGCCTAGTTCTGCAACTAGCTCACTCTCTGAATTCAGTGAGTCATTTCACGTCTGGGCCTCGATTTTCACATCTGTAACTTTAGGGATTTCTCCTAGATGAGTGAATGCTAAGCCCTCGGACAACTCTAAAATTCTATGAATTCTCAAAATGACTTCAGGATCAAAGGTTTGTGGCTCAAAGGGATCTCGGAGGCTGCCTAGCACAACCTGCCCACTTTATTTTTTAAAATATTAAGCTTTAATTTTTTAATATCGCAGTAATTTTGGAATATTCTTCTCTCCACTCTTCCTTTGTAACAAAGAAAAAGAGTTAAAGATAACAAATACAATGCACTTAGGCAACGCACTGAATCAGTCTACCACCTCTCTACGGAAGGAGGGTGGTATATTTCCACATCACTTTTCTGGGGCAATGAATAGTTTTTAGAATTACTTAGCATTTGGCTTCATTTTAGTGTTCTTTTTATTTACATCAATATAGTCTCCTGGTTCTGCTTACTTCACTCCGTATCAGTTCATCCACATCTTCCCATTTTTCTTTGAATTTCTCATAGTCCTAATGTTTTAATAATATTTCAGTAATATTTCATGACATTCATCACAAATTGATCATCCCCCAGTTTACACCAACATTTTATAGATGAAGAAACTCAAGCCCAGGAATATTAAATGACTCACCCGGGGTCAGCCAGGTAACAAGTGAGAAAGCTGAGATTCAAACCTGGGCTCTTTGATTGAAAATCCAACCCTTTTCCCATTGCACTACATTGCCTCTAATAATGATTAAAAAAAATACCTGGCAATTGTACTGTGTTTGAAAGTTTGCTAAGAACTTGACATATTGGATCCTCATGATAATTCTATGAATTAGATATTACAGATACTATTCTTCCCACTTTACAGATGAGAAAACTAAGATCCAAGGAGGTTAAATATGGGCATACTACTACCAAATGGTGTATATGGAATTCCAGTTTCAAGTCTTCAGGCTCTTTCAATTTTCAGGGACTCTTAAACTAAAGGTGTATAATAATTTCAAGATATGAACAATGAAGCTGAATTATCATCAGAATTTTACGTAGCTGGCGATTTTTTACAAATATTGTCTCATTTTATCTTCACAAAAATCCTGGAAAGCAGATGTGATTATTATCCCTATTTTACAGATGAGGACACTGAGGCAGACAGAGGTTAAGTGACTTACCCAAGGTCACATAGCTAGTAAGTGTTGGAGGCAGAATTTGAACTCAGGTTTTCCTGACTCTAAGGCCAGCACTCCGTTCTCTGTGCCACCTTGCTGCCTTAAGGAAGCTCCTTACTCTGTACTCTGTTCAGGCCTACCAACATAAGTGTAACTAGAGGGGAGGAAGTTAGTAGTAGAGATTTTTATAATTCTATTGCTATTCTTTTACAAGAGTATATATGTACATATGTGTAATGGAGGTTTGACTCAAGTGTAGACCCCTTCAGCTTGCTAAGATGACACCTCCCCATGGTGGATGCTGGGGAATTCTTTCTAGGAGAATGTTGATGGTCAGTAAAAGACATGTGTTCATGGACATTCTACAACTGGCTGCAGTTGACCTACCATTGATTGGGAAGAAACATTCTCCATTGGCTACTATAGCCAGAACTGTGCGAATTCAAGAAAGCTTTTTAGCTTTAGGGATTTCCCTTTATCCACCTTTTTTCTTGTCTTCATTTGCCCCTTGGTGATATAATAGAATCAGATGGAGAGACCATTCTATAAGATAAAGAGAGCTATGAGGTCTTCCCACTTTAACGCCATATGTTGGTTGTTTTTCTTTTTCTTTTTTTTTAAATTTATTTTTAATATGTTTGGTTTTCAGCATTGATTTTCACAGGCGTTTGAATTACAAATTTTCTCCCCATTTCCTCCCCCACCCCACTCCAAGATGGCGTACACTCTGGTTGCCCTGTTCCCCAGTCTGCCCTCCCCTCTGTCACCCCATTCCCCTCCCATCCCCCTTTCCCTTCTTTTCTTGTAGGGCAAGATAAATCTCTATGCCCCATTGCCTGTGCATCTTATTTTCTAGTTGCATGAAAAAACAAAAAACTTTTTTACTTTTGAACATCTATTTTTTTAAAACCTTGAGTTCCAAATTCTCTCCCCTCTTCCCTTCCCATCCACCCTCCCTAAGAAGTCAAGCAATTCAACATGGGCCACATGCGTATCATTATGTATAACCCTTCCACAACACTCAT
>CM053625.1:146057895-146068275 GCA_028646595.1 Phalanger gymnotis
AGGCTGAGTTTGGTAGCCAACATGGCCTTGATGACACAAGGAAAGATATTTAGAAGTGACCTTCCTTTGGGAGTGACCTTTTGGACCCCAGTGTAGTGGAAGGACTCATGTAGCAGCAATGCTCCTTTGAATGTGAACTTCATGGGACCAATGCTATATAGGAATTGAGTTAAGTTATAACCCCAAACCCCGCTTCCCCTGGCCTGGCCCCAAAGGCCAAGGTAGTACATGCGGGATGATGCCCCAGAGTTATTGGAGAAAATGTTTGTACATTTCTTCTTGCCATATTTTTAAAACAAATATTCTTTTGTAAAAGCTACCTGATAGAACTGGGAATTATAAACTTTGCCACCCTTTTAACAAATTCAGAGGAACACAGCTGGAACTTATCTCCTACTATCCACCTCCTCCACTAATGAGAGTAGGGGCTAGTCTTAGATGATTTTTTTTTGTTGTTGTTTTTTTCAGGGGGGAAGGTATGGTAATTGGGATTAAGTGACTTTCCCAAGGTCACACAGCTAGTAAACGTGTCAAGTGTCTGAGGCCGGATTTGAACTCAGGTCCCTCCTGACTCCAGGGCTGGTGTTCTACTCATTGCATGACCTAGCTGCCCCATCTTAGATGATTTTAAGGTACCATCTAACTCTCATCATAATCCTGTACCTCTTTGTTCCCCCTAGTAAATACTCAGAGAAATTTTTCATTTTCTTGCTTGTCGTTATTTAAAAAATAGAATAGTTATCTACTTGTTCAGAAATCCTTAGTTTTCTTTCCACCTAGGAGCAGGAGAAATCATTAAGTAACTAATGATTAATTAATTACATTAAGTAATTACATTAATTACATTAAGTAATTACATTAAGTAATTAATGATTAACCAACCACTGTTGGTTCAGTGGAAAAAGTATTGATTTGGAATCAGAGGACCAGGGCTCAGATCTCTTCTTTTTTACCACCTATGTGACCTCAAACAACCTACTTAATCACTCTGGGTCTCAGTTTCCTCATTTTGTAAAATGTGGGGGTTAGACTACATGGCCCCAAAGGTCCCTTGTAGCTCTTTAACTATGATGCTATGGTATCATAAACATAGGAAAGAGAAAGAAAACAAAAACAACTTAACAAAAAACTGAAAGGCTTGAACGCTTCCAAGGTCTCTAAGTAGAACTGAAAGTCTGGGTATCAGTCTCAGGAGTTCCACTTCAGCTGCAAGGGAGTTCTAGTTTGGTTTCCTTTTGGTTTCCTTTTGGTTTCAGGTGATCTGTTATCACTAATGAAAGCATGTTTCTAAAAGGCTATTGCATGTGACTGATTAACAAGCATTTAAAAAGCAAGAAAAAGACATCCCCTTTATTAGCATCGGGCCAAGAACCAGGAGAGACTAAATTAAGTTCCAACTTTAAAACTTACTGTGTGTTCATGGGCAAGTCATATAACCTTTCTAAGGCTGTTTTCTCATCTGTGAAGTAGGGATAATAATACTGCATTATTTGTAACAGAAGTGCTTTAAAAACCTTAAGAATATTATGCTATAATTATGTGTTACAGTCTAAGTACTATTTCCAAAGAGAATGATTATAAAAGGAATGATGTCTCATGCCTTCTAAATAATGATTAGGGTAGTTACAAAGGTTTTTCTTTAAAAAAAAAAAAGCTTTCACTTCTTGGAGCTCACAAGAATGATAGACGAAGCACAAATTATAAGGGACTAAAGTTGGAGGTCAACTGTCCAATTCAATCCAATCCAATAAATACGAACTATACCTACTATGCTTGAGGCAAATACAAAACAGTCCCTACCCTCAAGGAACTTGCGTTCTACTATCCACCAAGTATAATCTGAGTTAGTAAAATACCCACAAAAGAATAATAATAAATTAATTAATAAATAATAAATTAAATAATAATAAAATAAAAATACCCATAAAAATCATAGATCTTGAACTAGAAACAACTTCAGAGCCATTTAGTCCAATCCCCTCATCTTGCAAAAAAAGAAACTAAAACCCAAGGTCATATAGAGGGCAAGATTTGAACCCAGATCCTCTGACTCAAGATCCTGTGGTCTTTCCACTGTGCCATGCTATATATTCTGTTAGTTGCCTAAAGAAATGAAAAATATGGCAAGGGCTAAAATTAAATCATAGTGGCTTGGTTTCTTTCAATAGGCTGTGTAAAGGTAACTTTGGGGAACTTTAGTCAGCTGTCCGGGGAACAGCTGAGTATGTGAGAGCCTAGCCTCCGTGGCAGTTGTTTCAAAGAGATGATCTAGGATGCCCTGAGCTGCTTCCTGCACGAAGCCAACTGACAGCTTTATGATGCTTGTAGCAAATGCCCAGCAGTGCTGGGGCACAGTGCAATTGTTCCTTGTAACAACTGTGTTGTTGTAGAAGATGTAGTTCAGGGAATTATGAAATGCAAACTATTCAGAACCTTTTAATAACATCTACTTTCTGATGCTGACTGTAAAAAGAGCACTGGACGGTAAATTAGTAGATTAGTAGGCTTCCAGTGGCGCAAAAAGGTTGCAAATTGAAGATCCTTCTATTCTCTCTACACAGAATTTGCAAGCTAGCATATTCTCAAAGGTAGCATCATTTGCCATTTGCCGGATGCAAAACAAATGTGGCATAGAGATGGGAGTCCGTGATGATGAAGGAGGAAATGATAACCCTGAGTAAGGGCACCTGGGTCTATCTTGCATTCTCAGCATTTAGTAAAGCTGTGTTCTTTGAAAGGAAAATGCTTTATGGTCTTCCTCTCTCCTTTGCATATCTTCCCTTTGAATCAATAGAAATGCAGTCTTACTAGCATCTCTACATTTAATGAATGCAGTGAAAGTCTCTCTGATACCATAGTTAAGTCAGAAGCTTAAAAAAACAAGACGAATAAACAAACAAAACCATCCAGCCAGTAGGAGACCGTTCAATTCACCATGGTATTTGTTAAGTGCATAGGAGAGCATTTTTTAAAACAAAAAAATGTTAATCATAGCTTAATAGAGCTAGAAGGGCTCTTAGAGATTTCCTGGTTCAATTCTTCCATGTTTTAATGGAAGAAATTGAGGCCCATAAATATAAATTATTTCCCACAGTCACAAAGTCACTTTGTCACTTCCCTAAGTCACAAAGCAAGTTCATGGCAGAGCTGAGACTAAAAACTCAAGTCTCCTGATGCCTATAAGATACCATCTTGGCAAAGCAAATGAAAATCAGTCCTTACAACAATGAACTGATATCCTACTTCTCCACCCCCTCCCCATTAAGGTGTGAAGAGAATACTAGTGATTAAGGTCTGACTCATATCCATTTTAGAAATAATTGTAGCACTTCATGAAACATAATGGAATGGAAATGTATTATAAGGTTCTATTTTAAGTAGATGGTTAAACATTTTTCTGAATTTGTCAACTCTAAGATATACACATCAAGAAAAGTTAATAGTCAATGAGAAGAAAAACTATTAGCTATAATATATGCCTTAAATATGTGGTTTTTTCCTCTTAGAAGACGAATTTTCTGATTGTCAATCCACACTGCATGTTGAGTATTTTGTTCTGTTTTACTTTGTTTGCTCTAGTAGTGGTCATAGGGTGCACTGAATCATCTACACTTTCTCAGCTGTTCATAAGATACTTATCCACAAGAAGGCTGGACAGACTTGAGGCAATCAGTGACAGAACTTCTATTCAGCACAGTACTTTGCATATAGTAGGCGCTTGAAGACGTATTTGTTGGCTTTAATCCAAACAAACTTCCAAACAATCAATCCACAAACATTTATTAAGCATTAACTATGTGCTAGGTATGTGCTAAAAAGGGATTGAATCCACTAATCACTCACTCTGTAAGACTGTGGTTATAAAAAGAAAGGCAAGACCCTCGATACTTGCCCTTGAGAAACTTACAATCTGCCTGAGGAGACATAACACAAAAATGACAAACGATGATAGAAGGTAGCATAAATTAAATGCCATAGAAATGTTGGAGACGGTGCTCCAATCATGTACAGAAGCAGGAAAAGCTTCACGAAAGCTTATCAGCACCATGGCTAGGGGGAGAAGTAGAGGAAATAGCAATTAGCTCTCTCAGCACTAAGAAAACAGCAAAGCTGGCCTCACCATTATTGGTATGTGGGGGCAACATATAGTTCTGAGGCTTAAGGAGGAAGAATAATGGAAGCAAGACTTGGTTGTTTGTAAAGTGAAGTCCAGACTCAGCTAAGCCTATAGGGGTTTGGAAGGGATGTGACTATATTATTTGTTATCCTCAGAAAATATCTTTGTTAAATATCTCTATTCCCTCCCCAATGCATTTACCCACAAGAAAGTGGCTAGTGGAGCAGTGTTGTGTATGCATTTCCCCCCTCCTCCTTGAACATCTTGTGTGCTATGGCTACACTTCATACCTTCCTGGAGTCTAGAATTTTGGTACCAGTGAGTCTGTGATGATAAAACTATTCTGAGACAACTAGGATAAATTTCTGGCTCTGCCCCATTCACAATGAGGCATGGTTAAGAGCCCCAGATGTAAGACTTGACCTGAAAGGCGAGGAGAATATAGGTAAGTGGAGAGATAGTTGAAAGACAATTCTAATAGGAAGGGAAGCAGTATGAGCAAAGTGGGAGAGAGATGTATGTGGTGCTTATGGACAACAACCACCAACTGAACTCATTAGCCTAGGCAAGAAAGTTAATGAGATAAGCACATAGTACTAATCCTACCAGCAAAATGTATTTCTGCTCATTATTATTTCCTAAACATTCACTGAATAACACCAATTACATCCAAAGTTCTACAGCAGTCAACAGATTTTCTTATATGTAATTTCTCAAGTTCTATACTGTATATTTCTTTATATGTGCCAAAGTACATACCTGTTTAGCAAAGGTTAGAGTCTTTTCAGTGAAAATTTTCGCTGTGGTCAGTGGTGCAGGTTGTTCATACACTTGATCAGCAGCAGAAGAAACTACAGGCTGGGGTAACTTCACCCAACCAACCATCTGCTCATATACACCTGGTGGAGCAGGTCTATTGAGCTCAGAAGGCGCATGACAAGTGTCTTCTGGACTGCTGGGTAATTCTTCCAAGCTATTCTGGGAGGAGAGAGAAAGTCCTCCCTCTTGAGAATCAGTGAGGAGATGGAGACGATTTGCAGGGGCCAGCCCTTGTCGACCATGAAGTGAACACTTCCACCAGCCCTCACTTTCTGGGACATTCTTATCTAGAATGGTCAGGATGTCTCCTCTCTGGAAAGCCAATTCATCAGCACATTCGGCATAGTTATCATATAATGCTTTTGCCAAGATACACTGCTGAGAAAGAAAAGATTCAATTAATAATCATATCTCATTTAACTTTTTAAAGGATTTTCAGAAATATGCTCTTCTCTTATTTTGGCAATAATTCTGTGAGGCAGGAAGTAGAGCCTTGAAATTTCATAGTGAATATAATTTTATAAACAATCCGCATTAAGAGAGTTTCAGGCCATCCCTAGTGCCTAGACTACCTCCCCTTTGCAGCTCTGCTTCACAGAAATTGTAGTTTCTTTCAAAGCTGAGCTCAGATGCCGTCTCCTGCAAGAAGACATTCTAGATCCCCACAACAGTACTCTCCCCTTCTTCAAACTACATTGTATTTTTGACTACTCAAATGTTGTCATTCTCTTGCCTCCCTGACACCTCCTAAGGATCCTTCCCTCCCCCACTAGAATGTGAGCTCCATGAAGGCAGACATTGTTTTTCATTCCTTGTTTTCCCTTTTGTCTTTATATCACCAGTGCTCAGGACATGGCCTTGCCATACTAGTTTAATGAGTTTAATTATTACTGTAGTCATTTCTGAGAATGAAACTTGATAAAGGGGAGAATGAATGGTACTGCATCCTCTTTGCTGGTGAGGGGGTGTTTCCACCCAGCCTCTACTTCCTTTGTCCACTGAAAAAAAGTCTATCTGAGATCCTGTGGTTTGCTGTGCAAGTTTAAACCTTGAACTCCACCAGGGTTTAGAGAGTATGTGACCAAGTTGTTGGAAGCACCCGGGCTTTCTCAAGCCTAAGGATCAGCCACGTACTTCATGCTAGATCATAGGATCTGAGGATTACAGATATAATGATGATAATAATGATGATGATGATGATGATGATGGTGACGATGATGATTGGTGATGATGATGATGATAGCAGACACTTATATATGGCACATACTATGTACCGGGCATTGTGTTAAGTGCTTGACAATTATTTTCTTTTTTCATCCTGGCAAAAACCCTGGGAGGTAGGTGCTATTATTATCCCCATTTAGCAGCTGAGGAAACTGAGACAAACAGAAGTTAAGTGACTTGCCCACAATCACACAAATGGTAAGTGTTTGAGACCAGACTTGAACTCATCTCTTCCTGACTCCAGGCCTAGTGCTCTATCCGTTGTACCACCTAAGGGCTAACATAGTCTTGACCTCTCAGGAAACTGAACCTCCTAAGAGGCTGAGACTCCAAAGGTCACACAGGTATTTAAGTGACAGAGTTGGGACTTGAATTCTGGTTTTCTGACTTCAGAGCCAATCCCCTTTCCATTGTACTATGATATCTCATATTAAACATAAAAGCTGCAAATTGTGAGGTTAGAGGGGACTATCTTCATCTAGTCATGAATTCATGAGCACAGGGCTAGGCAAAAATAGAAAGCAATCTATGAAGAGCCACACAGTAGTCAAAGAATCACAGATCTAGTGCTGAAAGGATCCCCAAAGACCTTTTAGTCTCACCCTTTAATTTTGCAGATGAGGAAACATTGTCCTAAGGAGGTTTAGCGATTTGCCCAAAGGTCATACACATAGTGTCAGAGGTAGGATTTGAACTCAGGTCATCTCACTCTGCAGCCAGCGCTCTTTCCATCGGGCTGTAATTTAGGGGGAAACTCTTCTTCAAAATTGTGGGAAACTATCTTTATCTGTCTATCAATTTATTAGAACAGGGCCAGGCCCATGGACAGGCAAAAGAGGGAACAATCTATGCTTAGGCTCACAGTAGTCACTCCTTTGGGTTAAGAGATTAAGATCCCCAGTATATAAATGTTTATATTTAAGCAGAGAAGGATAACTCAGCTCTACTTAATAGATTGACTCAGAACACAGAGCACAACACTTTCTTCCCTAAGGTCACAGAATAGTTTATTTTGGCAGGGAGCCAGAAAAAATGCATAAGGAATAGGCTAGACGGAATCATGAAGAGACAGTGCAGAAATGAGAGAAGAGAAGGAATAAATTTTTATAGAGTGCCTACTATGTGCCAGGTAGGGAAAGCTAGATGATGCTGTAGTGCACAGAGTGCCAGGTCAGGAGTCAGGAGTTCAAATTTTCTTGAGTTTAAATCTGGCCCCAGATACTTATTAGCTGTGTAACCCTGGGAAAGTCACTTAACCCTGTTTGCCTCAATTTCCTCAGCTGTAAGTGAGCTGGAGAAGGAAATGGAAAACCACTCCATTATCTTTGCCAAGAAAACACCAAACAGTGTCAGGAAGAAGCAGACATGACTGAAAATGACTGAACAACAAAAATGTGCCAGGCACTATGCTAAGCACAGCTTCGAAGTAATGTTATGATCCCTGGGTTTTTCTTTTAAACAGTTGAGGAAACTCAATCAATCAGAGGTTAATTGACTTGCCCAGAGTCACACAGTTAGTAAGTTTCTGAGCCTAGATTTGAACTCAGTTCTTCTTGACTCCACTCTTACTCTATCTACTATGCCACCATTTTCTTCAAGAGGATGACTGCTCAGAAAATACGTCCAAGGAGTCCATCAGAGGAAGGAGCCCACCAGAAGTTTTTACTGAGCACATAAGATAGGGGAAGGAGAGTCAAAAGAAGCACAGAGGGGAGGGGAGCCCAAAGACATTGAAAGTAAACTTCCCCAAAGTTGTAGTTTTGTACCATCAGTTCATATTCCTTCATGTGCAAATGTGAATGAGGCAGCCATGTTCAGATAAGTGCACACATGCCTCAAGTTTTTTTGGTAGTGGGGTCAGAAAAAGCAGAGGTAACTGAAATAAAATATATACTAGATAACTAAAATCTCTAGGTAATCCCAGATTTTCCAGACATTTGTTTCTGTCTTTCTCCCTCTCCCTCATTTTTAAATGAGAATAGTGATCAAAAGCAAATGTAATGATGTGAATTTCTGATCCCCCAATCCTTTCTTGTTCTCTGAGCAGTGATTTATTCAAAGGGGCTCAGCAAGGGCTTGTATTATCCATAAAGAGGGTCGTGTCTCCCAAATAACCGAGAGCTAGCTGTGGTTTAATAGGGTGCTCATTTAGGCGAATTCAGGGGACGTGGTAACAAACTAAAAATTAGGGAACATGTTTTTAACATCTGCACTGTACAACACATCCTGGGAGTAGCAGAGAAAACCACAGACCCAAACCAACTACACAATTTTCCATGAAAGGCATTTCAGAGTGAGCTGAGGAAAAAAGCTATACAGCCCATAAAGAATCTGCAAAAAAGATAACACATGCCCTGGAAATGTGACTCCTTGTGCCTTTATCCAGAGCAATTGCTGTAAAGCAACAGCTGGTCTGAAGTGTATCAGGAGAAGTGAACAGTGGCAGATGATAGAAGTGGCCTGTTGTGGATGGCAAGACCATCTCCTCAGTAATGACCACAGAACAATGAGCTCTTTGTGTCCTTCCACCCTACTCCCAACCCACAGCTGTTACAGAAAGCTAACAGCAGTCTCCTCTCCTCTCTTGAGGATCAGCATATTTCATTAACATATTTCTTAGCTCTGAATGTGTTAGCTTGAGTTTTGATTCTAAGACATATATTTAAAATACTTCAGTGTTATGTAAAAATCTTATTATAAACAAGATCCCACTGTAGGGTGGAATTTTGGTACAGGCGACCAAACCAATCAAACCACCAAAAAATGATGTATTCATTAAAATATTTCAAAATATATTTAATAATAAGCAGCATATTCATTAAAAAATTTGAAAATGTATTTGTTACTAACCCGTATATTCATTAAAATACTGGAAAATATATTTATTGCTAAACTGCATGTTCATTAAATATTGGAAAATGTATTTAACACTGAACTACGTATTCATTAAAATATTTTATATTTATTAGTAACATTTATTAAATATCTACTTTGAGGACTAGCACAGTATGGAAAAAAAGAGCACTGAGTTAGGAGACATGGGTTTAAGCCCCAGTGGCTGGGATTATTACCTGTGTGATCTTAAGTCACTTAACCTCCCTGATCCTCAGTAGCCTCACTTGTTAAATGGAGATACTATCAGCACTAGATGTCTGATAAGGCTGCTTTGAGGAAAGTGCTATAGGAATTGAGTTGTTATTACCACCCACCACATTGCTTAACACTGCAGGGTTACACAAAGAAGAATCATATATAATCCATATAGGTGTGGAAGTGAGGGTGAGGGACAAGGGAAAGAAGGAGTGATCTGGGGCAGAAATGATATTAACTATTAAACTATATAGGTGAGGTTAACTATCAAAAAAGAAATAGTACTGGGACTGGATATTTGGAACAGCAGTTGCCATTATCCTGGAGATGTTCAGAAGGGCCAGTTGGTAGAGACTTCTATTTTTTATGTGGGGATTTCATCATCCTCCTACCTCCAAGGTACTTACTAGTACATAATGATAGACCAGGATTCCCCCAAATTGTTTTTTTAAAAATTCTTTCACAGTTTTGTGTTACTACAAAGAAGAGGGAAGTGGAAGTGTATGAGCTGCCTAATTTCAGATTTCCTCCTGCTTATGTGGCATTTTCACTCAGATGCTATGCTAGGGGTATCCTGTGGAGTGAAAGACTGGGTTATGTTCAGAAATTCAGACTTCACTTGGCTCCTACCCTCATCTAGAAACCTTGGAAAGTGTTTGCACTGGACAGCCCAAGAGGCTGACATCAACTCCACTTGGCCTCATGTATAAAAGGAACATCCTTTCAGAACCTTAACTAGCAATTTTGGAGCCTTGAGTAAATAGCACGAACCTGTCCTGAATAAATTTCTAAATATAAATTCACTTGAGAAGTGAGAAGGGGAACAAGGTGGAGAGAACTGTGGGCCCCTTTGGATGATGTGAGCTGCCTTTTAAGTAAAAGTAGGACAGGAAGTGGGGGTGAGGGGCAAGGGAAAGAAAGATTGAGCTGAGCCAGAACGTGAGGTGGGAGAAGAGGAAGGAAGTGTGCCATCTAATAGTTTCCTATTTTAATTCAATATTTTTACTAATTAGGTGCTAAGTTCAGTTGTTTTTGCAAAAAGTGCAAATGCTGTTAGCAGTCTCTAAATGCTGTTGCCTTGGGGTAAAGCTCCAGTCACCTTGCCCTAATTATGGCCTTGGATCTTATTA
>CM053625.1:146068375-146083065 GCA_028646595.1 Phalanger gymnotis
TGAAATAATAGCACCTTCCTCACAGGGTTTTTGTGAGGATTGAATGAGATAACTGCACAGCATTTAACACAGTGCCTGACCCATAGTAAGTACTATATAAATGTTAGCTATCATTAGTATTTATTAAATTAATTAATTTAAATAAGAAATTATTAACAATATTTAGCAAAATAGTATTAGTAGTACTAGTATTATTATGTAATTCTCATAACGTTGAGGACAGCTAATATTTGTCATAGTGTGGAACAACAAAATCCTTATATTGGACCAGTAAACTGGTTGGGTCTCAAAGCTTATCACATAAATTGTATCGCTGTGGTGGTGCTTGTACCATTCAAATATTCAACTTGTCCAACAGGGGAATATAGTCCATGTATTGACCATTCCTTAGTGCCCTATTTGATTGACCAGGGCCTGCCGTCAGTCGACTAATCAGCATTGCCCTAATTGGCTTATTCAGCTATGGGAGTTTGAACTATGTTAACCACTGGATAAACTGTTTCAAATGCTTGTTCAAAAGAACCAATTGAGTCCTGCTACATTGTTTTTTTTTTTTTAATCAGGTCTATAGTGGCCTAGTGAAGCCATTGAGGCAGGAATTAATGGGCCGTGTGATGCCTGGCCTCAGATTTCTACAGACCTGAAACTGACTGTTATTTGGAGATGTATGGAGCTAAAACCAGATGGCTGTGCAGAAATTCTCAGCTGAGAACCATCCAAGAGAGACTTCATGAGATTACCCACATTATCACAGTACACGAAGGATGTCATTCTAACACTGCATTTTGAATGATCAAAAATTGAAATATCGAGGGTGATTCAGTGGATAGAGAGCAGTGGGTCTGGAGCAGGGAAAGACCTGAGTTCAAACCCAGCCTCAGACACTGACACTAGCTGCTTGACCCTGGGCAAAGTACTTAACCACCATCTGCCTTGGTTTCTCCAATTGTAAAACAGGGATCATAATAGGGCCTCCCTCACATAATTGCTCTGAGGACCAAATGAGATAATACTTGTAAGCTGATCATGTTATCCACTCCCCTTGCCCCCACTAAATAAATTCCAGTGACTTCCCATTGCCTCAAGGATCAAATATAAAATGCTCTGTTTGGCATTCAAAGCCTTTCATAACCTAGCCCCCTCCAACCTTTTCAGTCTTACATTTTACCTCTTCTCAAATACTCTTCCATCCAGTGACACTGGCCTCCTGGCTATTCCAGAAACAAGAGCTCCAGGCATTTTCTCTGGCTGTTCTCTACAGCTGGAACGCTCTCCCCCTCCACTGCAACTACTGACCTCCCTGGCTTCCTTTAAGTCCCCACTAAAATCCTACCTTCTACAGGAAGCCTTCCCTCTTAATTCTAGTGATTTCCCTGTGTTATCTTCCATTTATCCTGTAAATAGTTTCCTTTGTATTTGTTTATTATCCCATTAGACAGTGCCTGGAATATAGTAAGCACTTAATAAATGCTTATTCTTTCCCACTTTCTTTTCAGACCATGCAAAGGTGAGTCCATCATTACTTTCAGTGACAGAAACATAAATGAAAGTTAGCAATTATACAATGTTGAATCATCACTTAACCACCATAGTTCAGGACCTCATTATCTCTCATGTGCAGTATTGTAATAACTTCCCTAACTAGTCTTCTAGTTCTTCTCTCCTCTCACTCTATCCTGCCCATATTGTCAGAGTCATCTTTCTAAAGTAGACGAGGGGAGATTTGGTTTCCTCCTCCCCAGCTCAGTGGTGTGGAAGGCTTAGAACCACAGAGAAGGTATTAACTGGTTAACACCTTTTTAAAAAATTTCTTTATTAAATACGAGCACCTTTCTCTAATTAAATCGGAAAAAGCAGGGCTGGTGGTGGTCAAATGACAACGGTCAGGTTTTAAATTGGCCATGCTCCTGGAACTTTTAAATAGAAATACCCTGTTCTAGATTGGCAGTGAGGCGGTTTGAATCAGTACCAGCTGAGTCTTTCATAGAGCGTCACCCTGCAGGATGAGGGATGGCAGTGAGGGGGATTTCTCTCTCTTCTCCGCCCCCATCAGCCATGATGTCTAGCATTTTGCTACTCATCCAGAAGGAGACACCTCATATGAAGAGTTGGTTCAAGATACTTTGAATCACAGTTGAGGAAGCAGAGACATTTTCCAGACAGACATGAAAATAAAGAAACAGGAATTAGAGACAACCATCTTCAAAGGGTATGACCCCTGGCTGCAAAGAAGAGAGTCAATGTGCTATGGACAAAAGAGAGAGGTAGCCCTGGCAATGCTTCAAAACAGCCTCCCTGCCAACTGTGTCCAGGGCTTAGCTATTTAAAGCCCCTCCTGGGCTGTGATCAGTCTTGTCAGAGAAAGGGCTCATACCTAGTTATCACATTCATACCTCATTATATGTGATTGCAACTCACGACTTTATCAACTGACCTAGCGAGAGACAGAGAAACAAATCCTCCCTCATACTGTGCACTGCTTTGACCATGACATTTCTCTGTTAAAAAACCTTAAGCGGCCCCTCATTGCCTGCAGAATAAAGTACAAACTCCTTAGTTGGGCTTTTGTGACAGTTTGCCTCCAACTGTTTTTCCAGCCTCTCACTCTTCCCTTACATTCTAGCCAAATCAACCACTCTTCATTCTTGGACTGCACCTTTCTCATCTCTGTGTCTTTGCCCATGCTGTTCCCTCAGTCTGGAATGGCGTCTCCTCACTTGTCTGGCTTGAAATTCTATTTGTCAGTTCAAGGCATTCAAGGCTCAGCTCAAATGCCACCTCCACCGTGAAGCCTTGTATGGCCACTCTAACCATAATTCATTTGTCTTTCCTTTGAATTTCTGTAACAACAACAGCTACAGCAACAACAGCAGCTAGTAAGATCTGCAAAGCATTTTATGGATGTCTCGTTTAATCCTCCCTACAATGTAGGACCTAGATGTTATTATTATCCCCATTTCTACAGATGGGAAAACTTGGGCAAAGAGAGGTTCAGTGGCATGCCCAGGCCACACAGCTGTTGTTCATCCCTCATTTTCTTTTTTTTTTTTTGAGGGGGAAGGCAGGGCAATTGAGGTTAAGTGACTAGCCCAAGGTCACACAGCTAGTAAGTGTGTCAAGCATCTGAGGTCACATTTGAACTCGGGTCCACCTGACTCCAGGGCTGGTGCTCTACTCACTTGCACCACCTAGCTGCCCCCTCACCCTTCATTTTCAAAGAGGACCAACTACTTCAGGGCTGTCTAACCTTAGGTTATCTTAGGGCCATATTAAAATAAAATAATTATTTGAGGGCCGCACCCAGAATAAGAAATACAGTGCACTAATAGAAAGTGGGGGAAGGCGTATCATCAATACGACAGGTGGGTGAAGGCTCAAAGTGCAAAAGCAAACACAGAACAACAAAGCGACAAGAAAATAGTATAAAGGTAGGTGCATACTGACTAGTCTGCATCATACAGGCAGAACGCATCCCACCGATCTACTGAAAACTCCATACGATATGTTCCATCCGTAATACTGCTTAAAAACACCAAAGAAAATTAACATCAACGAGATTATTTATTAGTGATGGAATAAAAAAATCTAATATGCATTCCATGCAAATTATTATTATTTTTTTTTTGCTTGGAAAACTAAAACCCACAGGTGGGCCGCATAAAATCGCACTGAGGGCACCACGCGGCCGCGGGCTGTATTTTGGGCAGCCCTGAACTACTCTATGAGGGTGATGTCTTGTGTGTGAATAGTGGCACAGTCGTCAGCCTCACTCTCTCCTCCAGAGTCATCAGAGTTCAGTGGCAAGACAAAAATTTGGATCACTGGCCATGGCCCAGGATGCCGCGAATGACCCTTGTCTTTGATGCCTGACCAAGCTCTAGCACCTCATTCAGCCTCCTTCCCAGCAATTGGAACAAACGGTTCTCTACTGCACATATCTTTTAAAGTATCAGAATTCATTCATTTATTGTGTTTTAATTCTTTAGAGTTTGATAAACCAGGAGGAGAGGCACAGTAGACAGTACACTGGGCTTGAGATCAGGAAGACTTACCTTCCTGAGTTCAAATCTGGCCTCAGACACTTACTAGCTGTGTGACCCTGGGCAAGTCACTTAACTCTGTTTGCTTCAGTTGCTCATCTGTAAAATGGGCTGGGGAAGAAAATGGTGAATTGCTCCAGTACCCTTAATAGGAAATCCCTGACAGGGGTCATGAAGAGTAGCTCATGACTGAAATGACTCAATAACAAAGCAGAAAAAGAGCAGATGGTGTGTTTCACCGTCCCCCCTTCCCCAGGCTTTTTATCTCTCCCTCCAAAACAAAAATCTTAAACTGCACTAAATTTTCTGGGACACCCTTGTATATAGTATTCTGGGTTACCCAGAACACCCTATTTTCCTGATCCTTCTAGATAATGGAAAGCTGACTGCATTCTGTCAATTTTGGCTCTATGTGATATGAATTAAAGAGCAGTAAAGCAGTTATTAAAACACATAAAAAGAAAGTGTCCTCATATGAGAACCATAGACAATCGCTGAAATTTAGAACCTGGAGCATTCAGCTGCGCATTTACCTAAGGGAGGAAACTGAGGCCCAGAGAGGAAATGACTAGCTGAAAATGAAAAGCTGAAACGAAAGAGCTGAGGAATATACAGAAGCTGCTGCTCAGCGGTGGGGCCTCTCATCTAGGGTGCTATTCCATGGAAGACACAAATAAGAAGGAGGAAAAGGGGAATGGACTCTGTAGACCCTCTGCCTCCTCTTGGGGGAAAAGAACCAGCACACGTTTCAGGTCTTTAACAAAACGTTAGAGAGCTGTTTTCTGTCACTTCATCTGTTCTGAGCTCTGACCTCAGGCTTCTCTTTAACTCCACTATTAATAGAATGGTAAGCACCTTCCCACCCCCCACCTCCCCTTTGGTCGATTTCCTTAGTGATTGTGGGTACCCGCAATGACTCTAAGGGACTGGGAGTGCTTTAGTTTTACAACTTACAAATCCAGTTTTCCTCTACTTACTTGGAAAACCCAAGTCCATTGCAACTATGCAGAGAGACCTTAAAGTAAAAATGAAGATGTGAGAATCTTTGCCCCCTTGATATTAGCCCTAGCAAGTGAGCAGATTGGTGGAACCCTGCAGGGTCTCTGATGTCTCTGGTTTCATCTTTAGTCCTAAAGTCTGGTGATTAGGCCAGGATTTAGAGATGCCTATGACACACTGAAGAAGAAAATTATTTATATAGATAAAACTCATACATGAAATAACTAGAGAACAATATGGTAGGATATAAGTGCAAAAAGAGGTATAGAGACAAGATGTGCTGTAGGAATTCAGAGAGCAGAAAATTGGTTTGAGCTAAAGTGGTAATGGAAAACTTCAAGGAGGAGCTAGGCCTTAAAGGATGGTTAACATTCTATTATTACCCAGCATATTGAATCTCTTTCTCTCCTGTTTTTCTCTTCTCTCTTTTTCTTTTTAAAGACAGTCGAGGTTAAGTGACTTGCCCAAGATCACACAGCTAGTAAGTGGCTGAGGCCAGATTTGAACTCAAGTCCTCCTGACTCCACATCCTGTGTTCTATCCACTGGACCACCCAGCTGCCCCTTTTCTCTCTCTCTCTCTCTCTTTTTAAAACCTGCTCACCTATTCTTTGTTGTCCTTTTTATTTTTCTTCTCTCTTTGTCTAAACCAAAGATTCTCAAACTTTTTTGCCCATAGCTCAATATTCTTTGCCATGGTAAAGTCCTTACCACATATCCCTCAACAGACCCTTGGTGATCCTGAGGAAAGACTCCTGGTAGAAAGTAGGATTTGGCTGAGACTTGAAGGAAGCCAGGAGATAGTGATGAGGAGCAGGAGCATCTACAAATGGGGGGCAATGCACCAAAAAAGAGGGGGAGTAAGAAGCCCTGGACTAGATGATCTCTAAAGTTCCTTTCAACTACTTAGTTCTAATACGAGAGAGAATGGCATGATTCTAACCAAAGTCTTTCTTTCTGACCAGAGTGTGAACAAGTCGGCGGGCGGGGGAGCTTCAATCTGCCTCAGTGGAGAGAGTTTCCACTCTAGCAAACTCACGGCTCATTTTCAGTAGTGAAGTATTTTTGACATGACATCAATATTCAGAATTTTAACTATTCACAAGTTCTGTCAATCCCAAGAACTTACCATGACTTTCAAGAAAAAATGATGGTTTTTTTTCCTACTTCCTTTAAATGTCATAAAAGTATTCGGTTATTTTATATCAATTGCTTTTTAAAGCTAAAACACCACAAATAGTGGAACCATATATACTATTAACATTTCAGGTTGCAATTCATTTTACGTATGTTAAACATGGGGCATGTCTCTGTGGACAGAGTATTCTCTAAAGTCCATGGAAATCCTCCAAGAAATGTTCCTTTCTGATTAATGAGAAATTTACTTGTCATCTTCTTATCAGAGAACCGGAAACAGACTCATAGTACCAGGAGACACCGATGGGGGCAGCTGTGTAGGGCTCTTTGATCATCTTTATTAAATTTTGCTTTCCTTTCCATGTACTTGGGAATAGCTTATATTATGTAAATATGAAGAGAGGCCAGGAAAGATCAAGGAGCAGAAAACTGTGTTGTTTGCATTAGTTGACTTTTGCTGTTCATTTTTATTACTTTTCCAAATAATAATATATGCAGAACAGCAAAGCTTCTGAAATGTTTTTTAATCCTCTCTTCATCTCCACTATCCCTGCCCACGCACCCTAAAAAAAGGAAGAGAAGGAGAAGGAGGAAAGCCCAGAGGAACTATTACTTCGCTGGGGAATTTTGATGGGCAACCTTCTGTAGAATATTTTATGAGCTCAAGAGGGACACTATAGAGAAGCTAAAAAAAATTTTTTTTTAAACAGGATCATAGAATATAAGGGAATGACTGACCTGTCTATTAATTACACAGGACAGGATAAAAAATTAGAACTTTAGCACTGGAAAGAATAAATGTGGAAATGGAGGCCCCAAAAAGGAAAGAGACTTTCTAAGGTCATACAACCATTAGTGGCAAAAACAAGACTTGAACTCTTATCTTCTGTTCCAGTTCTCTTCAGCTTCCTCTGAACAGACTCCTAGTTTCTCAAGCATCTGCTTCACAATTTTATATACCATACCTTTCAAACAGGTAGTTCTGGCACTGTTTGGGCTGATCCAATATCATAGGCTCATCATATTACAGATTTAGAGCTAGCAAAGACCTTAGATTCCGGGAATTTTATCACATGACTAGGAATGTGCTGGAGCCAGCTCAAACTGGCTCTGCAGAAGCAAGGATGGGGACAAGGATAAAGAAGAAGAGAGAGAGAGAAAGTGAGAGAGAGAGAGAGAGAGAGAGAGAGAGAGAGAGAGAGAGAGAGAGAGAGAGATCATGCACATATAGAGGAGACCTTAGAAGACACCTTAGATCATCTAGTCCAACTGCTTGATTTTACAGTTAAAGAAACTGAGGCCCAAGGATAAGAAGTAAATTGTCCATGCTCACACAGGTAGTTAAGTGGCAGGGCCTGGATTTAAAGCAGGTTTGTCTAATTCTAAGTTTGGTGTACTTTCAACTGCATCATGAACTCCTGATAGACAGCTAAAGCTTGGGGCTTTTCTAAAACTTCTTATTTAAAGACTTCATTATATGTTATCAGTCTTATAATGATAGATATGATTAAGTGTCATAACAATAGGTCATCTGTGATCACTTAATGCTATCCTAATGTTATTTAAAATAAACAATAAATAACCACAATTCACATTCATGTGGTATTTCATGGTTTACAAAGCCCTTTCCCCTCAATAGCCCTATAAGGTCATAATAGTGCCAATCTCTAGATTATTTGGAATGCATCTTACCCCAGTTAGGAAATTTATTAGTTTTGCAGAGGACTAAGAATAGTTATGCTATGAAGAATGCTGACAATATATTGATTATCCCTACTCTATGCCTGAGAAAAAGAGGTCATTCTGGTTAAATACAAAAAGTATGTAAGCTGGGAGGGTGTGTGTGTGTGTGTGTGTGTGTGTGTGTGTGTGTGTGTGTGTGTGTGTGTTTATAAGAACTGGCTAATACGGTGCTTCTATGGAAATTCAATGGTACCATGCCATTCTCTGGCAGCTGGATGACAGCTGGAATAAAGGGCCAGGCCTGGACTCCAAATCAGAGTTCAAATCTGGCCTCAGACACTTACTAGCTATGTGATCCCGGGCCGATCACTAAACCTTATTTGCCTTAATTTCTTCATCTTTAAAGTAAGCCAGAGAAGAAAATGGCAAACCACTCCAGCGTCTTTGCCAAGAAAACCCCCAATAGTGTCACGAATGTCAGACACAACTGAAAAAACTACTCAACAACAACAAACACCATTGTCGGGAATTGGGTCAGCATGCATTTAGCTAACAATTAAATTACTTTTAATGATTACTGCACGTTTTTCTACTCAGACTTCACAAAATAATCATGACCCTCTGAGTCATAGGATACAGAACAACCTTCTCAGCCAATCTCTACTCTATGGAAATAAAACTTGTCGAGATCAATGGGAAGAATACTGGATGGGGAGCCTCCTGACTCCCCTGCTTTCCTTTAAGTCCCAACTAAAATTCTACCTTCTACTCTATGGGAAGCCTTTCCAAATCCCTCTCAATTCTAAGGTCTTCCCTCTATTATTTCCTATTTATTTGTATTTATTTATTTGTACCTCTTTATTTGCATGTTATCTACCCCATTGGATTATGAACCCCTTGATTGTAGGGATCTTTTACCCTTTTTTGTATCCTCAGCCTTTAGCGCAGTGACCAACACATAGTAGGCACTTAATAAATGGTTATTGACTACCTGATTGGAGGACCTGGACAAGTTCCCTTAGTTCTTTGGGCCTCTGTTTCCTCATCTTCAAAGTGAAGTGGTAGGAGAGGATGACCTCTAAGCTTTCTTCTCTCCCTATGAGCCATGTGCCACTTGAAATATGAACTTAGATATGTTTGACTGCAAGATCCTAAAAAGTGCTTATCTAGATTTTTCCCCCATCATGCTTTAGGTAGCTACAGTATTGTATGGTTCTCTACTGACTTTCTGTGAGTGAGCCTCGACTTCCCAACTAGACTATAAACTCCTTGAGGGCAAGAACCATAGCTTGCTTCTTTAGTATCCTCCGGAGCACCTAGACCAGGATTAGGCCCCAGGTTCAGTCAATACTAACTGAATTACAATCCGGACTCCTGTATCCACAGGGGAAATTCATAACATGTCAGTGATGGAAGCTATATTAAATACCTATGGCTTCTGAAGCAGTAGTTCGTAGAACTGTGGTCAACTTTCCATGCAAGACTATGTCTAGACTAGTTCCTTGTGCAGAATGCATTTTGTTGTGTGCACCAACATCAGGAACAGAGATGAAAGTTGTCAGAGGTTCAGAAGCTGACAATACGAACTAGGTATCATGCAGTATCAAGTGTCTTAAACATGACATAAGTAAAGCATATTACAAGAGGGAAACCCAGCCATTTCTGGATTCCTCCTCAAAAGCTTACCAAAGGAAATCCTGCTAGACCATGTATACCTCTTTTCCTCTTCTTTCTTTCTCATTCCATTCTTTCTGATTTTCTTCCTTCTCTCTTATCAATACTTTCTATCACTTCCTTCGCTCCCTCTTTATTCATCTATCTCTCTTTCCTTCCTCTTTCTTCTCTTTGTTGGCCTCCTGACTTTCCCCCTTTCTTTTTTCTTCTCTCTCAAAGTACAATGGCAGTCAAAAGACCTCAAGTCCTCACTGCCACCAGCTAGCTCACTAGGCAAGTCATCAGTAAAATGAGGGATTAAATAACAATTTTTGGGTTTCTAATGTCCTATGACTGAAGATTATGTTCTCATTCAAACATCCCCCTCCCCCCTTTCCATTTCTCATTCTCTCTTATCTGTGTTTTGGTGTCTGACTCTGACTCTCTCTTTGTCTCTGTCTCTTTCTCCCTTCCCCTCCTGCTCCCCCATTTTATCACCTTTAGAATAATTTTCTAAGGAAAAAAATTGCTCCTCTCTTGAATTTTTCAAGGATCTGAGTCATCCCAGATCAGTAAGAATCTCAATATGTCTATCTTAATCTCCACATTTAAAGGTAAAATTCAATTAGTAATGAGGAACTGAATACTACTTAAAATTGGATAGAATGGGATATTTTATGACAATTATTTTTCCTCAAAAATGTGCTTACTTTGATTTTTTTTTTCTGTCTCATGAAACTGGCAGAAATATGTAACATCTTTTATTTTCCTCTCCCTTGTCATGGCAAATTTATGCCAGACTGTGAGAGGGCTCTGGTATTCACAGAACAGTGCTGACCACTCAGGATTGTTTCAGTAATCTGCATTTCATTCATTGAAATATTTGGAATGTTTTGCTGTGTTTTTTTTTTAATGAGGTGACAACTAAACAGTTACTTCTTGTATTCATCCTTCAGCAAAGAATATAATTTAACTATACTCTTAAGGCTATTCAAAAGCCAAGTAGTTCAAATGAAGGACAGAGAAGTAGAACTCTGGTGTCTTTTTGAGTCTGAGACTTGTTAAATAGCTTAGAAAAAATCATTTTCTGTTTGTGGCTCAGTTTCCTCCCTTCCTCCCTTTTTAAAAGCATGTTTGGATGTATATGTGATAAATAATATTTGTATTTATCTAGTTGTTTAAATTTTGCAAAGCACCTTAAGTATATTATCTCACTGTGAAGTAGATGGTACAAATATTACCTTCGTTTTACAAATGAGGAACCGGAGTCTCAGCAAGGCTGTGCCTTTCCATGTGGCCACATAGATAGGAAGTATCAGAGTATCAGAAGTAGCCTCTGAAACCATTTTACAGTACAGTAAAGATCTATCCCAAGCCTAATAATATTTATATTTTAAAACTTGACTTAATCAAACTAAACATTTGAACAATATGCCAACTCAGTTTTACCCTGAGGCACAGCTTAACTTTAGATGATTTTGAGTGATGGAAACCATCATTATACTCTTCCTTAAATTAAAAAAAAAAATTGAAACTTACAACTCTATAAATTCAATATCCCAGGCAATTAAAAATGTTCTAGAAAATATATCAGAGAAAATAAGTTTGGATACTTACATTGACCTTCATCCTGCCCTTCCCTTTTTTAAAAAGGGGTGCCTATTCCATCTCCTGGAAAATCCCAGCAGAAATCTATTTGAATGAGGAAATCTTTCTACAGTACTTTGCACTGGAATTCTGTGAGGTTTGGTTTGGAGTCTCAAATAGTTACACCCTGGACTATGCTCTCTCTACAGCTGTTCATACCAGGAGATATGGTCTGAAATCAACAGCCATTGGGAAATGAATAGGTCTAGTTACATAAGAAGTTCTAACATTCTGGTTGGCTCCTGGTCAACTGTATGCAAATGATGCTCATGATAAATTCAGCTATAGTCCTAAATTTATAGAATCTTAGAGCTGGAAAGGATTTTCAAGAGCTTATCAGTCAAATCTATGCTTATTTTTCAACATCAGGAAACTGAGATCCAAAAAGAAATGACTTAGCAAAACTTTAACAATGAGATAATATCTGAGCTGGGATTAGAATCTAGGTCTTCCAAATCTCAGTCTAATGGGTTTCCGACTACATCGTGGGGATAGTAAAGAACAATAAAAGCTGTAAAAATAGCCCTGGACTCATGGGGAATATTGTGAACAAACGTAACTTTAATTTACTGTTTTTCCCTCCTGGATTGGGTCCAGGTTTCTTTTTGTGAATGCCTCAAATTCTCCATTACTACTCAAGTGGAAAGGACATACCATAGAGGAACACTTGAAATCACAGGAGGCACTACGCAGTCATGCAATTCAGGGAAAAATGAATTTGACCAGAAAAGAAAATTTCCAGGAGTTAACAACAGAAAATAAAACACTTTCTTTGATGCCTAAATATTGGAGTTTTTTCTAGGGCCTCTTAGAATCACCACTAGAATAAAACTATTGGAACTGAAAGGAACCTTAGAACACAGAATATTACATCTGGAAGAGATTGTGGAACACAGTATGCTAGATCTAGAAGAGATAGCAGAGATTATCTAGTTCAACTCTCTCATTTTCCAGCTCAAGGACCTGAGGCCCAGGGATAGGAAAATGACTTACCTAGGGTCACACTGAGCCAGAACTATAATCCAGGTTTCCCTCATTTAACAGAATGTTGAAACTTAAATTAAGTAGTTTACTTGTGTATTATTTTTCCTTACTATTAGGACTTTGGGATGAGAGGTTGGTATAATATGTAGAGAACTGACCTCAGATTCAGGAAGACCTGGGTTCAAGCCCCACCCCTGACCATTACTGGCTATGTGACCTTGTGCAAGTTATTTAACCTCTCAGGGCCACAGGCACCTCCCTAAGAACCTAGCTTGCAGAGAAGGTACCAGCCTGCATTCATTGTTACAGCAAGTTCTATATGGGAAGTTCCTTAAATGGATAAAATCGCTGATTGGTCTAAAATAAGTTAAGATTACAGATCTAAAGTGAACTGAGAAGTCATCTATTCCAACCTTTTCACTTTGCAGAAGAGGAAACTAAGGTGTGTTTTCTCCAGGGTGTTCCTAAAGTCTGGACACATAGGCAAAAATGTATATTTTCAAGAAATGAAATGAATGAAATTTTCAACATTTTAGTTAATTGGAATATTAACAAATGACATCTTCAATATGATTTCCATCATTTGTGATGCAAAGGTTGATGCGTTTTGCAAGATTCATGTGAACTCGATGCAATAACTCCACATTGCCGTCAATTTTAGCACTTTCACTCTTTATGCATTCAATCATGTTGCATCTGTGATTTTCATTGAGTACACCTTCTCCTTTAGCATACCCTGATATTCCAAATATTTCAAAATATACATTTTTGCTTATGTGTCCAGACTTTAGGGACACCCTGTATTTGGGTTTTTTTTTAAAACATCATTGTAAATTCATTGTCATGAGGCAGCTAGATGGAGCAATGGACAGAGAGCCAGGCCTTGAGTAAGGAAGATCTGAGTTCAAATATGGCCTCATACATTTACTAGCTATGTAACCCTGGGCAAGCCACTTAACCCTGTTTGCCTCAGTTTCATCATCTGTAAAATGAGCTGGAGAAGGAAATGGCAAACCACTCCAATATCTTTGCCAAGAAAACCCCAAATAGGGTCACAGAGAGTCAGACATGACTTAAAAGATTGAACAACAAAATAGGCATAACCATACTTATAGATATCTAACTCACAGGGTTGTCATGAGAGTAAAATGTAATACCCTATCTTTGCAAACTTTAAAATGTTATATAAATATTCGTTATAATTGTTTAAGGTTTCTTCATCTGCAAAATGGGGACAATATTCATATTACCTACCTTACAAAGCTGATGTGAGGGAAGAGCTTTGTAAACTTTAAAGCACTATATAAACAAGTTACTTTTATCCTTAACTTTATTTCTATTCTTTTTTTCCCTAAGGAGGAGCGTTAACAGATTCTAGAAAATAAAAAGCACATAAAATAAAAATGATGCTATGAAACAATCTTCCTTATTTATATAAACCTTATTTATCCTTTGGCTTTACAACTTGTTAGACACACGTATGAGCATCTTAATACCTTTTTTCCAAACAATGATCTAAATCATTGATTTGAAAAATGGCCCCTAAAACAATTTGTTTCCCTATCTTGTGTCTCCTTCTGTGACATAGGGGATATAGCAGGCTTGGATGTGATATTGGGAAGCCCTGAGTTCAAAATCCACCTCAGATACCCATAAGTTGTGTGACCAAGAGCAAGCTAATTATTTTAGTTTCCTTCTGTAATAAAATGGGGATGATAATGATTACACTACTTACCCTGAAGGTGTTATAAGGCTTTAAATGAGCTGCTGTATGAAAGATGCTGAATAAATGTTAGTTTGGTTTGTTGTTGTTCTTATATCACCATTAGGGATAGCCTTTTACAATAGGGTTCCTGCCTTCCTCCTTTCTAAGTTATTTCCTCTCTAATTTCTTGTCATTTCCTCCTTCATCTTGACTCAAAAATTACCATATTATTACAGCAGTTTCTTCCTCATTCTATTATCATTTAGCTCACCCTTCTCTGAAATTTCATTTATCAGTCTTTCTCTGTTTTGTTTCTGTGTGAATACTCTGAGAGTCCAAGATAATAACATATTTGGATTACTAAGCTTAGAGAAGAGAAATAACTATCCTAAATGCTCTTCAGCATTACAAAAGACCAACAACAGTCATTAGTCTGAATACTCATTGGTGTATGTCATCACAGTCCCTTCATACCATCCTAGCCTATCCAAATGAATTGAATTCAATTCAATAAGCATTTATAGACAACTAGTGTGTGCTACACAATAGGTATGTAGAGACAGAAAAGAGCCTCTTCCCTCAAAAGGCTAACATTCTATTTAGCCTACATTTCTTCATCTTGTTCATAAAGATGTCTCAAGATGCTTCTTCAGATTAGGATGGATAGCTAGCAAGAGGCCAATGGATTCTCAGTTACTTTATTTCCCAAGTTCTCATCAATGTGAGCACTCTCTCTACCAATACAGATTGCAACCCCTCAAGCCTTCTCATCTTGTCCAATTCTCGTTGGTCTTTCCTCTTTTTCTTGTAATGTTTGGTGGATGCCAATGCAGCACTTGGGCT
>CM053625.1:146083565-146106375 GCA_028646595.1 Phalanger gymnotis
TATCACAACTTGTTCAATTGATGGACGTCATCTCGGTTTCCAATTTTTTGCCACCATAAAAAGAGCAGCTATACATATTTTTGTATGTATAGGTCCTTTTCCTTTGTTCTCTTTGGGATACAGAACTAGAAGTGTTACTGCTGGGTCGAAGAGTATGCACAATTTTATTGCCCTTTGGGTATAGTTCCTAATTGTTCTCTGAATTGTTGGACCAGTTCACAACTTCACCAACAATGCATATGTCCCTATCATAAATGTTCTTGGTGATGTCTTTTCGTTTCTTCATCTTCTCAAGCTAGAAATACAGGGCTACTCCTCCGAGGGCCTGATCTCACCATTGATGGGCATGGGATCTTATACTTGCTCCATTGCTCCATTTCCAACTTTAGGTAACTTAGTGGTTGCCCCCGTAGCCCAGAGATCACCACCCTGATGCCAAACCTAGCTCAGACACATGACTGGCTTAGCTCACTGCAACTCAGAACTTCTGAGTTCAAGAGATCAACCAGTCTCAGGATCCTGGGATTACAAGCATGAGCCACCACCACCCCCCATCCCCAGCTATGCCACTTCTTAATTATACAGTTAGCTGATATGCAGAGGATGGTAGAAGGCTGTCAAATCTTCCCTTGCATTGAGAGCTGAGTTAAGAGCTCAAATTATTAAAAAAGGGCCTGCATGTAGGTAGAAAGAAGAACTTCCTAATGGTGGTGGATGTGAAAATAGCAGCAGTTGATCTGAGAAAGATCTGGGGTCTCTCACGAATTGCAAGCTCAATGAATCAGCAGTGTCATATGACATCCAAGAAACTAAGCAGTCTTAGGATGCATTAAGAGAAGCAGATTGTTGAGGGACCCAGGAGGTGATGGTCCCTCTGTACTCAGCCCTGGCTAGTCCACACAGAATTGTGTTCTGTTGTGGACACTACATTTTAGGAAGCTCAATGATAAATTGAAGAGAACCCAGATGTGGACAAATAGGATGAGAAAGGGCCTTACATTCATGTCATATGAGTATTTGCTGGGGGAACTTACTCTGTAGTAGAGAGCACAGTGGGAATGGGGAAACTGTCTTTAGGCATTTGAAGGGTTGTCCTTGGGAGGAGGGATTACATTGGTTCTAGTTATCCCCAAAGAGCAGAAATAGGAATAATGGAAGAAATCAAAACCAGAATAATGATGTAAAGGAAAAAAATTTCCCAACAATCAGTGCCATTCAAAAGGAGAATGGACTAACTCAGGATGTTCCCTTTCGGTCTTCTAGTAAAAATTTATAGACAATTTATTGGGTATCTTGTAAACGGGATACTTATTCAAGCCAGTGTGGGCTTCAGTGGCCTTTGAGGTCCCTTCTAATTCTGAGACTCTGATTCTGTGTAAAGCAGGCCCTTTAAGGTTTTCCTCCCATAGCCACATTGATGGGGTTGAATAGTCAAAAATAAGATGACCAGCTGGACTTAAGGGTATGCTGGAACTTAGTGAAGCTGACTGGTTCATACAGGAGTCAAACCAACGACTGTGGTCTCTACACAAACCTCTAATAAACAGTACAAACCCAAGGCTGATGGACAAAGAAGGAATGGGACAATTTTCAGAACTCTGCATCAGGACAACCAGGGTTCAGATCAAAAGGGGTAGATGCTGTTATATCTGGGTCAGGCCAGAACTGGGGAGTCAGAGAAGTCTTAGACTGCCATACACTTAAGAAACAGGAAGTGCTGCTGATGTTTCATGTTTTTCCATGAAAGATTGCAGAAGCTCAACCATTGTCTCCTGTTCCATCCCTGTGACTTTTTTTCCCATCATAGCCCCTCTTATTCAAGTTTGCTCCTGTTCTGTAAAATGCCTTCAAGCTCATTGATTTCATGGCATGACCATTCAAATTTGATCTGCTAAAGTGTATAGTTCTGTTTCCTACACGTGTAACAATGGCTTCAAGACAGAAACACCACTCTAACCTCTAAGAGGACAACATGGAATCACTGTTACTTTTCCCTCTAAGCCTTATTTTCTCTTTTCTAAAAAAGATAATTTTAAAAGTGCTTCCACTATCCCTTCAAGGGCTTCGATAGGTATCTGTAGAATGACAGCATCATTTCTTGTGCACAGATAAAACTCACAAAGCTCACCCCTAAAGGAAACACTAAAACCAACAAAGAGCCCCTAAAGGAAGAAAAATATTTGACACCATCTTGATCTCTCTTTACCCTGACAAAATTTTAAAGACTCTGAAGTCCTGTAGATTCTATCTCTGCACGATCTCTCATAACTACCTCCTCTTTTCCCGTCCCACTGTCACCACCCTAGTATAGTCCTTTATTATCCCTTGCCTAGATCAGTATAATAACCTCTTAACTGGTTTCTCCAACTCCAAGTGTCTCTTTCCTCTAATCCAGAATACATACCACTACTAGATCTAATTATGTCACTTCTATGCTTAAAAAACCTTCAATGGCTGCTCATGAGCTAAAAAGTGAAGTCCAAACTCCTTAGCCCTTCAGAGTATGGCTCCAAACTACCCTTCCAATATTATCCCCACACTTCCGTCCAACCCTATGTGCTAGTCAAACCAAGCTACTCACTCTCCCCTCTCAACTCTTCCTGCCCACTCTTCCCCTACTGACATATTCTGAAATTTATCTCTATGTTTTTCTTTATGCTTACAATGCTGTTCTTTCTTCTCATTTCTGCATGTTGAATCTCTATCCATCATTTAAGGCTCAGCTCTAATTCTGTCTCTTTCATGAATCATCCCAGAAGCCTAAACAAGAGATAATCTCTAATTTCTCATACTTTTTTGTACTTCTTCATGGTGCTAATTCAACTCTATTATATTCATTTGTTTTAAAAGTTTTTTTTTCCCTTTAAAAGTTTTTATTTAAAAGTTTTATTTCCCTACCCTATTTTAAGTTCCTTGAGGGTTGGGACCACATCTTATTTATCTTTGCACCTCTTCCAGTAGCCAAGTTCAAGGCATTGCCCACAGTAGGTACTCCTTAAATCAACAACAGGCATTTGGTTTGGTTTTTCATTTCAAGCCTTTGCTTTTGCTTTCCCTGTCTTATTGAGCTCTGTCCAGGGAGCACAGAATAGGAATTGAGGACCTACTATGAGGGAAACTATACATGGAGAAGGAGAGGACACAGTTTGCCTATAGTAGAATATCCAAGATGAAGATTCACCAGAACACAGAGAAACACGGATCAGGACATCCTGAGATCAGCCAATGTCCAAAAGAGCACAAGAGAGGAACTTGTTAGCAGCGAGATCTGAGACAAGGCCTAAACAGTATCTGAGAAAGATTTAGGTTTGAATAAGTATTTGGGTTTGAAGCAACTTATCAAGGAGGAATTAGCAGATCAAAGGTTAATACCAGATGTATGATTTAGAATAGAGTTCAGACTAAACCAGAGTCCTGGTATGAAATACCCAGTCATCCAGAAGAAGATAAGCTATCTTCAGAATCAAAGACAGGGATTGCTGATCTTTGACAACCACTGTGATTTATCTTACTCATTTTGATGATGGTATGCTGCTGCCCTTTGAGTGTTCCTTCACTGTGCCTCTCAACTCCAGCCTGAATCAAGACTCTGCTACTATTTAGTAGACCCTGTGGACATGGCCTCCCTCCCTGGGTCTAAACACCATTCTTTCCTTAGGGCTGATAAAAAAAAACCATAAGGCCATTTGGTTTTTGGCTGGGGTTGAATGTGAAATATGATACTCATCTTAAGACACAAATATTTGTTAGGTCAGTTCCATGGCCCAGAAGGCATATTCCATTTAACAATTCAATGAAAACAAAACAAAAAGTAACAAAACATTTCTTAAGTGCCTGCTCTATACAAGATACTATGCCATAAGCATACCAGTTTAAAAACTCCAGAAAATAACCCAAGATAGCATGCACTTTTCTTCATGTAATGTAGATTATAGGGGAAATTATTTGAAGATGGTTTTAATGGAGGGGAGAAAGTGTCCCAGAAATTCTTATTCTTTTGTGAAAGTAGAATCTTATGCATTTTCCTGGTGGAGACAATCTGCTCTACAATGGAGTGAGTGTTGGCCAGAGCTGAGCTGGCTGAGGGTAAGCACAGCGTAATATAATATGGCATAATATAATAGAGCATAATAACCACTGCCTTCACCATTCAGGAAAGACTAGGAACTAGACTTCTGTTCTGTTAACCCTCACTTCCAGCCATTTTGCTTATGACTCCACCCAGAATCCCTTTAATTCTGATAGCTTGGCCAGGCCAAAATTTCCTTTTCTGACCACCACTTCCTGTTCCTTCCTGCCCATCTATGTCAGTTTTATCTATCTGGGGTTTCCCTATCCCATTCTTCTCTGCCCTTCCATTGTGGAACCCTCTGCAGCCTTTATTCAGTTGTTAGAAAACTGCTTTTCATATTAGGCCCGTGTCCTCCCCCAAGAAGTTTCTCTCTCTCTCTCTCTCTCTCTCTTTCTCTCTCTCTCTCTCTCTCTCTCTCTCTCTCTCTCTCTCTGCATATAGATAGATAGATGTGTGTGTATACTAATATGTATATACACATATATAATCATAAATATATATTTTCTATTTACTTGTACATGTACATGTTGTACTCCTCATATTCGGTTCATATTAGGCCTCTGTCCTCCCCCCAAGAAATTACTAAATATATAATATGATTTTATGTATATATTATATGTGCGTATGTACATATTACATACATATATCTATATGTTATATGTATACATTATACATATACACACACACACATTTTCCTATTTACTTGTACATGTACATGTTGTGTTCCTTAATAGAAGGAAGGTTCCTTGAGGGCAGGGACTATTTTGTGTTTCGTCTTTGTATTCCCAGCACTTAACACAGTACATAGTAAGTATTTAATAAGTGTCCATTGAATTGAATAGGATCGACCTTATTAGTAGTGGGGAAATATATTATTCTTTTCTTTTTTACATTAAAGCAATACCAGAAAGCACAGCATGTAGAAATTATTTGAAAGAAATGATGTTCTTTTATCTTTTTCAGTGGTAAGAAAGTTTAAAAAGATGTTTTATGCCTCCTATATTAATACTGAGAGAAATGATTATTAATAACCAATGATGTGGGGAGATCCAGAGTTCTCCTCCCTTTTCTAAAGTCCTCATTTCAAGCCTCAGCACGATAGAACTTATGATAGCAGATAGGATTAACATTCTCCTCAATCTTGTTCAGACTCCAACCAACCTTACAAGAAATTTAATCTAAGGTGGGGAAGCCCATTGTCTTCTACACAGGTGTGGGTGAAGCTGGGCAATTAAAAGTAAATGACATAATCAAAGTTACATTGCCCCAGCCCCTCATTAGAATATTTCCACCTGTAACTGTAATATTCATTTTCATCAATTTTTAACCAATCAGAGCTGATTGCCACCCTCAGGAACATCTACTCTTCCAAGTGAGTCCACTGCCATGAGTCATCTTTGGTCCAAGAGAAACAGCCAGATGACCATTCCTTTTATTGATAAAATGCTAGCCTTATTAACAAAATGATTAATTACCCAGAAATTATATCTCTCAAACTTTTTAAACATCATAGCATCTACTCAAATACAGCTTTTGTTTGTTTATTAATTTTTCCCACTAATATTTGTTTTCTCTCTATTTTTTGATCTGTAATTTATTCTTCTTTATGAGGGACTGTTTAGCAGTCTTTGCCAGAAGTGAAGATTTTAGTAACCAGTTTCTAAGTCATCTCTTTTCAGATTATGCTTTATCGCCCTGTAGGAAGGCATCACATTTTCAAATAGCTTATACATGGCAACAGCTTCACTGCCTTCATATCTATGAACCAATATCCTCGCTTGACAGTCCCCCTCCCCCAAAGAATGAGCAAAGACTTTCTGATGATGTCTGACTATAGGTACTCCAAAAATGAATAGCCCTTAATCCATGCCTCTCATGGTGCACCAGTCATCTAATAATCTCAGAGTCAGGGTGAACACTCACTCCTAAACACACATAACAAAACATAATTATACAATGTTCCCTAGGGTCAGCTCGCTCCTATCTTGGTACTTACAAAGTTGCTGTCTCATATGACCATTCTTGTTGTTGAGTCATTTCAGTCGTGTCCAACTCTTTCTGACTCTGTTTTGGTGTTTTCTTGGTAAAGATACTGGAGCGGTTTGCCATTTCCTTCTCCAAGTTGTTTTACAGATAAGGAAACTGAGGCAAACAGGGTTAAGTTACTTATGCAGGGTCACACGGCTAGTTAAGTATCTGAGGTTGGATTTGAACTCATGAAGATGAATCTTCCTGATTCTAAGTCCAGTGCTCTATCCACTGTGCCACCTAGCTGCCATATGGGCGCTATTGGTGCAGGTAGGCCAGGACTCCCTAATTCACACATCAATGAATGATCCTGAATTTGTCCACAAAAGAGAGTCCTGGTGTGAGAGTGTCACTCCTAACAGTATATCTATATATAATTTTATGGAGACTTTTGCAAAGTCTCTTTGTGCCATGGCTCTCACTCAGGGGAACACTGTGAACTTCACTATCTTATTCATCTTTAAAAATCTCTCTAGCTTCTCCCTTCCCCCAGTAATGGTCTGGTAAATGTTTAATAACTAGCTCTCTGAAAAAGAAATATACATATGATATACTTTAAAATTTTATTTGCATTATTACTTTCTTAAGTAATTACTTGGGTGATTACTTTTTTCCATCACTTTCTTAAGTCTATATAATGAGCAAAACAGTAAATCAAGGCCTCATTTGTAGCATTTGCTGGTTTCTGAGATGTAAATGCTCCCACTGAAAATTTAACAATTGGCTCTTGGGAGCCTGCTTGAACTGGCTCGAATCCTCAAAGAAATCCTGGGACTTTTTGTATGTCATTTATTCTCATTTTGCTTCTCCTTAAAAGGCCCTCAGCTCCCCTGGAAGCTCTCAGGCTTATAAAGGAAATAAACAAAAAAGATTTTATTTAAACAAAATACAAAACAGGATTTAGACCCTGGCCCGTAATCAAGAATACTCTAAGTCCTGCTACCCACCAGAACCTATAGTTCATCCAACTATACTAATGTAGCTCAGAAGCAAGGGAGTCAATCTTCCCTCATGAACCTGCTCTATGCCCATAATTCAGTGCTAATAAAGGTCAGGGTCTGGGGTTGCCTCTCTGTGTTATGGATCTATACTTCATTGCACCTTGGTTCTAGTCCCTCCTCTGTTCCTTGGTTCCCCAAGTGCTGTTGTTACAGTCCTCCTGTCCCCTCTTCCCTTTTTCTTCTACCACCAGTTCATCATCCCCATGTAATGCAGGCTTTTCTCTTTCCAAGGATCATATGGTTACAATGGTCTTCATTAAGGGTCTCTCCCCACGTCCCTGTCTAGTACAGAAACTTCTTCCCTCTGGAGGGCCACATGGATGAATTAGCTTTCAACACAGGTTTCTCTCCAGGTCTCTCCACAGCTTGGTATCTCCATCCCATTTGCTCTTTCTCTAACTCCGTGTGGTATTGTTGTCATACTTAAGCAGCTCTTCTTTTGTACCTGTGTCCTGGAAGTCTCCTATGCATGAGTGGGGAGAGGTTTACCTGACTTCTTGGCACATGCCTGTTACACAAACACTTGAAGTTTGTGGTAGTTTGTTACACAAACTACTGTTTTGGTAATTGGAGCAGTCATAAGGTGTTTGCATATGATTCATATAAATAAGGGTTACATAGATTACACTGTTATCTATTCGTGCTTGTAGCAATAAATAAAAAGTGCTATTATGTTATTTCTTCTATGCACTCTTATGTAAGAGTTGGAAGCAGTGTGTTGATATGGTCATCATTCTGTTTCAAACTCTTAATTAAAACAGACACAAAGTTGAAATTGTGGAAAGTTTAAAAAACTGTAGCTGTGAGCTTCCCTTTCTGTTAAGTATGAGTAATATCCTCTCTGTAGCTATGACAACTTTTCAAATAGTAATTATTTTTTCAGTTAAAAATCATAAAAGATCAAGGTTGCCAGGGTCTGCCTTCTCACTTTACAGACAGGAAAACTAAAGCCCACAGAGGTTAAAAGAGTGTGCAAGAGTATCATGATTTTATTCATAGAGATTTGTCATTAAAAAGTAGTATACAGAAAGAAATATAAATTTTGAAAACCCACTGAAAGTTACCTAGATTATCTAATAAACAGAGAAATAAAAATTAAGACAACCTTTATGTCTACTTTAATGGCAAAATAACCCCAGAAATGGTAAATCAATGTTGGCAGGGCTACAGGGAAATAGGTTTTGATAATTTTTTTAAAAAAATAAAAACTAATAAATTATTAATGTGAATGCTAATTGTGGTAAACATTTTGAAGAACTATCTAGTAATACAATCTAATCAACAGATAACTTTAGGCCTAATGATTCCGTAGTGAGGCAGCAGAGTAGACAGACAGCTTAGCATTAAGATCTGAGGTTAAGACCTGAGTCTGACCCTGGATAAGTCACTTTACTTCTTAGTGCCACCTCCCCCTGGACAACTAACTCTCTAAGACTCTAAGTTGCAGAGATGGAGCAGAGTTAAATTGGGAGGAGTTTCCTCACCTGGGAGTTCCTTACTATACTGAAATCAGAGGTCTAGCCCCAGCCCCTATCTTTAAAAATGTCATAGAAAGTAAATAAAGACCTATCGATGCAATCATTATCTCTGCTCCTCTATATGTAAGAAGAAGAAAAAATTAGAAACAGCTATGTTTAATGTTATAGAATGGCAGACTCAACTGTGATATTTATAGAATGGAATATTATGGTGTGACCAAAAATGATAAATATGAGGCATGAGAGAAAATATGCAAAGGCCTGTATGAAGGAATGCATCGTAAAATGATCAGAATCTTCTAACACATAACATTTGAAGAAAGCACCATGGTATATACATATACATACATATAGGTAATATAACACATATATGCACATATGTACATACTGCATATGCAGTTATATATGAAACAATGTGCCATAAGATAGAGAGTTGGTCTCAGAATCAGGAAGACCTAGATCCAAATCCTATCTCTGAAACATGCCGGCTGTACTCCTGGGAAATTTCACAGTGCCCCACACAAAAATCTAAGACTGAAAGTTGCAGAATGATCACAGATATGCATTGGTGGAGGCATTTTCTTCACCAGGAAGGGATTCCCTACAATAGTAAAATAGGTCCAAATATAAACACACATACACATACACACGCATAACCCCTATACACACACACATATGCATTCATGTACATGCACACACTTGAGAGCCAAATGTAGCAGAGCGACAGTCTTAGAATGGAACAGAGAAGAAAAGCATTTTTGTTTGTTCATTTGGTTCTACTTTGTTCTATGTTGAAGGTTTACACAAAATTGTACATGTTTGTTTTCATCAATTGTTACTAAAAGTTGATTGATTAATAATTTTAAAAGTTAATTTAAAAGTTAATTGATTAATAGTTTGTAAATGATTAAGTTTATAATGAAAAATTAAAAACAAAACAGTGTACTGAATCATGAATTATGGCTTTAAAAGAAAGCTATTGGTCAATAAATAAATATTTATTAAGCAAATACTATGTTCTCGGCACTGGGTTAGGCCTTGTCAGCAATTTAAAAAAAAAGTAGAACAATGATTAATATTTATCTATCACTCAAAGATTTGCAATGCTCGTTACACTGGGTATTCCAAAAGTCATGGCTTAAAACTGACCAAAGACTTTTGGGACATCTTGTAGCCACGATTTCGTTTTGATCATGCCCCTCCCCCCTTTCCCGTGAATTACAGTACTCTGATTATAATTATCCCCATGTTATAAATGAAGACACTGGGGCTCAGAAAGGCAAAGCAATTTTCCCATAGTCATGCACTTCGTGTCAGAGAAGGGATTCAAACCCAAGTATTCCAGACTGTAATCTAGTTCACTTTCCAAACAATATAGCTAACATTTATATAGTGCTTAGCATGTGCCAGGCATTGTGCTAAGCGCTTTACAATTATTATCTATTAAATTCTCACAATGACCCTTCAAGATAGGTGCCATTAATTTCACAGATGAGGAAACTGAGGCAAATGGAGGTTAAGTGACTACATCAGATTGACTCTTTTTGGTCCTACCTTTCAACAAGTTTACAATTTAAAATAAAAACCAGCTAGTTATTGTTTAACTGTGAGTTACTGGCTTTAAGTGAAATAAAAGCAGTGGAGGGTGGGGCAGAGAAACGTTTAGAATAGTTATTCCTGAAAGTCCAAGCGAAATTCTAGTCAAGTTTAGTAGTTTTATCGCACCTGGGAGCACAGTGCTGGGTACACAGCAGAAGCTAAATAAATACTTGACAAATTGACTGCTTGGTGACAGAGAAATACCATTGTTCCTGTTACCCGACACACAAAGGAGAGGGAATGACTCCCTCAGCCACTCATTACTTCACATAGTTTCTCTGGGGCTGAATCACTGACAAAGAATTGCATAGCACAGGTGTCCCCCACATTAGGTTACAGATGGACTTAATTAGCCGAGCTGTTAACCAAACCATGACTCCCCTGACTCCACTAGGGCATTTGTATCTCCAAGTACCTATGTCCTATTCAAAGGGCTCCTTATTTTCTTTTTCCTCTTCCCCATCTAAATAACTGAGTGTCACTTACCTCTGGAGATTTGTTCATGATGCCGGTTCCTTTCAGGTTTGTCATGCCAAACAGTGCTGCTGGAAGTATGACAGTCACAGCGGGTTAAGAAGGAGGGTGGATGATTAGGCAATGTCACTTCTCAAAAGGCTACTTCAAAGACGTCATCTGACAACACACAGGAAGGCGGTGAAAGGAGTCTCCTAAAAGGCAATATTTCTAGAATGGCTCTAAAGTGAAAAATGAAGTGGATGTATATAAATCCCTAAATATGACCTCCTCACTCCTCACTAGTTTTCTGTCTACAAGCAGAGATTGCCCGAGTCTGTTTGCCAGTCTTATGCTCACTTCACAAAACCACACACACAGGGAGAAAAAAAAAGCTAGCTTACTATTCTATAGAAGTTCCTATTTCAGACAATTCAGTGAAGAATGCTATAGGCTCTGGATTTTGCATGCCAAAGTCTGATAGGTTCACATTAGGGTGAGGTGTGACTTTCTCCATTGAAAAGAAGAAGAAAAAAAGTGAACTTGCAAGCTTTCTACGTTTAAAATCCTCTTTATTATCAAAGGGTTGGATGTGATAATATAGGAAAAGTGCTTTGCAAACATTTAAGCATGTCATGATACCTCCTTAATGCTTGTGCCTTTTCTCTGACAATTTTCTCCAAATTAACTTTGTACATAGTTTTTTGCATGTGTTAACCTTGACACACGTTGTCTCACCTATTAGACTATAATAAGGTCCTTGAGAGTGAGGACTGTCTTTTGCCTTTATTTATATTCCCAGTGTTTAGCTTAGTACATGGCACATGGTAGGTACTTAATAAATGTAGTTGACAAATGTTAATTACATCATCGACATCGTTGTGGTCATCAGAACAAGGAAGTGGTCCTGGGTTCTTAAAGGCTATGCCAATGGAATAATTTGGGAAGGTCTTATTATATCAGAAAAGCTTTGAATATGCTTTGCGAGTATGGTGTCCAAGTTCCAGCCCACCCAAATGGAAGAAGTCTCATTGGTAAAAGGCTGGCCACTATATGGTGATTTTTTTTTTTTTAGCCATGGCAACCCATGAAACCATTTGTCTCCTTTCCACTTCTATAGTGATAGTGGTGAAGTAATGGGAAGAGAGCAGAGGATATGCACAGTTGTATGGTTCTTAGACCATTTTCCAAAAAACCATTGAGCTGACACTCAAATAATCAAATGGATTTGTGATCTCATCAATGTAAATGTTTTCTCCAGTGAAGCAGATCACAATCCATACATATCTGCCTGTTTTCATGTGATTCTGTTCATGTCTTTAGAAAGGAGAGACAGAGACAGAAAGACGGAGAGTCAAAGACAGAGAAAGAAAAAAGGAGAAAGATGGAGAGACAAAGACAGAGAAACAAAGAAAAATAGAGACAGAAAGAGAGACAGAGTCAAAGAGACAGAAAGAGACAGGGATGGAAAGATAGAGACAGAGATAGAGATAGAGAAAGAGAGATAGCCAGACAGAGACAGAGACAGAGTCAATGAGAACAGAAGGAGAGAGAGACAGAGACAGATAGAGATAAAGACAGAGAGACAGGGACAGAAATACCCAGAGAGAAATACAAAAACGGAGAAACAGTGAGACAAAGAGAGAGACAGAGATACAGAGACAGAGAGAGAAATTGGCAGTTAGTTTTTCATATGCACAAAGGCAAGAAGTAACATCACTTTACTGGATACTCTGGCATCTTCCCTTGTAGTGCTCATGATGAACATAAGCAAACAGATAAAACCATAGCTTATGTACCAACATCTGTTGAAGAAAATAAAAGATTTTAAAAACAGAGACTTTAAAAAAAGTCTTTTAAAATACATTTTATTGATATCTTTTGTTGTTAAATCACCTTAAGTTCTCTGTATTCCTCCCTATCTCCCTTCCAAAGAGCCATCCCATATATAAAAGTTGTGTTGTTGTTGTTTTTTAATGGGAAATCCCTCCACCTCTGCAAAGGACTAGGAAGAGGTGTCTTCTCATATCTCTTCTTTGTGGTCATGCTTGTTCTTTGTAATTTCATGACATCTCTTTTTTATTGTTTTGTGGTGGTTATTCTTTACATTTACCCTGTTTTATCATTATGTATATATTTTCTTGATTCTTCTTCACTCTACACTATTTCATGTAAATCTTTTCATGCTTCTCGGTGTTTATATATTCGTCATTTCACACAGCATAGTAATATTCTGTTACATTCATGTGCAACAATTTGTTTAGCCATTCCCCAATCCTTCAGTATCTCCTTTCTTTCTAGATCTTTGTACCCACAAAAAATGCTACTATACATATTTGGTTTATATGGAGCATTTCTTTTTATCTAAGACTTCTTGGGGTATATGCCTAGCAGCAGAGACTCTGGGTCAAAGAAGATAGACATTTTCATCGCTTTAGTTGCCTGATTCTGAATTGCTTTCCAAAATGGTTGCAAGAATTCAGAGCTCCACCAAAAATGCAGCAGTGTGCCTATCTTTCCACAACTACTCTAACATTGACTATGAAATATGGAAAGGCTATCAAGAATTGAAAAGATCTTCCATAGAAATCAATATGTACCTTGGTATATTGAGATATCAAAGCAAAGTGGGCAGCAGGGTGAAAATTAGGTTGGAAAATAGGATGTGAGATCAAGAAATGAAAGAGGCCAAAGGCTTACAAATGACTCAGATGCCTCATGCTCATAAATCATGAATACCTCCTAGAGGAACAAAGTTGTAAGACACTAGATATGGTGATCATCTAGCAACATTTCAAAAAAGTGAAAATTATTATATCTTAACAAACAACAAATGCCTGGTCACCACTATTGGGGTCATTTCAGAGCCTGCTGTCTGATTTCCGTGTATAGTTCAGTTATCAACTAGTTGAAAGATCAAATCAAAACCAACCTGGAACAAAAAGAAAAAGGTGGAAATAAGACATCGTGTGTAATTGCAACAACTCTGTATCTTTTAAAGTGGTTGTCATCACTCTTATTATTTTCATGATAAAGACATTGTCCCTATCACTACTTCTTAGAGATTTATTGATGTGAAATAATAAGTACACTGAGGAAGCTATAAGAGCCCAGAAACTGCTTTATCACCTGGGGCTGGAAAGGTAGAAGTAGAACCAGAAGAGAAGTGAAAAATGGCTGACCTGGGCCATTCCTCAAAATAGGAGCTCTGGGAGGGACTCATCAATGGAAAGAGGAGCCACGGCAGCAGAGGCATGTTGAAGTATGAGGAGGCAGCTGAGGCATGGTGATGTAGTCTAGAGGTACAGAAGCAGAACCAGGAGAGGAGATATTTCTGGCAGGCATTCACAGATAATTCCCTACATCTCTAAAGAAGTGATTTACTGAGAGATGTAGAGAATACAAGATTCTTCTATATCTATTGCTTAGTAAGTTTGAAAAGACATCTGACTTGGCAGAGGAAAAGATATCCCTAAAGGTTCTCCTCAAATAAAAGTGTCTCCAACAGAGGTTAAAATCATAGAAAATATTATGACAGACATGACCATAGAGAGCATTTTTTTTGGTGATTTACCGTTAATACAAGTGACACATAAATTGTGGAATACATGCTCACCTAAAATGTTTGCCATTGTCATGGAGGATATCACAGAATTTCAGAATAAGAAGATAACTTTGAGACCATTGACTTCATCCTGTATCTAACCAAGAATGCCCCATTAACATCCCAAACAAGAAGTCACCCAGCCTTTGCTTGATGGGTCTGCCTGCCTCAAGTCTCTCACCACTTCAGTCTATCAACCCTCTAAAGTGATTTTCCTAAAACACAGGTCAGATCATGTTACCACCACCCCTCCCCACAATAAACTCTAGTGGCCTCCTATTGCCTCCAAGAACAAATACAAATGCTCTGTCTGGCATTCAAATCCCTTCATAATGTAGCCCCTTCCTAGCTTTCCACTCTTCTTATAGCACATTTTCCAACTCTTTGATCCAATGACATAGGCCTCCTGGATGTTCCAGGAACAAGATCTTCCATCTCTCAGCTCTGGGCAATTTTCCTAGGTATCCCCCATGCCTGGAATGCTCTCCCTCCTCTACTCCAGCTTTCTTCTGTTGTTGTTCAAGTCATTTTCAGTCATGTGCAACTCTTCATGACCCAATTTAGGGTTTTGTTGTCAAAGATACTGGAGTGGTTTGCCATTTCCTTCTCCAGCTCATTTTACAGACAAGGAAACTGAGGCAAACAGGATTAAGTAACTTGGCCAGGATTACACAGCTAGCAAGTGTATAAGGCCAGATTTGAACTTAGGTCTTCCTGACTCCTGAGCCACCTACCTGCCCCTAGTTTCCTTTAAGTCCCAACTAAAATCCCATTTTTTACTAGAAGCCTTCTCCAACCTTTCTTAATTCCAGTGCCTTTCCTCTCTTAATTATTTTCTATTTATCCTATATATAGTTCACTTTGTATATATTTGTTTGCATATTGTCTCTCCCATTAGATTGTAAGCTCCTTGAGGTCAGGGACTGTCTTTTACCACTTTTTATATCCCTAGCACTTAGCACAGTGTCTAGCAAATAGGAGACTCTGAAAAAAAACATTTATTGATTGATTGAATGAAGATGTCCAGTGAAAGGATCCCCATTGCCTCTTGAATCAGTCCATTTCATAATAATTTCCTTATATTGAACCAATACTGTCTCTCTACAACTGTCCATTGATCCCCATTCTGCTCTGTGAGGCCAAGATACATAAATCTAATAGTTCTTTTTTCCTTCAAATACCTGAAGACATGTATGATCTACCTCAATATTCTCTTCTTCCTGTAAATATCTCTACTTCCTTCAAATGATCATTATATGGCCTGATCCTTCACCATCCTGTATATTCTTGTGGAGACTCCCCAGCTTATCAATGTCTTTCCTAAAATGTGATGCTAAGAACTGAACATAAATTTCTAGCTATTATCTGAGCAGGGCAAAGAAGAGTAGGATTATCTCCCTTTTTTCTGGACATTATGCCTATATTTACCTAGCCTAGGATGATGACATCTTTTTTGACTCAAATTTGACTTAAAATTTCTCTATCTTTTACCACACAGACATTTCTCTTCCATCTCGTATCTATGAAGTTGTTTTTTTCAGCCTAAGTATAGGATTTCACATTTATCTATTAAATTTTTTTAAAGTTTGTTTTTATTTCTTAGTAAATATTTGTTTTTATTAATCTCTCTCTCCCTCTAATCCCCCTTTCCCAATGAGCAAATTAAAAACAAAACAAAAATAAAGACCTCAATACATAGCTGCACAGTCTGACAAAACAAGTTCCCACATTAACCAGATCTGAATACGTATGTCTCTTTTTACATGTTAAGTCTGTCACTTCTCTATCAGATGACAAATGGCATGTTTTATCTATATTTTTTTGGACTCATGGTTTAGCATTGTGTTGATCCAAGTTCTAAAGTCTTTCAAAGTCTTTCATCATATAAATTGTTCTAATTCTGCTCATTTTGCTCTGCATCATTTTATATAGATCTTACCAGTTTCCTTTGAAACTGTCCACTTCATTTCTTATGACACAGTAATATTCCATTACATTTCTATACATGATTTGTTTAGTCACTCCCTAAGTGATAGGCACTCCCCTTCCCCTCCACCCTGCAGTTTTCAGTCCTTTACTCCACTTAGTTTCCAATTCTTTGCCACCACACAAAAGACCCTACTATAAATGTTTTTTGCCTATATGGGTCCTTTTCTTCTTTCTTTGATGTCTTTGGGGTATAGGCCTAGTAGTAGTATAGCTGAATAAAAGAGTATGGACAGTTTGGTCACTTTCTAGGCATAGTTCCAAATTGCTTTGGAGGATGGCTGGACCAATTCACAACTCTACCAATGCACTAACGTACCTATTTTCCTATAGCCCTTTCGATTTTCCTTTCTTGTCATCTTTGCTAGTCTGATAGGTGTGAGATAGAACCTCAAAGATACATTAATATATATTTTATTAATTATTAGTAATTTAGCATGTTTTTTTCATAAGCTTGTTGATACCTTGGATTTTTTCCTTTAAAAACTGCCTGTTGATATACTTTGACCATTTATATATTGGGGAATGGTACTTAACCTTATAAATTTGAATCAGTTCTTTATATATCTTGAATGTGACACTTTTGTTAGAAAAACTTACTGAAAAGATTTTTTCTTGTTACCCATTTCCTTTCTAATTTTTACTTTATTCAACTTGTTCATCCTTCATTTTCTTTTTCTTTTTTTGGCTTTTTTATTAATAAATTTATTTTTTATTTTTAGTTTACAATCATCCTTCATTTTCCAAGAGGACCAATGACAATAAGATGTTGAAGTCAGGGTACAGAAAATAATGGATGATGAGTGATGGCTTGACTTGCGCATGAATTGAATTTAAGTGAGGCTGAGTTGCACAAAGTCATCAGTTTCATAATTTCTTCCAGAATCATTGAGGTCCAGTAGCAAGACAAAAGTCAGGGTGACTGGTGAAGGCCCAGGATGTAGTGGATGACCTTGGCATCAATATTTGACCAAAGTCTAAGTGCTCCATAGTACCTGCTTCAGCTATCCTCATAGCCACTGGAACAAATTATTCTCATTCATTCACTTGGCTGGGAGCAAGAGGGAGTCTTCATATGCTTGGGGTAGACATTTCCCCAGCTCACTGGTGGATTTGTGGCCCATTGGTTACCCTCAACCTGGATTGGACCATCTGCTGAGACAGTATTATCTGAGTGTAGCCAATATGCATACCACAGCTAATGTTTGAGTGAACAGGCTTACAAGTAGTTTGATCACATATTACATTTTATAAGATATACATTAAGTGTAATATAAAATTGAAAGAAATAAGCATCAAATATTATAACCATAAAATAGACTGATTATTCATTGTAAATAAATTAATAAAAGATAAAATTGTTTCTCATATTCTTGTAAGGAGCTCATTTTGAGTACTGCCTAACTCCTATTATTGCTAATGGAGTACCATACCATCAACTTCTTCATCCAACCAGCATACCTGGACTGATATTTAATTTAAATAACACATCATTAGCTGGATCCTATCCTCCTAGGGCCCTCACTGGTATAGTATACCCTGTAGCCTTCCTGAGCCAGATGCTGGCAGACTTTATGACATTTCTCAATCTAGCCAAACCCTAGATGACTGGAAAGCTGAGTACCTATTTTCAAAAGGTATGATAGCATCTATGATAGTTGGGCAGCTAATCCAGTGGATAGATCACCAGGCCTGGAGTCAGGAAGACATGGGTTCAAATCTGGCTTCAGACTCATATTAGTTGTGTGACTCTGGGCAAGTCACTTAACTATGTTGACTTTAGTTTCCTCATCTTTACAATGAGCTGGAGAAGAAAACGGCAAACCACTCCAGTCTCTTTACCAAGAAAACCCCTCATGGAGTCAGGAAGAGCTGGACATGACTGAAATGAGTCAATAACAATAATAGCAGTAATACCATTCTTATTATCTAAGATTGCTAAGTCTGATCTTAGTTTACCCAGATCTCAGTTAATTTTCATGACTTTAACTAGTCTATTTAAAATAGCATCCTGCCATTGGGTAATAGCTCCATTCATTTGAGAACCACAGTGGCAAAAGACACACAAGAATGTTTCATTTGATACCCTACTTCAATAACAAATAGCCCTTGTTTCCAGAGTGAAATCTCCCGGCCCCGTTCAATGGGACACAGTCCAGTCTGGCTCTGTGAATGAATCACCAGTCCATAAATCAGGTAAAGTATATTTTCCTCATAAGGAAAGTTAAGGCTGTAACCATCAAGATAATAGAACATACTTGATCCTGATTGAGTTTGCAGACTAGTTGCCATTTAAAATAATAACACTGCAATATTTCAAATTCTTCCCAACTCTTTCTAGGGCCAACAAAGTGTTATTCATCAATAGTGCCAAGACGCCATTATTTACTCTCCACTCGATTGAGATTTTAGCTGATAGTCATTGAGAGGCTACCTGCGGCTGAGACCAGATGTCAGATGCTTCTGTTCCTTCATTTCCAAATTCTCCTTCCATAGAGCCATTTAAATAAATGATCGTGTCTTCTGATTGAGGTGCATGTTTTATTTTGTTCCTTACTACATTTCTAAAAAAAACAGTGGGGCAGTTGGCCTAGATTGGTTGATGCCAAAAGCCTCACACCATGAAGCACCTGGATGATGGCTGCTGCTACAACTGGTGGTAGTAGATCCAATCTCTCCCACCTTCAGAGGTCAATAGTGGCTCTTTGGGGGAAGCATAGCCCCATCTCTTGAGGTCTTTGTTAGTTTTTCTAAGAGTCTAAGAGCACTCTCAGGGACTACACCATTCTTAAAGTATGGATGGATGAAAGTGTTGACTTAATCTATTTAAGGAGCCAATTATGACATATCTCTGAGGTCCAAGTTGTAGTCATGTCGGTTATCACATCCTTGACAGAATTTTGGTTTGGAGCCCCATGGGAATTCCAGAGTAAGAATAGGTGTTTTCCTCAGACATCACTAAGATCCTTTGATTTTATATTTGAAGTTGCATGGGGAGTACTTTCTTCTGGACATTAGTCAAGAAGGACACATATTTGGTCCTGCTAAAATGTGCTTTTGGCCGTGTGGCAATCTCACTTACGTTGTGCAGCATTTTGGTCAGGGAGCTAGGGGTATCAGCCACTATAGCCCATTTTCTTTGTATACTAGGATACCAATTTTCCTATTGTGCAAATTATATCCTAATCTTGTCCTTGTCAGGGCATATATTATCAGTTCCATTGTTAAGCTAAAAATTACAGGGCTAAGAAAGCAGCCCTGACTCACCCCTGCCTGAATGTTAATGCTTGGTGTAAAGCCATCTCTAGTGAGGAAAGAAGACTTACAATCTAATAGAGTCAATAACACTAATCAACTCTTTGTGTAACCTCCTCTATGTTAGAGCTAGCCATATTGTCTTGTGTGTCATTGAACTGAATGTGTTGATTAGGCCAAGCTGGGCTACCCCACACATTTTCCTTTTATATTAGGTTTCATCCAAAATGGACTGCAATAAGTTATACTTACTACAGCTCTCAGTAGGCATGAAGGCCTTTTGATTCCTGCCAATGCATACATTTCTCATGCATGCTCTAATCAATGTCTTTTAGACAAGAATGCAGACATAGACTTTACCCATGGAAAATAGGTTTCCAGCTGGAAGGTAGATTGCTGTTAACTTTTTTTAAAAATACAAATTAAAACAGTTGTAGATAATTGCCACTTCTTCGAGACATCATATATATATATATTTATATATTTATACATAGAAACAGTGGTTAAATTATGTCTCTTTGGATTGATCTTCCAGATCCAATATTTACAGCCAGCCATCCAGTCCTGGGATTACATTCTTATAGCATTTTAAGAGATCCTATACCTAAATTACAGCAAATGGATTGTAAAAAGGGTTCCCTGACTCAACACGAGTGTCGTGATGCAGTATTAAAGTAATTGTGAGTGAAGGAGGGGGTGGCACTGGGTTTTTTAAGTATTACTGTGTCAATAAGGCATATTAGGGAGGCCTCATTAGTTAGCTTTCTATAAGCACACAGGCAATTAGCTCTCTACAGTTTTTACAACCAGACAGCTTCTTCTGCCTGGTTTAAGTGACCAGACTTTAATAATAATAATAATAATAATAATAATACAAAATGATCACATTTATTTTAAACATTCTTTTCTCCTTAAATTTTAAGTCCCAAATTCTTTCCCTCCCTCTAACCTTGCCTCCACCCACTGAGAATGCAAGGCAAAGAATTTATTAATTACGTATGTGAAATCATGCAAAATATATTTCCATATTAGCCATATTTTTTAAAAAAGCAAAAAAGTGAAAACATTATACTTCCATTTATACTCAGAGTTCATCAGTTGTCTCTCTGGAGGTGGATAGCATTTTTTCATTATGAGTCCTTTGGAGTTGTCTTAGATCCTTGATCCAAGCATTGATCAGAATAGCCAAGTCTTTCACAGTTGATCATCATTACAGCATTGCCATTACTATACACAATGATCTCCCTGTTCTTCTCATTCACTTTGCATCAGTTTGTATAGGTTTTGCCATGAGTTTTTTTTTCTCCTGGAACTAGCTCCTCTGTCATTTTTATAGCACAATAGTAGTCCCTCACAATCATATGCCACAACTTGTTCAGCCATTCCACAATTGATAGGCATCTCCTCAATTTCCAATTTTTTTCCATCACAAAAAGAACTGCTATAAATATTTTTGTATATGTAGGTACTTTTTCTTATTTTTTTAAATCTCTTTGGGATGCATACCTAGTAGTGGTATTGCTAGCCCTTAGGGTATAGCTCCGAATTGTTCTCCACAACAGTTGGACCAGTTCACAACTCCACCAGCAGTTCATTGGTACACCTATTTTCCCATCATCCTCTCCAGCATTTGCCATTTCTGATAGGTGTAAGGTGATGTTTCAGAGTTGTTTTTTTGCATTTCTCTAGTCAATAATGATTTAGAGCATTTTTTCCCATATGGCTATAGATAGCTTGGATTTTTTTTCTTCTGAAAACTTCCTCTTTGTATCCTTTAACCATTTAGCAATTGGGGAGTAGCTTTTCTTTTTATAAATTTGACTCAGTTCTATACTCAGTATATATTTGAGAAATGAAGCCTTTATCAGAGAAACTTGATGTAAAATTTTTTTTATATTACTTCATTGTTTAAAGTACCTTTTAGCAAAATGTAATTTCCTTGATTATCTCTTTTAATTTTTAATTTATCTTAATTAATTAATAGTTTTATTTTTGCTTTTGCTTTGTCTGAGGTCATGGTTGCTACTCCTGCCTTTTTTACTTCAGCTGAAGCACAACAAATTCTGATCCAGACCTTTATTTTAACTCTATGCATATCTTTCTGTTTCAAGTGTGTCTCTTGTATACAACATGTTATTGGATTCTGGTTTCTAATCCATTCCATCTACTTCCATTTTCTGGGCTATGTCATCTCGTTCACATTCACAGTTATGATTATTAACTGTATATTTCCCTCCATCCTGTTCATTTCTGTTTATCCTTATCTCTCTCTCTCTCTCTCTTTTTATCCTGTCCCTCCTCAAAAGTCTGTTTTGCTTCTGACCACTGTCTCCAATGACCCACCCTCCCTTTTATCATCTCCTTCTTAACCCTTTCCCATTCTATTCCCCTATTTGGTAAGTTAGATTTCTATACACAACTGAGTGTGTATATATATTTTTCTCTTTGAACCAGTTTTGATGAGAGCGAGGTTCAAGCATTGTCCCCCCTCCATTTTCCCTGCCATTATAAGAGCTTTTCCTTCCATGCCTCTTTTATGTGAGAAAATATGCCCCATTCTACCTCTTCCTTCTCCCTATCCCCAGTGCATCTTCAGTTTTTTTTGGGGGGGAGGGGGAGATCATTCCAGAATAATTAACTCACACCCATCACTTCTGTCTATGCAAGTTCCTTTTAATTGCTTTAATAATGATAAGGTTCTTAGGGGTTACATGTATCATCTTCCCATGTAGGTATGCAAACAACTTAACTTTATTGAGTCCTTTACGATTACTCTTTCATGTTTACCATTTTATGTTTGAATGTCAAATTTTCTATTCAGAAACGCTTTGAAGTCATCCATTTCACTAAATATCCACTCCCTGCCCCCCCCCCCCCACCGTCCCCAGAAGGATTATACTCACTTTTGCTGGGTAAGTTGTTCTTGTGATCCTAGATCCTTTACCTTCCAGAATACGATATTCCAAGCTTTCTACTCCTTAAGTTATTAAATCTTGTGTGATCCTGACTGTGGCTCTATGATATTCCTATTGTTTCTGGCTGCTTGAAGTATTTTCCCTTTGATCTGGGAGCTCTGGAATTTGACTATAATATGCCAGGGAGTTTTCATTTTGGGATTTCTTTCAGGACAGATTTCAGGTGGATTCTTTCAATTTCTATTTTATTCTCTGGTTCTAAGATATTGGGACAGCTTTCTGCTTGATAATTTCTTGAAATATGATATTTAGGCTCTTTATTTGATCACGGCTTTCCAGTAATTCTTAAATTATGGCTCCTTGATCTATTTTCTAGGTCAGTTGCTTTTTCAATGTGATGTTTCACATTTTCTTCATTT
>CM053625.1:146106875-146124569 GCA_028646595.1 Phalanger gymnotis
TACTTCTACACAGTAAGCTCTGTCACACCAGAGTTCTTCTCCTCCAAGAACCACCAATCAGGACTGCAACCCAGATCCAAGCAGGGCAAAGCAAGTGAATCTTGCCTCTGCACCAGCAAAGTGCTCCTTGCACTCCTGCTGTGATCCACTGCTTGATTCTTCCTACCATGAGGGCCTGGGGCAAGAAGCAGCCACAGCTGGAGCTCTGGAAGCAGCTGCAGGAGCTTCTTGCTGCCCCTCAAGAACCTCTGTGGTCCCAGGGCTGGGGCCAGACTGTGAACTTCTCTCACCTAGATCCAGCAGTTTTCCCACTGACCTGCTAAGTTGTCTTTGGTGTTTGTGGGTTCAGAAGTCTGATAACTGCTACAGCTCAGTGATTCATGGCCCTAAGTCCTGCTCCGGCCAATCTATTCCTGGCCTGGTCATTCCTGGTGTGGTGCCTGCTGTACTGCACTCCACTCCTAGCACAGCATGATAGACCTTTCGCAGTGACCATCCAGGCAGTCCTGGGCTGGAGACCTGCTTCTCGCTGTTATTTTGTGGGTGCTGTAGCTCTAGAATTTGTTCAGAGTCAATTTTTTATAGGTGTGTGGAGGGATTTGGGGGAGAGCTTAAGTGAGTCCCTGCTTTTCAGCCACCATCTTATCTCTTTCTTTAACTCTTCCAGGAATTTTTGCTGGGCTTGAGTCCAATTAGTTTCTTTGAGGCTTTGTTTGTAGCTGTTTTCACATTGTTTTCTTGAGTTCTTGGCTTGGTTTTCCCTGCCACTGTAGTAGTTTCTCATGGTCAAATTATTTTTTTTGTTGTTGTTTGCTTACTTTTACAGCCTATTACTTGACTTTGAACTTTACGTTAAAGTTGGCCTATGCTTACCTGGGGGTGGGGAGACACTGTTCCAAACTTCAGGCTTTTTCATGCTGCTATTTTCAGAGCTAGTTCTGAGGAGCTCTACAAGGTTTTCGTGCTTTCAAGGTGGTGTGTGATCCTGGGAAAGTCATGGTCACTGCTCTCCTGGTCTGTCTGCATTTGGATGTTTATCGAGCCCTAGTTCACTGCAGCTGCATACACTTGTTCTCCTCTCTGCCTTGCAACTGTGACACTGTTTCCTTGTGACCCCGAGTGCTCTTCTCTGCCCTGAAACTGAAACCCAGAATTGTATATGAGCAATAGAATTGCCAATCAGTGCTAGCAGCACCCAATGCCAGCAAAGTATCCCCTGTAATCTTTTTCTCATTAGTTGTCTGACCCCCTTACCATTTCTGGGATGAGAGCTTCTAAAGTTGCTCTCCTGCTGCTGCATTCACTATTGTTGCTGCCATGTGTGTGGGCTCCAGACAGGCCTCCACCGTCTTGTCAGACTTATGCTGAACTCCTAAGTTTTCTTAGGCTGGAAAAAATGTCCCACCTATAATTTTTTGTTGGCTCTGCCACTCCAAAATTTGAACTGAAGCATCATTTTAAAGTTTTTTGGAGGGGCCTGTTGAGTTTAGTTATGGTGCTGCCCCTCATCTGCCATCTTGACTTTGCCCCCAGCAGATTCAGTATTACTTTGGACGTAATTACATGTAAAATATCTCTGCATGATAAAGTTTAATAAGATGGTCTAAAACCTGGTCCACTCTTACAACTGTCAAAAGTTTTAATTCACTCATCCTGAAAATAGGCTTATTGTAGATAGATGGAGTTATTAGATGGTGCTTTATAATTTGAAGTATTGCTATTAATTTTCTTTTTTAAACATTTCATTTTTGATTGTTTCAGTTTCTTCTATAATGTCACCACTTGTGTTTATTTTTGGTCCTAAAATATTAACTTCCTTTTTAGTTTCCTTTGTACATCTATCTTCATTAGATAGTGTTACCCGTTCTGATATTAATTAGTTCCTAGTTGCTGACTTTCCCAAGCTACCTGTGACTGTTCTTGAACAAGCAAAGAAAAGCATGTAAGAGAAGATTTGCCTTATCATTAACTGAGGCATACAAGATCTTTTGACTAAATGTGGACCATAGATAAATATAGGTAGGTATATTCAGAATCACAGACTTCATTGCTGGTTTAAGTTGGAGCATATACGTGTTTCCTTGATGTTTTCCCATTCTTTAATAGTGTAGAACACAACCTGACATCTGATGCAATGAAAGGCCAGCCTGTATCCATGGCATTTTTGTTAGTGTTTGAAGAAATGTTCGTGCTTGTTATAGACTTTTGGAATTAGGTCACACATTTAGCACCTAAAATCTATAACCAATGGGAAGTATATTATATAATTTTCTTAATTATTTATTTATTTATTCTTAATTATTTATTTATCTTTGTTTGAGGCCATCATCTCAAGGTTGGTCTTAGTTATATTATCTAAATTAATAGAGGATAAAAGTTAACTTTAAAATATATTAATAAACTCCTAATTTAATCCTTGTAGTTAAAAAGCTATCTCTAGCTCCTTTTTCTACTATTATTCCTCATGCTAAATCTAACCATGTTGCTCACCAAAAAAAAAAAAAATCAACTATCCCTATTTACCAACCTATTTCTTACCTCATTCTATCTCTTATGACTATTCCTGTTTATTCTTCCACTATTGCATTCCAGACTTCTCTAGATCTTAGTCAGTAGTAAAGTCTATTATAAAGCAGATGTATATTTAAAAATTGATGATATTTTAAAAAGAACATTATGGTGTAGTTGGTGATCAAGTCAATATTGGTTAAAATAGATCAAAGCAACTATTATTTTTTGGACTGGAAAAAATTAACATCTTTTTAAATGAAAGTGCAGGGGCTGTTAAAATATGCATGAAAGTATCAACATTACAATTAATTAAATTATTTTTTAAAATGTAGAAAAGAAAATCATATAAATGGCAAATAAATTTTGCTAAACACAAAGAATGGGGTAGAAAAGTAGTCCAGTTTTCCTAGTTATTCATTTCCCTTCTAATTTTTATTACATTAAATTTGTGCAAACTTTTGAATTCTATATAATCAAATTGTCCATTTAATCTTGTGTAACCCTCTCCGTTACATGTTTATTCATGGACATTTCCCCTATCCATAAATCTGAATGCTAATTCCTTCCTTCCTTACTCATTTTGCTTATCATGTGAATATATGATCTTTAATAACTATGTCATGTATCCATTCAGAGCTTATTTTGTTGTATGTGTAAGGGGTTGGTCTAAACTTATTTTCTGCCAAACCACTGTCCAGTTTTCATAGAAGTTTTTGTCAGATAATGAGTTCTTTCTCCTAGCAATTGAGGTATTAGGTCAGTCAGTTAATGAGCATTCATTAAACACTGAGTATGTCAGGAATTGTGCTAAGCACCAGAGATATAAAGAATAGCAAAAGACAGTCTCTGACCCCCAAGAAGCTCAAAATCTAACATTCTTCTAAACACTATGCTATTGTGTTTGCTTCTAGACATTTTGTACTTAATCTGTTCCACTGATCAATTTCTCTTTCTATAGCTAGAACTTGTAGCACTATGTTAAATATAGTGGTGATAGTGGGCAACCTTTCTTTACCTCTAATCTTATTGTGAAGACCCCTAATTTTTTTTCTATTACATATAGTGTTTACTCTTGGATATAGAGAAATACTATTTACTATATTAAAGGAAAGCCCATTCCTTTAATTTCTAGAATTTGTAATAAAATGGATAATGAATCTTGCCAAAAAGGTATTTCAGCATCTATTAACATGATATATTTTTATTATTTAAATTATTAACATAATTTATTGCATTTAGTTTTCCTTATGTTGAACCCACCCTACATTCCTGATATAAACCCATGGTACATGCTTTTCCTAATTTGTCATTGTAGCTTCCTTTCTAATATTTTATTTAAAATTTTAGCATCTCTGTTCCATTAGAGATATTGGTCATTAGAGATATTTCTCCACTTTGTCTCTCCCTGATTTGGTTATCAAGACAATATTTATATCATAGAAAGATATTGGAGGGATAACTTATTTAATTATTATTGCAAATAGTTTATATAGTATCAGTCTTTGTATGTATGTATGTATGTAATTGTTCTTTGACTTTTTGTTAGAATTCACTTTTAAATCATCTGGTCTTGAAGTTTTTTTCTTTGGCAGTTCAGCTTCTTTTTCTGATATTGAATTACTGAATTAATCTGTTTCTCTTTTTGTTAATCTAAGTATTTTAGATTTTTATAGGCATTCAGATATTTCCCATAAGTTATTAGTTTTGTTAGCATATAATTATGCAAAAATAATTTTACTTCCTCCACTGTTGCTTAGAGTTCTTTTTCTTTTTTGATATCAACAATTTGATTTTCTTCTAAAAAAAATCAGGTTAGCTACTTTTATTGTTTTTTTTTTTAAAGAGCTTCTAGTTTAATTTATCAATTCAATGGTCTTATTGCTTCTAATTTTTACTAATTTCTTCTTTACTTTTAATAATTTCTTTTTTATTAATTGATTAGGGACTTTAAAATTTGCGGCTGTTCAAGATTTTTTTAGTTGCATGCACAATTCATTGACTTATTATGTCTCTCTCTTTTTGATGATAGCATTTAAAAATGTAAATCTTCCTCACATAATGGCTTTGTTGTATTCTGTAAGTTTTGTTATATTGTCCCAATATTGCTGTTTTCTTTGATTAAATTTCCTTTTCATTTTAATAAATTATTCCTAATTAAATGTAAAACAATTTTTAACATTTTTTAAAATTGAGCTTTAAATTTTCTCCTTTCTCTCCCCCCTCCCTGAGATGGTAACAATTTAATACATATTATACATGTGTCATCATGCAAAACATATTTCCGTATTAGTCACGTGAAAAAAAACATAGGACCACCTTCCCAAAAGAAAGCCTTAAAAGAAAAAATAGTATGCTTCTATCTGCATTCAGACTCCATTAGTTATTTCTCTGGAGGTTCATAGCATGTTTCATCATGAGTCCTTTGGCACTGTCTTGGATCATTCACTCAAAATTGATCATCCTACAACATTGCAGTCACTGTATACAATGCTCTCCTGGTTCTACTCACTTTATTTTCCATCAGCTCCTGTCAGTCTTGCCAGGTTTTTCTGAAATCATCCTTCTTGTTGTTTCTTACAGCACTATAATATTCCATTACAATCATATACCACAACTTGTTCAGCCATTCCTCAATTGATGGACATCCCTTCAACTTCCCAATTCTTTGCCACCACAAAAATAGCTGTATTTCTTTTATAAATCCCACCTGGTCATGATCCTTGGGATATGTTGCAGTAATCTCCTTGCTAGTATTTTATTTAAACTTTTTGCCTTAATAATCATTAGAGAAATTGGGCAATAGCTTTTTTCCTCTGTTTTCACTCTTCCTGGTTTAGGTATCAGCACCATATTTGTGTCATAAAAGGAATTTGGTAGGACTCTTCTTTCCCTATTTTTTTCTAATAGTTTATATGGTATTAGAATTAATTGTTCTTTAAATGTTTAGTTGAATTAACTTGTGAATCCTAATGCTGGGGATTTTTTCTTAGGTAGTTTGTTGATGGCTTGTTCAATTTCTTTTTCTAAGATGGGGTTGCTTAAGTATTCCATTTCCTTTTCTGTTAATCTGTGAAATTTATATTTTTGTAAATATCCATCCATTTTGCTTAGATTGTCAAATTCGTCGGCATACAAGGGGGCGGAGCCAAGATGGCGGCTGGAAATTTGTTGGCATACAGTTAGGTATAATAGTTCCTAATAATTGCTTTAATTTCCTCCTTCTTGGTAGTGAATTCTTCCTTTTCATTTTTTGATATTGGTAATTGGATTTTCTTCTTACTTTTTAAAAATCAAATTAAGCAATGATTTATGTATTTTATTAGGTTCCCCCTACAAAACTAGCTCCTATTTTTATTTATTAGTTTAATGGTTTTCTTACTTTCAATTTTATTAATCTCTCCTTTGAGTTTCAGGATTTCCACTTTGGTGTTTAATTGGGGATTTTTAAGTTGCTCTTTTTTATACTTGCACTCTGTCTCTGCATACTTCTAATTGCCTTAATAGTGATAAAGTTCTTAAGAGTTACAAGTGTCATCTTTCTGTGTAGGAATGTAAAGAGCTTAACCTTATTGAATCCTTTGTGTTTTCTCTTTTCTGTTTACCTTTTTATGCTTCTCTTGAGTTTTATATGTGAAAATCAGATTTTCTGTTCAGCTCAGGTCTTTTCATCAATAATGTTTGAAATTCTTCTATTTCATTGAAGATCTATTTATTCCCCTGAAGGATTATACTCAGTTTTGCTGGGTGGGTGATTCTTGGTTGTAATGCTAGCCCTTTTGTCCTCCAGAATATCATATTCTAAGCCCTCCAAGCCTTAAATGTAGAAGCTGCTAAATCCTGTGTAATCCTGACTGTAGCTTCATGATATTTGAATTCTTTCTGCCTGCCTGTAGTACTTTCTCCTTTACCTAGGAGTTCTGGAATTTGGCTATCATAATCCTGGGAGTTTCCTTTTTGGGATCTCTTTCAGGAGGTGATTGGTGAATTCCTCTAATTTCTATTTTACCCTCTGTTTCCAGGATAGTTTTCCTTGATAATTTCTTGAAGTATGATGTCCAGGTTCTTTTTTTTTAAATGATGGTTTTCGGGTGGCCCAATAATTCTTATCTGTCATTAATCTATTTCTCTGGTCAGTTTTTCCAATGATATAGTTCACATTTTCATCTATTTTTTCATTCTTTTAATTTTGTTTGTTTTTTGGTGTCTCACGGAGTCATTAGCTTCTACTTGCTCAATTCTAAAGTTTTCTGTTGTTTCTATACTTTGTTTTTTGATCCACTAGTTCTTAAGCATTATGGTATTTAATCTCTAAGGGCCCTTTATTGAATGTAATTTTTATTGTATTATGATCAGTAAATTGTTTAGTGTTTCTGATTTTTCTACACGTTGTTTTTAATATTACATTTCTTAGATTTTTTTCTATCTTATAATTTTGATGATAACAAAAGGTGGACCTTCTCTCTCTCCTCCCTTTTCCTTTCCCTTCTCCCCTTCTCTTTCTCCTTCCTCTCCCCTTCTCCCCTCCCTTCTCCATTCTCCCTCTCCCTTTGTCTCTTCCTTTCTCCCTTTCCCTTCTCCCTCTTCTCTCTCCCTTCTTCCCTCTTCCTTTTTTCTTCTCCTCCCTTTCTCCCTCTCCTTTACTCTCTTTACTTCTCCCTCTCTCCCCTTTCCTTCTCTCTCTCCCTCTTCTTCTCTCCCTGTCCCCTTTCTTCATTTCTCTCTCTCCTCCCTCTCCCCTTTTCCTTCTTCCCTTCTCCCTCTTTCTGATTTCCTTCCTCTTCTCTCCATTACCCCTTTTCTTTCTTCTCTTCTTCCTCTCCTTTCTTCCTCTCTCCTTTTCTCCCTCTTCCTCTATCCCTCTCCACCATTCCCTCTCCTTCTTTCCTTCTTCTTCTTCCTCTCCTCCTCACAGGTACAACAGCTTGAGCATCATCCCTGCTGCTTTAGGGAAGCCAGTCCGGGATGTTGCCACCAAGGCAAAGGCCATTGGCATCCACAGTAACTTGTCCGGTCATCTGCTGCAAAGTGGAGGGATGCTAATTGTCAGCAAAGGTGGTGACAAGGTGCTGCTGCATTTCATCCAGAGCTCGCCTGGGGATTATGTTCTCCTGGAATCCGTCCTCCAGACATTGGGCATCTCTGCAGACACTCACTCCGGTGAGAAGCCTCAGTGCACTGAGGACTTGTGTACGAAATGACGGGCACTAGACCCGGAAACTCCTGTAGACTGTCTCCTCCTCCTGAGTTTCTTCCACGAGAGGGTCAGACTGAAGAGCCCCTTCACAGGAGGCAGGGGTAGAGCCAAGATCTGCTTGTGAGCCTGAATGCTATTAATTAAAATTGGGTTATCGAGTGAAAAAAAAAAAGGAGGTGGAGTATGTCTAAGTATCGCATGAGTGCTCTTGAACGGTTAGAAGAACTACAGAAAGGCCTTCAGTATATAATGTGAAGCACTAATTTTCAAAAAGACAAGGATGAGGATTGGATAGAATGAGAAAGTTTGGATGAGATACAATCTACACCAGTAGGGAGAGTACCGTACACTGATTAAGTTGATGAGAAATATTAAAAGCAAGTACAGGTCATTGCTCCCATGCTCCATATCCAATCTAAATTCTCACTATGCAAATATTAACATTCAAATCTAGGCAGAATAATCTCTTCTGTCCCCCAAAAAGCAATGAAAAATCACGGAAGGCAGGCTGAAAAAGGCTGAAGCATACTATAAAGGATAATTTGTATGGAAAAAGTGGTATAAAAGACATCAGCAAGTACATGTTGCAAGAATGAGGCATAAACAAGATGGAGAGATTCAGATCTGTACTTGTGTCCATAAAACACTCCAAGAGGAAAGTCTCAAGAGGGTTGGTAGATCCCTTATGGAAGATTGATGGAAAAATATGAACAGCAATTACACAGGATGAGAAGGTGTGGAAGGGTAGCAGTCTGCATACCCAGAGGGGCCTTATTGTTATTAGCATACCACACTCCATCTCATCTCTGGGACTTTACACTGAGTGTTCCCCCTTTGCTGGAACGTTCTCCCTACTCACCTTCAAGTCTTAATCTCCCTGGTTCCCTCTAAGACTCAAGTCAAATGCCACCTTCTGCAGGACTCCCCAATTAGATTGTAAATTCCTTGAGAGCAAGGACTTTCTTTTACCTTTCTTTGTATCTCCAGTGCTTAGCACGGTGCCTGGTGCATAGCAGGCACTTAAATGTTTATTAACCGACTGATTCCAAGTGCTCCTATCCCAGAGATACTGTTAATAAAACATGGAAAAAGTCCAAATCTTCTGGCCAAGGCATTGGAGAAAGAAGAGAAGAGGCCAAGTCCAAAGACAAGTTATTCACTTCCTTGCCCAACCTCCCCCCCTCCCAATTCTCCCACCCACAGAGACTCCTTCACTATTCATTCCAAAATCTTAGCTCCAGAGGTAGCTAAATATTTTGTAGAAATGAAATTATAGGGAATGATCATGTTTACTCAGCAAATTTGAACAGATTTCCTGTCTAATGTCACTCCATTTCATCCAATGGCTTTTAAGGGCTGTTATAGATAGAATTTATGTAGTTTTAAGGTTTACTTAATGCTTCACATGTCATTTCACTTGATCCTCACAACTACCCTGTGAAGTAGGTGCTATTATTACCCTCATCTTACAGATAAGGAAACAGAGGCTGGGAAAGGTTAATTGACAGGTAGCAATTGAGGCAGGTTTGGAACTCAGATCATCCTGTCTCCAAGTGTAGGTCTATATCCATTACGCCATGTACCTGCCTAATCAAACATCTTTGATACATATTTTCAACTAGTTAAGGTAACAGGGTATAGGTTCTTATCACTTTGAATAGGGTAGGGCAATTGATCAACCAACTCAGTGACCCCCCACCCTTACACCTAGATCTCAACATTACCAAGAGATGTTCCACTCATTTAAGTTGGAAACTCTGACATATCCTTATATGTCCACAACCTCTGATCATTTTCACCCCTCCTAAACTTGTTCTTCCATCTCATTGAAACCTCTAATCCCTCTACTTCTCATTATTTCCTCAGGCTATCATCTATGCTCTGACCTTCCTCCCTCAAATCTCAATCCTACAGTTAAGTCATTTCAATGCTACATTGCCCTCTACTCCTGAATCCCTTCTTCCCTGGTCCTGTCAGTGTTCTCTTCTTGCCAAAACCTTATCCCTGGAGGGGCTCCTATCTGCCTCCTCTCCTCCTGCTCACAAGCCTGCCAAATACAGCTGAAAGTCTCACAACTATGTCGACCAAATACATTGAAAATTCATGTTATCTAATCTCAACTGGACCCTCCCTGCAGCAAGGCGGTTCTTTTATTTCTCTACAATTTCCTATCTCACTTCCCACAGAAGCTCTTTCAAAACTTCCCTTCTCTCCTCACACCTCCCAGTCTTTTCTCTCCCACCTCTTTCTCAGCTGAGGACCTTGCTTCTTATTTTACTGAGAAAATTGAGAACATTCGGTGTGAGCTTTGTCATCTCCCATTCTCTTTATCTCAAAACCCCATGACATCATCTCCCACTCTTTTCTACTTTTCTCCTCTGACAATAAATTGGTCCTTCTTGCCAAAGCTTCATGTTCACTTGATCCCCCTTGCTAGTCCTCTCCAGCATATTGTATCCTCAACCATCTTCTTTCTCTCAAATCTTCAACCTCTATCAAATGGTTCCTTCCTTACAGTTTTTAACTATACCCCTTTTCCCCAACCTTAAAAAAACAAACAAACCCTTCACTATACCCTACAATCTATTCAAGGTAGCCTTTATTTCCTCTCTAAACTCTGCAGTCTTGCTTCTGACCTTATCACTCAATTGAAACTTCCTGATCCTGCCCCACCCCACTTCCCCTGCTGCTAGTGCTTGCCCCTTGAGTTTAACTGTTTTCAACTTATTAGTAGACAAATAGGACAGCTAGGTAGTACAGTGGATGAGTGCTAGACCTCAGCTCAGGAAGACTTATCTTCCCAGGTTCAAATCTGGCCTCAGTCACTTGTTAGCTGTGTGACTCCAGGCAAGTCACTTAACCGGTTGCTCAGTGTCCTCCTCTTTAAAATGGGGTCGTGAAAAGTTGGACACAACTGGACACTTATTTGTGTTTATTAACTTTCTACTCATGCTGTTTATTCACATGCATTTGCCTCCCTTGTTAACGTAAGCTCCTCCAAGTAGGAACTGTTGCTTTCTTTATATTTGTAACCTTGGCGGCTGGCACACAGTATGAATGTAATAAATGTTTGTTGAATGGACTGATCAGTTGCACAGGAGGCAGAACTGCCACAGTGATGAGATCATGGATGTTTGTATAAGGAATACTTTCTGAGCAAGCATAAGCAACAATAAAGTAGCAGATAATAACAGGACATTTCAATGTATCTAGAGCTGTAGCAAGAAACATCTTTGTGAGCAATGCCCCCCTCCCTTTTCTTTAGCATAATTTTTTTTTTCTTATACCTTCACCAGCACAATATTAATGAGCAGGGCCACACTTTTCAGAATAGGAGGTACTCTAATAATTTCTCAAAAATCCAAATGATTGCTTAATATGGAGAAAACCTCTCATGCTTAGATTCTTTGGTTTTCTTATCTATGAAGAAGAATAAAGTGGAGATGAGGGATCAGTTAAAGCATGTCCTTATCCTATAATTCACTCTTTTCCAAAATGCCCGTGGGCCAAAATGCTAACCTTAGATGATAAGATTATTGGTATCTAATTGTGTGTACAAATGTATACATCCTAAACACCTATGTGAATCTGCGTGTAGGCAATTATTAAAGATTTCTAGTTACTCAGTAAATTTGAAATGAAGAAGTAAAGGGAGCATCTACTGACAGTTTGGTGCAAGAGAAAGGGGGATCTAGTTCTAATGATTTTTAACCATAAAAGTCCAAAACGTGCAGAGCTGTTTTGCATGTTACACGCATTCAATTAATTTCTACAACTAATTCTATTTTGGTTAGCCTTATCAAATTAACATTTTGTGTACTTAGCACATTCTTCTGGAATTTTGGCCATGGGGCCCTGCTGACCTGATTTGTGACTATCAACTGCCCCTTCTAGTCAGGCCTCCATTGTGATTTGCTTCCCTCCCTGGTCTCAGGCCATTTTCTTGACCTAAGGGCAGGGGCTATCTTTTTATAGTTCTAGCTAGCACTTAGCACAGTGCTTGGCACTTAAGTGCTTAATAAATGTTTTTTCATTTATTCATTCAATTTCACACAGGGATCATTTGTGTATGTTGCTTATGCTTATTATCTGTATAAAAGTTCCCCTTCTATATTCTTAGCAACCAGAACAGGCTTCTGCACATATTATATACTTAATACTGAAAAACAGAAATTCTGGAAAAGAAAGAAAAGGGAGTGGAAGCTCCCACTAGTAGAGGCTTTCCACTAGGGAAAGATCTATGGTCATAGAATCAGAAGAACTAGGTTTAAATCCTGGCTACATTTACTAGCTGGGTGACCTTGAGGCAGAGTCACTTCACCTGAGTCAGTATTCTGGTCTGTAAAACTGGACCAATGATAAATGCCCCTTCATCAGGTTGTTGTGCTTTGTCTCATATTGCTACTTAGTTGTGAATTTTTTTATTCAGTAAATCCTCTGTTAGGATATTCTTGGTTTGGGAAGCTTTTATAGTCCCTTTGCAAAAATATTCTATAACAGTATTTTCCCAATGTCAAAGAATAATTTATACCTTCTCTAAATAGCTTTGAAAAACCTAAACTTCCTACATTTATCAATAAATTTTGGGGGAAAATCTAAGCAATTACTCTAGATTACTTTACAATGAGAAAAATTACTATCTCCAAAAATCTGTAAGAACTTAAGTCTTAAATATTGTTAGCATTTTACAAGCTCACCATTGAAAACAAGTTTTTTCTTATGTGTTGTGACAAGAATAATGATGGCAAATGTTAATTGTTCTAGGAAATTTGGTGGCTTTATGAAACATCCTGTTCTTGGTTTAAGGTAGCTAGGCTGAGTTCAACAGATACCCCAATCAATTTTTCATGGATTTACCTAACAGCATAAACTGAGGTGTACCTGTGACTGTACTAAGTATTTTTTTTTAAATTAAGCCTTACTCCTTGGTGAAATCTCTCATCTTCACTTTGCTCTGATCGGTCTAGAAACTAGGGCTAATACACATATCAAAGCCTTTATGGCTGTATTCTACTTAATAGTTATGTACAAGGAATTAATTATCACTGTTTGGCCTGACACCTTTAACTCTGAGATTATCTAGTATTCACTTTTAAACAAGCTACAAGTAAGGGTTCTAACCTGTATTTTTTTCAGTTTTCCTTCCCTCTCCACCCTTATTCCCCTCACCTCCACTGGCATGAAGAGAAACAGCTGAAAACCTATGGAAAAAAAGACAGCACTAGACAAGGTGTTCTTTAAGGTCTTTTTCCACTGGTAACAATCCATCCACTATTTTTGTGCTGTTTGGTTTTCCCACTTTTAGTGCATTTAGTCATTTAGTGCTTTATACCTTTTCTTAATTTTACAATCACTACTCAAGTAGTCTACAAACAACAATCTTTAAGCATCTTCTCAGAGATCAGACAAGGGAGCGAAGTGGAAAGAATGAATATAACTGAGCTCTTCCCCCACATCATCTCCACAAAGACCAAGATAGCCCAATAGACCAAATCCTGATTAGAAAATGCAAGGAAAATAATCTGGCTGAGGTTGGCAGAGAGAGACAAATAAAGGTATGGAGACATGGAGGGACCGGTGTCTAACCAGGGGCACAGGTGGACTTAAAGAGTGGGCACTAAAGAGGGGTATGACCTTCAACAGAGAGCAGGAATAGGTGTTAATCATATCCCAGAGCTGGGTCACACAACTGACTGAAAAGGAGACCTGTGCCTAAAGGCGGTGGTCCAGTGCAAAGCATGGTCTCAAGCCCTCAGTTGTGTACTGACCAAACAAGTAGAGAAGCAGATTAGGGTCTCAGAAATAGTTTCCAGCCTAAAGCCAAAACCAAGTGGGAGTAGGAGCTGCAGTTCTGTCACTCTGAACCCATGGAGCTTCGCAGCTGGCTAACAGTAGTTGAGTCCAACAGCAGTCTACTGAAGCTCCAACCCCGTGAAGGGTCACAGAACCAAACCCACATCTGGAACTTGGAGAGTTCAGACCACAAGAGCAATGCTTGTAATCTGTCCTGCATCACTCCATTTTGGACTCACTGAAAGCTTGTAGATCTCCAGCCTGAGCTGTCCCTGAAATCTTTGAATAAACAACACTCAACACCACAAGAAAGCAAGACCAGGGGCAGCCCATCCATTCCCTCCAGAAGAGTTCAGGACCTGATCTTAACACAAAGCCAGAAGTCAAGCAACACTGAAAGAATGAGTAAGCAAAAACAAAAGAATCCTACCATAAAGAGCTACCAAGGCAAAGAGGACAAACCCAGAAGAGAATGATTCCAAAATATCTACAAGCAAAACCTCAGAAGAAAAACACAGCTTCCCTAATGATTAATTAGAATACCTGGAAGATTTTATAAGAGTTCAAAAAAAGAGCTAAAAATGATTTTACAAATGAGTGCAGAGGAAACAATTGGAAAGGAAATCAAAGTGTTGGTGGAAAATAAACAAGAGTTATGGGAAAAATAACTGGAACAAGAATTAACAGTTTGGTGCAAGTAGAAAGCAAAGTATAAGGTATCAAAAATATCTAACGTAGAAAATAGATCAGGGAGAAATAATTTAAGAATCATTAGACTACCACCCCACCATCACTACCAAAAAAAAAAGAGCCTAAACATAATATTTAAGTAAACTATTAAAAAATATTACAAAGATCTAGAAACAGAGAGCAAGGTTTAAAGAATTCTCTGGTCCTCCTAAAAAAATCCCAAAATGAAAACATCCAGGAATATTACAGACCAAATCCAGGATTTCCAGGCAAAAGAAAAAAAAACTTAAGTATTTTCTCTATGGTAGCTACGTACCTTCTTTTGATCTTTGAGCACATAAGGACCCTTTGGGCATTGCTGTAACCAAATACAATAGATGAAATTTGGATTTCTTTCTTTTTTTTTATTTTTTGCAAGAGAGAAAGGCAGGGCAATTGGGATTAAGTGACTTGCCCAAGGTCACACAGCTAGTAAGTGTGTCATTGTGTCTGAGGCCAGATTTGAACTCAGGTCCTCCTGACTCCAAGGCCAGGGCTCTATTCACTGTGCCACCTAGCTGCCCTGAAATTTGGATTTCTTAATAAATCCAATCTCATGGATGAGAATAAAAGGTAACAGAAAAAGGTATAAAGCAAAAGCTGGGGAAAGGCAAGGATGAGAGTGAGGCAGATAAAAAAGAAGAGGGTACAGAAAGTATCAGTGTAGAAATGTAGGAAAACAACGAAAGGAAATATGAAGACCAGAGAAAAATAACCACACAGATTAACAGTGACAGGAAATTCTGAACATAAAAAAGATGAGAGAAAAAAAAGATTTTCTGAGAAGGTAGGCACATTTAACAGTAAAAAAGTTCAACAAGAGAAAGACAAAAAGCACAGGTTGTAGGCTGTCTGAAAAGAGATAGAAAGCATGAAGGCAGAAGATATTTAAAAATGCATTAAGGAATAACAGGTATTAAAAAAGTAATACTAGACATTCCTCTGTTGAAGTTTCCAGATGCCTCTGATATAGGTGTGACACTGGGTTTTTGGAAGTTATTCCAATTGGAAACAAGCTGTGACGGGTTCTGTACCAAGCAGGAGAGGCTTCAGCATGGGCCTAAGCCACAGGCAACAAACCAGCCTAGCTAACCTAAAAGATTCATTACCAGAAAGCTGGCCACTCATGAATGCGTTATTCTGGTCATAGTAACCAAAAAAATCTGGTCATAGTAACCAAAAAATCATCCTAAGTATGGAAGGATTTAGCTATCACCAGTGAAGCAGATCTTCCCAGTATGATTCATTATATACATATTAGAGCTGAAAAAGACCATAGGGATCATCTAGGCAACTGTCTTCATTTCACAGTAGGAAACTGACACTTGAAGATACTATGTAACTTTCCCGCATAACATTCCTGGTAAGCAAGGACTACAATTCTCATTCAGTTTCTCCATACTCCCAACTCAAATGTTCTAGTTAAAAAAGTCCATGTTTGGGCTAAGTCTCCTCTATCCTTCTTAAGAATATTTGACATACAGAGATGTAGGTCCTAATAATACATATCTAAAAGCAGTGAAAGTACCAAAGAAATATAGATTCTACAACACTGGCTAACTGAATGTCAAGTGCAGAGAAGGCCTAGTTTTGGAACAGTCACCAAGGGAACAGGAAGAGCATCAGCAATAAATTCATCCTGATGTTGAAATATAGAAACATTTAAATAATTCCATCAAGGGACTGAGTTCAAAATAGAATCACACAAATAAAACTTATTCTTCATATTCTAAAAAAATGTAATACGACATAGTAATAACTGAAATAGAGCTGAATGCCAGTATTAGGTGGATTAAGTCACGATGACGCATGCCATACAATATGCCTGGTACTTGTGTGACTTCAGAACATTAATATATTTAAAAACTCTTTACTCAATCTGTATATTTAAAAATATATTGTGATCAGATTCGACAAAGCATATAAAGCTTCAAAAATTGCAGACATACGAATCATTTTAATTCAAGAACGTGTATAACTTACGAACTTGAACATTCAAATAAACTTGTTAGATGTTCAATGTGATCATCCAGTTCAAGTATTTATGCCCTAAGAGTGCAATTAAGAAATATTACATCTTCTCCTTAAAGTCACCTTGTGAAACAAAACTGGAAAAATAATTCAGAAATCCTATATTCTGATTTTGTACAATGTATTTGTTTCAAATCCTTCAGAACATCTATGGATCATATGGTTAATTTACATATTTACACACCAAGATTTAAAACAAAACCTTTTGTTATCAAGCTTGAGAACAAAAGGTAGTTTCTTAATGTGTACTCTTTGGAAACCCTACTCCAATCCAAAAATAAGACCTCTGTGATTTCATGGCAATCTTCTATTACAAATGCTTTAAAAATAACTTAAGTCAGTAATGTCTGAAATGATTCTTAAACAAGCACATTAGTGGTCTAGAAATACTATCATATCTACCAAAGTGGAATTTAAAATGGAAAACTATAATGTTATATATGTAGTGACTTTGTTCTCAAGCTACAATTCCTATAAGGTTAAGTTTGCCTATATTTACAAAACACTTTTTTGTCAAAAGCACTTTCCTGTGTCCCCACTTTGGTTTACTATCATTTAATCTTTGGGACAACCTAAACTATAGCAATTACCTGGAAGACAGAATAGCGAGAAGCTCAATGTTAGTCTTTGCTCTTGTTAAAGTGAACTAAACCAGTAGAAATTGTCTTCAAAAGGTTTTAAGAAAAAGAGAACTCACTAGTTAACTGCACAAATCTTTAAAAATAGGAGGTAGGTATTAAGTGCCTCAATGATGAAAATAACTAGTTAAGATTCATGCAAAAAATAACTGAAAAATATCATTTAAAGATTTCATGAGGAAGACCAATCAATGTTTGTAATTTACAGAGATTAATATAATCTCCTATGTCTAATTTTTACTACATTCTACATATTAATAACATGCTGATTTCTCAACTTGTAGTCCACTGTCACATATCACAGCCTTGTTGAATATAGTATAAACACAGAGAAGCAAAAACTGAAGCTAAAAGGATCACATGGATGGCATTATTAAAATCTTAGGTAAAAATCAGTTGTAATGAAGTAAAAAATGTAGTACTTCAGTATTGCAGATCTGAGTTTTATTACTGGAATAATATTTTAGGTAGAATTGCTATTTTTAAAAGAGGTCTTAAATATGGCACAATTATTTGTTCTCAGAAATGCAGGACCACCAATGCACCAATCAAAGCTCTTTTTTCCTAAAGTAATTCAATGTAATAGGATAACAGTGCATTAGATAACAAGCCAAAAGAAAATTCTTGATGACAGACTGTTTCAAGAATCCAAAAAAATGTAAAAAATTTTTCCTTAAAGGATTAACTATTGTGAGCAACTGGTAAGTACTGTACTTAGTGATGATCACACTGTAATAATCAGTGAATGTGGAACAACTGCATATATCTGCATTTCCAACTTTTTCCACCATGATTCTA
>CM053625.1:146125069-146179668 GCA_028646595.1 Phalanger gymnotis
CTACCAGTCACATACATGTTGGCACTAGGATTATAATTAACTGAACATATTGCATCAGTGTGTTGATCTTGAGGGTTGCAAGACACAAAACATTGAAATGTATTGATATCATAAAGTCGAAGGGTTGGATGTTGGGTTCCAACAAGTATGAAGTCTCCAGAAGGATGAAATGAGATTGAACGCAACATTTCAGCTTCCTATTAAAGAGAACATTACATTTATATGACTGGGTGGCAGACAAGCATATATTAATTATGGGAAATGTTGCTGTTAGAATGGAACTCATTAAACAATTTCTCCCAAGCACTACTGATTTAGGCAAAGGACTATCCAACTGAGTAAAATTGGGTCAATATATTGAGAAGTTATATTTGGTACAAGGTACTCAGATATTATGGAAACAGAAAGAATTTTGGATGTGGAGTCAGAAGAATAAGCTTCAAATCTTGGCTCTATCACTTGCTAGCTGTGATTTCTGGCAAGTTATTTCACCTCTGAACTTGTTTCATTAACCAAAAAATAATGGAATTGGAGTAGGTAACTTCTTATGTCCCTTCCAACTCTAAGTGAAGAATCCAAACCTATTTGTTTCCTTAGCTGGTCCCAGAACTCCTCAAAATTTAAATAAAGGATTGTCGATCACTTTGGAAAGTGTCATTGAATATTGTGGTATTATTAATCTCTTATAACTACAGTTTCCAGAGTAGGCATAAACTGATGCTGCTTTTCAGAGTTTGATGGTTTCAAATGAACCAATATTCTGGTCTCTTTGTGCCCAGGAACCTAGTTTATGGTTAAGTGGGTATGTGGAAAGTGGCTGGGATGGTGGTGGGGGAACTAATATTTTAAAAAGACCATAACAAGGTTCCAACTTTTTTTTATTTCTTAAGGCTAGTTACTAATAATAGTTCTCATCGGTATATAGGAAAGTGAAATGCAAATTAATTTTTGTCTTATTTTCCTGAACCAGAGTTATTAGGCTAAGCAATGCGAATGGTTTTTAATTACCTAATCACTTGAGGGAAAAAAAGGATGTCTTATCAACAGTGTACTTAATATTTAAATATATGCACCAAAAACAAGTATCAAACATTTTTCAACCTGAATGTATTTGAAGGCTCTTTTGGCAGATGGTTTGGAATAATCAAACAACTTAAGAGTATAGTCCCTTGAACCTGATGCTAGAATTTGCTCCGTTGGGTGGAAAGCTAGACATGTAACTTCATCCACATGATCATATAGAGTTCTGATAACAGGATGATTTTCCATATTCTGCTGGGCAGTCTCATTCATCATGACCTAGAAAGGGAAAAAAAATCATAACCAGAAAAGTAGAATGTACATACATACAAATACATATATAAACGGATTATACTATCTTAAAACATTACTGTGAGTCAGTGTGACTCTTGGGTTAGCACTGGCTTATTACTGGCCTTAAAAGTCAGGAAAACCTGGGTTCAAGCCACTTAATGTCAGTGGCAGCAGAGGTGTCATTCTATTTTAGTAGAGGGAGTTTCCTTCACTAGGAGTTCACTATATAAATGAAGTCACAGGTTCTAGCCAAAAAATGAAAAAAAAAAAAAAACAAAAAAAAACCCATTATTTCAAATCTGCCTTAAATTATGGCTCCCAATCTGGTAAAAATATTATGACCATACCTCTATTGGCATAGCACTTTTTGCTAACATTCGTTCTGTATCCAGTATCTTTATTGAGGCATCAGCAGATCCAGTAGCTATTAATTGTCCATCTCTACTGTAAGTTGCCACACGGCATGGTCCTTTATGAGATGTAACATAGCAAGTTTCGTACTCTGAAGCCTCTGGGGACATGGTCTGAACATCTGCATCAAACTCCAGGTCAATTCCCGTGCCAGGTGCAACTGTATCTGAGCGTCCAATTGCATACTGAACAGCACTATCATCATTTTCCATTCCTGAAGAAGAAAATTGAGGGAAAGAGTATTTCAAAACCCTAGCTGAAGCTTTAGACTCCCAAACTGCAGGAATAAAAGGGACTACTGGCTGACAACCCAAGAAAATAAGGATAAAGAGAAAGCCAAAAGGGAGAATAACACACCTGTACTGAAATTATTTCTTCCTTCTCTAGAGCTCTTCTCTGATATTCTTGGTGCTGATGCCCGGTAACAGTAGGTAGATGTTTTGTCGCTAAATCAGATTTACTGACATATACCATCGACATTTTGGAAGTTTTTTGAAGGAAATGCAAACAACTATCAGAAAGAATGCTGATCATTTAAATTTATAGCAATTTCCTAAGAATATATTCAATTTAATATTTAGAGCTCAAAATAATGTCAGCCATCATGATGGTAATACTCTTGAGAAGCGCTTTGCTTTTTTTCCATCCTGTTTTCTTTTGCCCCTCCTTTGGGAGTCTGTTACAATGATCACTATCAAAGTAAGTTTAAATAAAGCTACAGGAACTCATTTCCCACAATATTCCCCAGGAAGAGTAACATTCTCTTATATCTGTTACACAGCTAGAGCAATAAATCTACATTCAAAGGTGAATCTAAAACTCCATGCTCCAAATTGCAAGATACCTAGTTTGATGAGATGGAGGAGCTGTTCAGAGGGTGCACACACAGACTGAGGCTTGATTTCATTGATGAGACCATTAGCAATGTTGATATAGCCATCATAAAGCAGTTGGCTGATGATCAATTTATAGAGCTGCTGGCGATCTTTTAAGCTCACTTTTGTCCTGTACATTTTGGTGAAAAATAATCACCTCCTTTCACCTGCAAATGAAGAGACCCAGAAACTGAAAATGAACAATTTTATATGGTCTTTCTTTGTTTCATACACTTAGAATAGCTCTCTATATTAAGACTAGCCCACATACCATTTAAGTAAGGATGAGCAACTTCTCCAGTACTGGGCACTAGACTCATCTCAACGTAATAATAGACAGCTATACATTGGGGGTCCTTTACTTAAAAAAAAAAACCTCATAACTACATTTCAATGTAATTGTTTTTCTTTGTAAACCTTTTTTATCCATTTAAAAACATTATTTTGAGGAGTACGTAGGCTTTACTAGGAAAGGGTCTATGACAGAAAATAAGATCAAGAGCCCCTGTTACACAGTTATGCGAGAAAAATGGGGAGTTTTCCCCTTTCCCTAGGCAAAGTGCTAATAGGTAGATACCTGGGAAAGGGTGAAAAAAAAAAGATGATATAGGATCATAGCATGATGGAAGAAAATGGGATAGATTTCTATAGGATGGAACAAGACAGGAGAATGAGTTGGTATACAGGTTTCAATTTATGAAGAGGGAGAATAAGCTGGGCTGGCTTTGCCTATTGCTTCTTACTAACAAAAAAATTATGGCTGGTTTAGGGGTTTTGATTTCGGCAACCCTGGGTTGGTACATTTGGGGAGATGAAAAATTTTAAGACCAGGATCCTAAAATCTTTCAGATTATAGAATTAGGGCTGGAAGATCATAGTCATAAATCTAGAAATGGAAAGTAAATCTAATGCCACACAACCCCCTCATTTTACAGATGAGGAAACTGAGGCCATGGAGAGATTACATGACTTGTCCAAGGTCCAGAGGTAACAGTGGGCAGAATAGGGATTTGAACTTGGGTCTTCTGACTTCAAATCTGCAATTCTTTGTCCTGTGCTAAGCTGAGTTGGGGGCAGCAAGGTGGTACAGTGGAATATAGTCTCTGGTCTGAGTCAAGGCTCAACTTCATGAGTTCAAATCTGGTTTTGGACACTTACTGGCTGTGTGACCCAAGGCAAGTCACTTAACCCTGTTTGCTTCAGTTTCCTCATCTGTAAAATGTGCTGGAGAAGAAAATGGCAAAGCACTCCAGAATATTTGCCAAGAAAACTCCAAATGGGGTTGGACAGGACTGGAAAAAAAAATGACTGAACAACAAAAAAGATGAGTTAGGAAGTGCCTTTGATAAATGCAGCTCTCCATATGATTACTTTTCTTTGTAATCTTATTTTACCCATTTAAAGAACATTATTTTGAGAAGTCACAGGCTTCAATTTTCAGGCAAGTACACAGGGCCCTTTTCTGAGCCAGCATCATGGCTCTTTCCTCCCTTGGTTGGGGGTGTCTTAAACCATGGGAAACCATGCTCCTTATAGGTTTCAGTCACAAACTAAGAGAATATAAACTATACTAAGTTCCTGGATGGCAGGGGCTTTTGTGTTCGTATACTCAGCATAGAACAGGCACTTAATAGATATCTCTTAAACTGACTAGAGACAGTGGGACCGGAGGGTGGAAAGTAACTGACAAAGGTCTCAGGGGCAAGGAGGAGCAGAACTCACAATTCCCACCTAGGCTTTCTGGCCCCAATTCCTTTCCAGGACACCATGAGGTCTGCCAAGCGTGGGTGGGGTGGGGGTGGCGGCGATGGGTGAGAGGGGACCTCAGTTCGAACATTAAAATAATCCCGTGCCTCCAGCTGACTAAACTACTTCCCCACGGCGTGGGCGGGGGAACCAAAGGTAAGTAGGGCGAGGGTCCCTCCCTCCTTCAGGTCCCTCCATCAATCCAAGTGGCAAAGGGACCCGAGAACGGACCAGGGTTTGGATGAGTGGTATTTGTTTGGGGAGGCGCAATAGGTGGGAAGGCTCGACCATGCAGGGTCCCGGGGCAGCTGGCTCTCTAACTTCGCCACATCCGCAGCAGGCGCGACCTTTCCGCTCTCGGACCCCCTCGCGCGTCCCCGCTCTGGACTAAGCCTGAACCGGGGCGGGGTGGGGGGGGGGGAGGGGCGGCTTCGGGCCTCCCAGGGCTCAGGCCTCTGCCCAGACCCCCTCACACACCGGTCTGGCACGCCCCCTCAGACCTACTCCCAAGTTGCGCGCGTACGACTCCAGACCTTCCCGCCGGCGTCCTGGACCCTCCATGCCCCTGGGTCGCAAATGCTGTGACTCCCGCTCACAGCCAGGTACCCGTACCTCGTCTCTGGAACCCGGTCAGCGGCTGCCCGGCTCTCGCAGCTCCAAGATCTGAGCTTGTTAAAATGGTGGCAAAAGGCTTGAACGAACCTCTTAGCACCAACCCCGCGGCGCATGCGTGCGGGCCGGAGCTCGTGCGCCTTGATATCGATTGGACAAACCTGTTCCGGGTCCCGCCCCTTTCGTTTCCTCCGCCTCGGCTGCCATTTTTGTTCCTGGCATGTCAATCTCGGGAGGGGTAAGTTCGTGTCTATTACTCCGGGTTCATCCCTTAAGCAACCATGGGAATGTCCAGGAGTAAATATTTTCCCATTTAGCTCTCATTAGTACTGGCAATTTTGGAGACTTACGGGAAACCCAGAATCACAGTTTATTAAATTAGGCCATTTGGTGATACTGGATCAAGGGACTCTACTGTTTACTGTACGCCTGCGCGGCGTCCGAGGCGTCTATTAGAGGTGGACCAGCCCGTGGCCAATAGGACGGAGACGCTTTCGGGGACGCGTCCAATCAGCGCTCTCTCGGCATGGGACGTAAAAGTGTATTTAAAAGAGGGACTATTTGAATTCAAACGGTAGAAGTTGTCTTACTTCTTCCTAGGAACCTTCTGAGCGGATCTGACTTTGAGGCCGGAGGGAGGTTTGTGGCCTCCAGGAGTTTAATCTTTCTGGGGAAAAGTACGAGAAGAGGTGTCTTTGTGAGGGGCCGGGGGTACATGGAAGATAAGTGCGGTGTTTGGGGGCCGCGTGGATTTGGGAGAGAAAGCCGGACTCTTTGAGAAGGGAAAGGCCTAGTTCAGCGGAGGCCTCACGGGCTTCGGGGGATGATTTTCTTTGGGGTTTAAGGTTGTGAATCTCCTAAGGTCCACAGCGTGTGATGGAGAAGAATGGGAGTGTATTGTGTCTGTGTGGGTGGGCGATGGAATTCTATTCAATATTTATTTATTAATATTTTAAACTCCGACGATGGGTACCCGTAAAGATGGGGTAAAACAAATCCACCGGTTTTGCTTTCCAGGACTTTATTAGGGTGGGCTAAGACAAGGCATGCAAGGACCATAGAAAGCTAGCAGATAAGATTTATGGAAATTTGTGTGAAAAAAACCGGAAGTTGGATACAAGTTTGAGTTCACTGGCCTTACTATGCTTTTCTTTTTCCATTTTTACTGACCTTGCCCATCAGTTCTATAGAAACCTTTTTTTTTTCCCACTTAATTCAATTAACGTTTATTGTGCAAGGCTTATATAGTTTACAACCTTTTGGTAGGTGCTCATTTATTAATGCCACATGTTTGCACACATTTAAAGCCTATCAGAAATTTGCTTTTTGTGCATTTTCTGATTGGAAGGCGGAATGCATGTTGTAGATAGAGTACTGGAGAACAGGAAGCTTTGGTTTGAATATTGCCAGTGCCATTTACTGACTATGATCATGGGACAAGTCCCTTAACCACTCTGCGCCTCAGTTGCTTTATCTTTAAAATGAAGAGGTTAAATTCGTTGATCTCTGAGGTCCTATGATTCTAAGATTTGCTTCTCAGAGCTACTATGGAGAAATTAGGAGGGAATGGCAGCGTCCTCTAATAGAAGATGGCTTAGAAGACAGTTATAAACCTTTTTTTTCCCTTTATGACAATCAGTTATAATGGTTGACATTTATATTTAGTGCTTTTAAGATTTGCAAAGCACTTTGCATTTAAAGTAGATAATACAGGATTCCATTAGAGTAAGAACCTCCCACTTTTGTAATCTTGTTGCTATCTACTTACCATTTTCCATGTCCCTACTGTCCATCCAGTCAGTTGCCAAAAATTGTCATTTTCTTCTTTGTAACATATTTTGCATCCATCCTTTCTGTACTCTTCTAAATCCACGACTAGGTTAGTCGAGGCCATTATTAACTCCTACCTGGTAATTGTAATGGCTTCCTAATTGTTGTTGTCATTTCAGCCCTGTCCCCTATTTGGGAATTTCTTGGCAAAGATACTGGAGGAGTTTGCCATTTCCTTCTCCATCTCATTTTACAGATGAGGAAACTGAGGCAAACAGGATTAAGTGATTTGCCCAGGGTCACACAGCCAGTAATTGTCTGAGGCTAGATTTTAATTCAGGGAGATGAGTCTTTCTGACCCCACTTCAACACACCTAGTTGCCCCAATGGCCTCCTAATTGGGCTTCTCCAAATCCCTCCGAATTCCAGTCCATCTTCCTCACTCCTGCCAAAGTAATTTTTCTTAAGAGCAAATCTGCAAACCATGTTACTCTCCTACACAGTCAACTCCAAATAACTCTCTATTGAACTTCTAGGAGCAAATATAAACTTTCACTTTTAAAGCCTTTATAACCAGGCCCTAAAGAGGAGCTGGGTGGTTTTTTTTGTATTTATTTAGTATTTTATTTTTCCCCAGTTACATGTAAAAACAACTTTTAACATTTGTTTTTAAAACTTTGAATTCCAAATTCTCGGCCTCTCTCCCTACCCCCTCCACCTATGAAGAAGGCAAGCAATTTGATATAGGTTATACATGTGTAGTCATGCAAAATATATGTCATGTTGTGAAAGAGAACTTAGGAAAAAAACTGAAGAAAAATAAAGCAAAAAATTATGCTTCAATCTGTATTCAGACACCATCAGTTCTTTCTCTGGGGATGAATATAACATTTTTCATCATAAATCCTTCAGAGTTGTCTTGGATTGTTGTAAGAACTTACAGGTCCCTAGAAGTATCTCTGAAGATAGCTACACAAAACCCCTGAAGCTTGAGATAGTGTACCCTCCACCCTGGAAGCAGAGCCTTACTTTTAACAAACAGTTAAAAGTCAAGTAATAGGTAGGTTATTTTTCTAGTTTCATTTGAAGTTACTCCCCATACCTACTCTGGGGTCCAACCGAATCAGACTCCGTCACACTTAGAAGTCCTTATCTTGTTTCCATCCCTGCCCTTTATATTGGCTGCCTCTAAGGCCAGAATTTACTCCCTCCTCACCTCTTTTCTTTCAAGATGCAGCTCAATCACCACCTTCTACATAAAGCCTTTCCATATTCCCACAAGTGCCTTCTCTCCCAAACTACATTGCAGTTAGCTACTTGGCATTCCCTTTATATCTTTGTATTTTATTAACTCCATCATGAACTTGTCTTCCTCCTAGGATATAAGTTTCTTGGGAGTAGGTGCTATATCATTCTTCACATCCCTAGTCCTTAGCAGAATGCCTAGCATCTCCCATGACCTCACAGCTGGTGTTAAAAGGTGTATTTGAAACTAGGTTTTTCTGACTCAAGTCTAGCTGCCCACAGTTAATTCACTGAATCTCAAAGCTAATTTCTTAACTTCAGGTTTTAGTTTTTTTTATTTGCTAGCGTATGTTGTACCTAAATTTTTTCTTTTTTTAATTTTGTTTTAATTAACAAAAATTTATTTTCTATTTCACCTCAAGATTTCCTTCCTCTTCTTCATTTAAGTTGCTTATTTTAGAAAAACACAATTCAGTACTTAATAAAAGACGTCCATTTTGTGCTCAGTAGGCCTCTAAAATTAGAAAGTAGGTGTGGCATAGTGGAAGGAGCACTGCATTTGGAATTTGTTTCACGTTTTAGCCTATCCTTGTGTGACCTTGAGAAAGTTCTTTAACTTCTCTGAATCTCAGTTTCCCCTTTTGTAAAATGGGGGTGATATTTGTAATGCCTGTCTGACAAAGTTGATATGAGGAGCAAGTCAAATAATATATGCAAATACTTAATAAGAGCTTTAGCTCTTCTGTCCATCGGAGATTAAATAAATCCTTTATTAAAAAAATTGCATACATATGATTGAAATGATTATTAATTTTACACACATGGTACTTTTAAATTGTATGGTATGTTTAGCTGATATATCCTATATGGACTCCCCACTTGAACTGGGAATAAGAACTACTTTGTGCAGTCACTCTCATAGTACCCTGTACTGATAAGTTAAACTCCCTCTCTTCATTCTTTCCCCATTAGCTTAGATAAGACTCTGGATTTAGTCTAGGCTTTGGGTAATGGGTACATAGTCTGTTGCAAAACCTGCTCTTAAGTATTTTAGTTGGGAGGGCCTTTCATAGTTTTGGATTACTTAGGGGTCACACCAAGATGAAAAACTGGAATAGTTATTTACTTGGAAGAGAACTCCCAGATCTTTTAAACCTTTACTTGACCACATCATACCATCTACCATTTTAGCTTCCATCTTCCTTTCACTGCTATGTTGACAGTTAATTGTTTAAATCTGATACCTTTACTTCATCACCTATTTCTTAACCCTCTAAAATCTGGCTTTCACTCTGAAACTATATTCTTAGAGGTCTCCATTTACCATGTCCTCAGACCTCTAGACCTATCCTTTGTATAACATTTGATAAGAATTCACAGTCCTCTCTCTGAAGTTCTCTTCCTGTACCATCTAACATTACTAGCCAAGTTTTTCTTCCTCTGCTCAGTTTTCTTTGCATCCTTTGTAGTTCAACTCTATCCCTTAATTGTTTGCTGGATATTCCTATTTGGCTGAAACCTAACTTACTCTGGTGGATCTCCTTGATGTCATTATTACCTCTATCCATGCAGATTGCAGCTTCATCCATGCCTTCTTATACTGTGAGAGTCTTTTCCATGTTCTCCCTGAAGGAATCATTGAGTTTTGAACAGTTAATTCCTATAGCTTTTATTGTATGTAAACTGCTATGCATTTAATCATATGCTGACTTTCATACGTAAGTCCTAACTCCTCACACCTACATACTAGAGTTATACTTAGCATATATTAGCTTCTATTCCATTTATTTTGTTACTGAAGGAGTAGTAGGCTGTTTGCTCATCTATAAAATGAGGGGATTGTTCTAGATGACCTTTAAGGTCTTATTGAACTCTATAAAGTCTATAGCCCTAGAATGAAGTAAGAATGAAAAGTGAAAAAAATTGAAGCTGTACAAGTTAATAGAAATGATAATTTTGTGCTAAGTAATTGCACTTGGGCATGGGTGAGTGAGAATGTATTTTATGAACATTAGGATACCTGAAGGAAACATTAGAACACTTGTACAGAGGGAAAATTTTCTTCATCATTTACAACTTGAATATATTTTAAATATGATTGCCTTCTACCTGCTCCCTTTGGTCTGTATTTGTTTTTACACAAGACATATAATCAGTGGAAAAATTGAGCAGCACTCTGGAGACTAGAAGTTTCACTGTAAATTTAAAAATTGCCAGTACACTATAAAAATCAACTTTTATTACGAAATTATAAAAAAATAATTTCTACCAGTGTACTTTTCATCTCCTTGGGAAATGCTTTTACTCAGTATTTTCTCATGAAGGAGATAGATACAAAACATATATATGTAAGTATATGTGCTGTCATTCTCAGCTGGGTTTGTAAGGCATAGTATGTACTATGTGTCAAACTTTGACTAAGAAACTTTTTTCCCCCCAGGCAACATGGACAAATCTAAAGAAAACAGTGTTTCAGGACCTAGCAGCAAGGTAAAACTATTGGAATATCAAAACTTTCCCAGGAGCAGTTGTAAAACCACAAGCTACAAAACGATACATAGTAGTGATTATATTTTGAGATCTTTAGCTTAGTAATTCCATTTTAACTGAACTATCTCCAGACTCCTGAAAGTCAAAAGTGGTTTTCTTTGTCATTGCTTGTTCAGGTCAGCAGGTTGGAGGGGAACGTGACCTAGAATAGTAGCTTCTCAACTGTGCCTCTAACCTCTGGCCCCTGCCCCACTCCACCATGCCCCTGCACATTTATTTAGTAATATTTTGACTTTTCATCTGCCGTGCTTCAGGAAATAATAGGAATAAATTTGAGAGGCCCAAATAATTTCCAAAACAATTCCATTTTCTATGGAATATGATATTTACATGTTGGCTAGAGGAAGTACCCTGCACAAACTCTTATGAACAAACTACATCAATGAAAGGAGGAAAAATAGTGTGTGTAGAATTCTTTAAAACAAGTAAATGAAGTATTAATCTTAGTTTATGTTTTAAAAGGTGGCCACTTATTTTTTCCTTTTTATAATACGCACACGCGCGCACGTACATGTAAACGTATGCGTACGTGCCTTATCCTTGAAATCAGGGCAGGGATAGCAGCTCTTCATAATATGCAAAGTTGAATTTCTACCTGGGAAATTAGAATCATAAAATTTTTAAGTTGGAAGTGACTCATCCAGGGTTATGAAACTAGTTAATTAATTGATATAAGAGCTGGGACCGGAAAACAGGTCTCCTAACTCATAGGACTATGTTTTGTTTTGTTTTTTGACTATACCATGATTGGCCTAGTCTGCAGACAGGGCAAAAAGGATGATAGTTACTGATTTCCACAGGAAGTTTTACTCCTAATCATTTATTTCTCTGGATAAATTGGAGAAAACTTGAAGCATCATTTTAACATCATGAAATTAGAGCTTCAGTTTTCTGATAAAGCAGAGTTTTTAATATACTTCTTATCAACTAAAGGAAAACTAAGGATTTGTAACATCTTTTTCCTATAAAAACAAATCAGAAAACATCTTAGAATGTAATAGTGCACCACTTGTCCTGACAAAACAATTAGTAAAATTAGTTCTATCATTCCTTGCACAGGAAAGCGGGAATCTTTGTATAATTAAGAAAAATCATTGTCCTAAGTGCCATAATTTAATTTTCCTTTCTTTCTTTATATTTAAGACAACCATTCCACTTGGGGAAGGTCCAAAACGTGTGCCTGTGACTCAGCTGATTTCTTCTCAGAATCGGTTACCTGCAAGTAGTGGACAAGCTCAGCGAGTCTTATGTTCTTCAAATACTCTTCTAGTTTCTTCCCAGGCACAGAAGAATGTCTCTAGTCATAAAGCAATTCAGACTCAACAGCCACAGAAGTTACAACCAGCACCTGTAATTCATCCTGCCTCAAGACCACCACATAGTACTCTAAACACTGAACAATCTCAGACGCCAGTGTCTGGTATGTAAACTTTTGAGGCTTTTTGGATAGCTTCATCCTTTGTAGTTAGTATAGAGATTTTTTGATAGTTTATTTTTTGTTTTGGAACTCTTTTAAATTTCTTTTTAATTTTTCTTTTAAATTTCTCTCATATGAGTATGATACTCAGATTACTGTAAACGCTTTTTTGCATTTAAAGTTTGTGACCCAAAGTCAGAATAATAGTTGCCTGTTTCATTTTACTTGTACTTCATATTGCTTGCTGATTTTTGTGCAAAAAATCTATTAATGTTTCTTTTACAGTTATTGAATTGTCTTTGTATACTTTTTATTCAGGTGTGTCATGGTAGCCTAAATTTCTATATTTCTCTATGGCAATTTGTTGTGGAGGAAGTGATAGATATAGTCAAAGAATTGTTTTTTGAGGAGTATATAATGTGTGTATGTGTATCTGTAACATTCTCTTATCTTTTTTCCCCCTTTCCTCCCCCCAAAAAGTATGTTATGGACTAAAAAACCTAGTAACCTTGTTAGAAATCACTTAAATTGAGTGATTTTTTAAAAAGACTCCAGCTTATACAGTTAGAAATATAGGATTGTAGAGGTAGCTTCTGTAGACTGCTAATTTATTCAAGAACATGGCTTACTCTCTAAGTGTCCCATGATGCAGATGTTGATCCTTAAAATAGTGGTTTTTCTGAGACCTCGACTTTGTATTTCTCCTGAAATTCTTTTTTTTCCCCCTGAGGTTCTTTGTTCCTATTTCTCCTGTTAATCCTAGAAATGCCCCATATAATGAGTAGCAGGGAAAATTTTTATCTATAACTGTTTTTTAAACTGTATTGACCTTTTAAAATTGTTTTCTAACTAGCAAGCACTCCTGGAGAGGGAGAACCACCAAGGCAGAAAAACGAGGAAACAAAAAAGTAAGATTTACTTATAAATTTTGAGACTAAATGTACACAGTACTGTTGGGATAATCCATTTTTTCTTTAAATAATTGTTAATGAATTTGGGGAAGACCCTAACTATAATTTGTTTATAAACATAGTTGGCCATCATGTAGGAAATAGAAACTAAATAATTAATGTATCAATTTTAACAAAAAGCTATTTAGCTATGGTCCAAAACTGTTTTCTTTCCAATAAAGAGAGGCGTATACGTGTGTGTGTGTGTGGGGGGGGGGGGTACTCTACAAGCATTTTTAAGCACAAAGATCCACTGCAGCTCTTTATTGAGAGGAGTGAGGGGTGGGTAGGAAGTGTGGTCAGAAATAATCTTTAGGAAAAACCCCTTGGCAACTGAGTGCAAGATGGATTAGAGAAAGGAGATCCCAGTTAGAAAGATTAATTAGAATTACGGTAGTCCAGGTGAGAAGTGCTTCGGGCCTGAACTACAGTTGTAGTTCTATGAGTGGAGCAAAAGAGACATATAAGAGGTGTTGTGAAGATAGAAATGGGAAGATTTGACTATAAAATGGATAAATGGAATAAGCAGACACCAAAAACATGATGGGGTAACCACAGTTACTTTGGTTAAGTAACTTCTGGGCCTTGAATTCCTCATTTATCAAATAAGGAAGCTAAACAATTTAAACAATTTAGAAACCTAAGTTTCCTCCAGCTTTAAATGCCATAGTTATTTTAATTTACCTTTGGCAAATTCTAGCATCATATATTGAACATTGGACTATGAGAGTCTAGCTCTGGAGTTCTGTCTTTGATTCTTTCAGTAACTGGTTGTGTAACATTAGATGAGTTTTTTACCTTTTCTGTAACCATTTCCTCATTTGTGAAAGTTAGGGGTTAGATTCTCTCATGAGGCTCCTTCCAGCTCTCTAGTTATGGCTTTTTACTTTCTGACATTAATATAATTAGAAGCAGTTGGAAGCTGGGGAGAATCACTTGTGTATAATTCTCCTTCCTTAATGTTCATAAATAGCAATTACTGTTAAAATTCCCTGTTGCTTATGACAGTCGCTGTTAGTAGATAGTTTGCCAGTTTATGGTAGTGGTATTTTTCATAATATTTATTTGGCATTACTGTGTATAAAAGCATTATGTAAGTGTATACCACTTATTTACTTTGTAAGAAGGTATTTTTGTTTCTGTAAATTTAAATATATTTAAATATTCTTTGTAGAAGGCAGTGGGCATTGGATGACTTCGAAATTGGTCGCCCTTTGGGAAAAGGAAAGTTTGGAAATGTTTACTTGGCACGAGAGAAGCAAAGCAAGTTTATCCTGGCACTTAAAGTGCTTTTTAAGGCCCAACTGGAGAAAGCAGGAGTTGAACATCAGTTGAGGCGAGAAGTAGAAATACAGTCTCATCTTAGGTAAGTGTTACAGGGTATTAGTCAGAAAAGCAGAATAAAGAAAATTAATGCATGTACTGGGTTATTCATGGCTCACTAAGAAACATGGCGTGGCTTAGTTTATTAGCTCACTGTTTCTGGAAAATCATGTGTAAATCACATTTATACTTACAGGACTTAATGAATTCACTGGAAATGAAGTGAAGATACTTTTGATAATGTAAACAATATTATAAGGTCAGGCAGCAGCTAGGTATGGATCAATATTTCACACTGTATAACAAGTTAAGCTCCAAATAGGTATGTGACTTAGACATAAAGGGTGAAAGAAATTAGAAGTGGAAGGAAAAAAATTACATTTCAGATATTTTGACATGACCAGACAAAGCAAAGAGAGGATCATAGAAGGTGAAATGGAAAGTTTTTATTACATAAAATTAATTTTTTTTTTGCACAAAAAAACCAGTGCATCTAAAATTAGAAGAGAAGCAAATAACTAGGGGGAAAATCTTTGCAGTAAATTTCACTGATAATGGTCTCACTTCTAAGATACAGGGAACTGATTCAGATTTGGAAGAATAAGAGCCATTCCCCAGTTGATGAATGGTCAGAGGTTATGAAAGGGCAATTTTCAGCCAAGCTATCAATAGTCATGTGAAAAAATTAATGGAGAAAATTAAAACTAAAGCAACTCTGAGGTTCTACTTCATACCCCTCAAATTGGCAGAGTTGAAAGGGCTGTGGGGAAACAGATACGTTAAACTGTGAATTGGTCCCTATTTTGGAAAACCGTTTGGAACTATACGCCAAATGATACTACTTTGGTCTGTACACCAAAGATATAAAAGAGGGAAAGGACCCATATGTGCAAAAATATTTAAAGCACCTTTTTTTTATGGTGTCAAAGAATTAGAAACTAAAGGGGTGCTTATCAGTTGTGTTAAGGTGAATAAATGATGGCGTATGAATATGATAGAGCACTATTGTAAGAAATGATGAAGAGGATAGTTTCAGTGAAGCCTGGAAGGACTGATTGTATAATCTGGAATGAGTGTATAAATTGCAGAGTGAAGTGAGAAGAATCAGGAGAACCACAGCATTGTAATGACAAACAATTTTGAAATACTCTGAACTGTGATTAGTTCCATGACCAACTGATTCCAGAGGATTCATGATAAAAGCATGCTATTCAACTCCTGAGGGAGAAGTAATGGACTCAGGGTGCAGATTGAGACATATTTTTTGGACATGGCTAATGCCAGAATTTATGTTGGCTTTTGTTTGTTCAATGAGTAGAGAAGACGAAGATAAGGTGGAGTTTTGCTCATTGAAAAAATATTTTTGGGGGACAGTTAGGTGGCGAAGTGAGTAGAGCACCAGCCTTGGAGTCAGGAGGACCTGAGTTCAAATGTGGCCTCAGACACTTGACACACTTACTAGCAATGTGACCTTGGGCAAGCCACTTAACCCCAATTGCCCTGACTTCCCCACTCCAAAAAAAAAAAAGGAAAAAATTTTTTTAATACTAAAAGTATGCTACTTGTTAGTTTTTTTTTTTTTAATTTGGGTTTTCTTTAAGGGGAGCATATCTATTGCAGTCTTATAGCTTTCACATAGCCTTTTTTCCCCAACCATAAGACTTTTAAGTATCAAAAGCCACAGTGGTGAAAATAATGTATCCTATGTGATGTATTTTCTTAATTTAATGTTTACCTTTGATAAACTAGGAATACTAAATCCTGTATCTGTATTAAAAGGAGCAAAAAGATAATAGTGCTGAGATTCTGGTGATACTTTTTTTGCAGAGTATTCTTTCTTTGTTGCAGGCATCCTAATATTCTGAGATTATATGGTTATTTTCATGATGCCACAAGAGTTTACCTAATTCTAGAATATGCACCTCGTGGAGAAGTCTATAGAGAGCTTCAAAAGCTTTCAAAGTTTGATGAACAAAGAACGGCTACTGTAAGTTTTAGCTAAATGCCTAATGGACTAAATAATTTCTAAAGTTTTTTTTTTCCCTTTTAGGTTCATTAGCACTGTAACTTTTTAACTGTAGTAGAATAGACTCCGCGTTTTAGGTTTAGTTACGCAAATAAGATGATTATTTTAGATGGGTAAACCAAAACAGTTCGTGTATCTTAATGTGATAATGGGATTTGCACAGAATTTTGAATGTAAAGGGCTCTCAGAAATCATTTATTCCAACCTGTACATCAGTAGAAATCCTCTCCACCAGACACAAAAATATTAAGCTTTTAGTGTATGTCAGAAAATGCTAAGCACTGGAAACACAAAGAAACTGTTCCTGCCTTCAAGGGTGTACATTCTTATTGGGGAAAAATATATAAATAGCTTAGATATGTACAAAATATATAGAGAGTGAATGGAAGATAATTTATGAGGGGAAAACCCTCTCAGCTGGGGGACCAGGCAAGGTTTCTTAAAGAAAGGAGGTAGAACTTGAGTTATGTTGAAGGAAGCCAGAGAAATAAGAGGCAAAAAGGATGGGACAAAGAATTCTAAACTCGAGGGGATGGCCACTACAAAGAGGATGAAGGACTTTCCGAAGTAGTTCGTTCTACTTGACAACTCTAATGAGAAGGAAAAAACTTCCTAAAATCTGACTCTGGAGCTTTTGCCCACTCTTTCTGCCTTTCTGGTGACAAGGAGAACAGTTACATGGTAGGACTCTTATACATGATAGAAGATATTATGCAATTACACATTTTTGGGTTTTTTTTTCCCCAGGCCAAACATTTCTAAATCTGGGCAGTACGTGTCAGGCCTGGAATCAGAAAGACATCCTCCTGGGCTCAAATCTAGCCTCAGACATTAACTGTGACCCTCGGCTAGTCACTTAACCCTGTTTACCTCAGTTTCCTCATCTGTAAAATGAACTGGAGAAGAAAATGGCAAACTAATATCTTTACCAAGAAAACCCCAAAGGGGGTCACAAAGAAGTGGATATAACTGAAAATGACTGAATAACAAACAGAAAATTCCTAAATCCCTAATTGTGAGAATCGTGGTTTTGTTTTGATTTTAAGACTAGGTCATAGTAGTGGCTATAGAAGATGCAGGATCATGGACCTAGAGCCAGAAGGAACCCCAGAGGTTATCTTGTCTAAACTCCTTCCCCATCTCCCCTCCCAATTTTACATATGAGGAAATCAAGGCCCAGGGAGCTTAAATGACTTTACCCAGGACATATAATAATCAGTCAACAAGCATCATGTATTTAGTGTGTACGAGGTACTCTGTTATGTGTTGAGCATACAAAGGCAAAAACACAGTGTTCGTCTTTAAGAAATTCACATTCTAATAGGGGATGCAATGCAACTGAGTACTTATCTGTATAGTGTAAATGTGAAGTACTTTGAATGCTAAGCAGAGGAATTTATATCTGATACTGGTGGTCATCGGAGCCATTGAGTTGAATAGATGGGGTTGACATTACCTTAGGAAGATCTCTTTGGCAGCTGAGTAGAGGATGACCTGAAGTGGGGAGAGACTTGAAGCAGAAAGACCAACCAAAAGGCTGTTGTGTCCAATTGATTTGAATTCTGGTCCTCTGATTTCATATCCAATAAAGTAGCCTCATTGGCTGTTTCAACAGAATAATTATAGGGACTTTGTTAGAGACTTCGATGTGTAAAGTTTTCAGTTCAGCAAAAATCAAAGAAGCATGTAGGTTTTCTTTAGTTGAATCAACTACTCACAATGGAATCATTTCAGGAAATTATTTCAATAGGCAAAAATCTAACTTACCTAGAAATTTACTAGTATGAAATAATTCAAAGTTTGTAGAGTTGGGGAATAGCTTCTTTTGTTTTAATCTTTGTGCAACTTAGTTTTTGTACAACTCAGCAACAGCCAACTTTAATTTTGGCCTGATATAATTTTAAAGAGTCAAAAAGCCTATGATTAGAGCAGGGGTTCTTAACAGCGGGATTGTGGGTAGATTTCAAGGGGGTCTGTGAACTTGAATTGGAAAAAAAGTTAAGTATTTCCTTAACCTCTAATTGAAATTTGGCATTTTTTTCAATTATGAATTTTAAAAACAAACAGCAGAACTCTAATTATGAGAAGGGGTCATTGGCTTCACTAGGCTGTCAAAAGGATCTATGACACTCAAAAGGTTAAAAACCTCTGATACAGAAGTTAATATTTGATGGGGGAAGGGAATAGTGTTAATCTTTGTCACTGACTCAGACTTATTTATCAGCTCTATTTAATTTCCAAATTACCTACCTTGTTTCTGCTGCCTTGTGGTTGCTTTTTCTTTGTAGTTAAAATTTACCTGAGCACACATACCTGAAGGAGGAAAGAACAAAATATATAACTTTTTGAGGTGGCAATTTTTATGAAATTAAAGTGACTAGTTTTAATTATGATTTAAAATTGTGTGTGTGTGTGTGTGTGTCATCAAAGAATAGCCATTGGTATGTTTTAATTCTCCTCTGTGTTGTAATAAACTTCTGGGGGTTGGACTCATTTGTAGAAAGAGGGCCTTTGTTTTAAATTAGTGTTGTAAAAATGGTGGTAGATGGATTAAAAAAAAAAGTTCTAGAAGCATTGCTATCATTGCTTCCTGCCCTCACAGTTCTTAAGAGAGCTAAAAAAGACTTTTTAGAGATCATTTAATCCAACTTTCATTTCCCATATGAGAATAATGACCCCAGAGAAGTCAAGTATTTTGCCCAAGGTCATGGAGCTAGTAAATGCCAAATCCTGAAATTGGACAGTAGATCTCAGACTTCAAGCCCTAAGTGAACTTCTCCACCATACCACTCTGCTTTTATTAATAAGGACACTGTTAACCTTCTCTACTAAAATGCTAGTATGGATTGATGGAAGTTGGTATTTCTCCCAACTAGGGGGAATCTCTCTAGTTCTTTATCCCTTTCCGGTTACTGCCTTATGCTTGTCCCTTCCCTTATCAAAGATTAAATGATTCTTAGTACATTTTCATAATAAATAACTTAAGAATGAATAAATCATTAACAAAAATATTAGTCAAGAGGCATATAGTTAATTTTGTGACCTTTATCACTTTTTTCAAGATTTGTGAAAATATAAAATATTGAGCTATTTAGCTTTTCACAAAGGAGGTTTCTAAAATTAAATTATTTGACATAACTTAAATATTGACTTTGCCACTGATCTTTTTTATTAGTATATCACAGAGCTGGCAGATGCTTTATCGTACTGCCACTCAAAAAAGGTGATTCATCGAGATATTAAGCCAGAGAATTTACTACTTGGATCAGATGGAGAGCTGAAGATTGCAGATTTTGGTTGGTCAGTTCATGCTCCATCATCTAGGTAAGAGTATAATTTTAAACTGGGCCTTTAGCTTGATTTGTTTGGCACAAGGCCCTCCCTGTTTGTGTGTGATCTGGATCTGTGATTTCATTGGATGAGACTCCTTGAAATTGCAGATTTGAGAGATGCCCTCTGGCACTGAGAGTTTGTCAGGGGTGCTATACTGCTCTTAGTATTCTGGGGAGTTATTAGGCTACTAACTATGTGCCTAGTACCACTATGACAAGGAGGAACATTATCTAACTTGAAAAGCTTAATTAATAGATTTTTCAGGAGAATCAGCATTGTAATATACAAACAAACAAAATTTCAAATAGTAAAACTTTGAATAGGCTACAACTTCTTAATCATGAAGGGATATTTGGATTCCTTGGTTCTGTTTTCACTCTGTGGAAGTACCCAGAACAGTGGACCATTGGATAGAATTTGAAAACTTTTAACAAAGTTGATACAGATTTTAACCCTTTAAGCGTCTTTTTTCAAGGTAAAATATGCCTGAAAAGCAGTGGTAAAACAAGTTGAGTATATGCTATTGCATTTTTTGTTCAACCTGCATCATTAATGGTAACTGTTAAGTATGTAAAAGCAAGAAATGAGAAATTTTTTTTTCATAAAATAAGGGCTGGAAGTGACCTTAGACCCCTATTCTTTTTTGTGCGTGGTAAAAACCTGAAACATCATCAAATGTAGGGCATACATGGGTATAACAACTCCTTCCACTGATTCCTATCAGGTACTCATCTAAGATAGAGTCTTACGGACTTCCAGGGCACTGGGAAATTAAGTGCTTTACTTGCCTGTGATTATAGACCTACTGTTTTCAAATGCAAGTCTTGGACCTGAGGTCTTCCTATTCCAAGGCTGGACAACTGTATTTTATGCCATGTAGCCTCTCAATCCTAATTTTATAGGTTAGAACATGAGACCCAGAGAAGTGACATGATTAACAAATCTTTCAGCTAGCTAGCAGCAGAGCGGAAACTAGAATCCGAGCTCATTTGGCATTGAAGGAGCAAATGGCCAGCTTTAGTGTAAACTCACTGTACAGTTAAATAGCCTGTGGTAAAGTGCTCTTAATGACTACTATGCCCACGTGCTTCTTGGATTTCAAAAGAGTTTACCACTTGATTCTTGTTCATTGTTTAGCCAGGCTGTTTACCCAACATAATTAGCATTTTGCAATAGAAGGGCATATATGAAACTTATAAAAACCCTGCTTGATTTTAGAAGACTTGCAAGGTCATTTGAATCGAGTAATTAAGTTGTGTTTTAGTCTTAGTTTTATGAATGTGAATAAGAAGGAATTTACTAACATGTGGGCTTTTTACTAACCTCTCAACTAATTGTAGGAGGACAACTCTTTGTGGCACACTTGACTATCTACCTCCTGAGATGATTGAAGGCAGGATGCATGATGAAAAGGTAGATCTTTGGAGTCTTGGAGTTCTGTGCTATGAATTTCTAGTTGGAAAACCTCCCTTTGAAGCAGAAACATATCAAGAAACCTACAGAAGCATTTCAAAGGTAAAGGAACTGAAAACTCATCACTCAAATTATTTCTTTATGTAATGTGATTTCACTTTTTTTGTTGTTAATCAGGTCTGCTAAGAATAGTATATTCTTAAAATACTTCCTTTCGTGTCTTTTTCATCACCGTAGATTCGTGGTACATCACCTCTGCCAGCCCTTCATTGCTGGTCTACAGTTTTTCTTTTTTTACTTTGTGGACTCGATCTTATTCCCCACAGTGACTATCCTAAGCTTTTTCATCTCCTTTCTCCACTAGCCACACCTTGCCCCCCACATCCATAGCTGATATCTGTGCTACCTACTTCACTCAAAGCAGAGGCCTCCTACAAGGACCATTCCTTACCTAAGAAGAAAGATCCTCCTTATCAAGGTTTTACCTTGACTGCAGCAGTGTTCCTTGTGTTCCTTCTTGCACTCTTAATGCACTCTTCTTCTTGACTTCAGTCTTAGTGTACAGGGAATCACATTTCCTCAGTCTCCTGCGTGTGTGACTTTGGGTTGTCTCTGTCTTGTCTTTCCCTGACCAGTCAATCATATAATCTCTTAGTAGGTCCTTTTGGTTCCATCTGCACTTTGCTTCACATCCATCCTCTCTTTTCTGTTCCCATTCACCTCGCCCTAAGGCGTTCTTACCATACTGTGTGCCCGAATTATGAAAATAGCCTACTTTGGTGGCTTGCTACTTTGCTTTTGACTGATAATCTGTCCATAGAATATTCTTTCTTACATATGGATCTGAATATGTTAGTCTTTCTCAAATTTTCCATGTTCTACCTATTTTTTTACCTTCCAAGTAAAGTATAGACGTCTCTGCCTAGCATTCAAGGCCTTCCACAACTTCTTCTTTGCCTCCATGTATTCTCCTTCTGCTTGACATGTCTTTTTTTTTTCCAAGTGTTCAATGCATTTTCCTTCCTCTGCACCTTTGCCTGTATTATTCTCTTCTCTAGGAATCTATTCTTTAACATTCTTATCCGCTGAGCTTCTTATTTAAAACTTACCAATATTACCTCCTCCAGAAAAACCTTCCCCGAGTCTTCTTCTCTCTTCCTTTCTTCTTTCAGATGATGCGTAGAAGTAATGAACTTCCTCCTCAGGCCTCATAGTGCTTTGTTTTATAACTCTACAATATACTTTACTAGAAAACATAGTATTATATAATATTTTTTGGCATCTTAGCTCCGTACTAGACTGTAAATTCCATCTGTTCTAAACTTTCTGTTTCTTAAAGTGTCTGGCACTGCATTCTATACACACTTGTTGGTGGAAGATGTTTCTACTATACTCTTGAATTGTTGATTCATATGATCTGTTTTTCTTCTAGGTTGAGTATAAATTCCCTGACTTTGTAACAGAAGGGGCTAGAGATCTCATTTCAAGACTTCTGAAGCATAATCCTTACCAAAGGCTGACACTAAAGGAGCTCCTTGAACATCCTTGGATCATAGCGAATTCTTCAAAATCACCAAGCAGCCGAAGAAGCAAAGAATCAAACAGTGCAAAATCTTAAGATTCTTGCCTTTTAGGAAATTTGAGCCAAGGTTACTGTGTTACCATACAAGAAATGCTACTGAGGTGGGATGTAGTTTTGGGAGATTGCCTTCTGTCTGGGCTGTTGAAGGGGGAAAAAATTAACTTGAATGAATTAAGAATTCAAGAAGGGGGAAAGAATTAACTTGAATACCTTAACTTGCACTAGTTGTAATCTTCAGTTCTGTGAGTTAAGTGAGAAAACTCAACTACACTTAAATATCATTCTGAAGTAAGACAGTTGAAGGAATAAAAGCAAACACGAAGTTCCTTATTGGCTCAGTTCTCTAAGGCATGTTGACACAGAGGAGCTGCCAAAGAACCAATGTTAAGGTGCCCTAGACACAATGTTGAAATTGCTGAGAAAGTTGGACTACAGTTGTCCTCATCTTGGTGTCTTTTTAAGGACAGTGCAATAACTTTCCAATAACTCTTAAGTGTTGTCTTTTTTTTTTTAATTTATTGGACAGATGAGGCTTTTGTCATGTGGTCTGAATTTGAACAAAACTGGTAAATCCCTATGAACACTGATTTTCTTTTCTATACTGTTTGAATGTTGACTGTCCTATGACTTTATTAAATAAAGACTTGCTTAAAAGTATATTCTTTGTACTTGATGTATAAGAATGGAAGAACAAGGATCTTGTTAGGATAGATATTTCTTGTAGTTGCAGCCAACAGATATTTTAAGAATTTGGTATAACTATAAGCAAGTCCTAGAAAATGCTCAGGATTGAAAGTTAGCAACAACATTGTTACCTCTATGTGTGTGTGTGTATATATATATATTTTTTTTATTGAGGCAATCAGGGTTAAGTGACTTGCCCAGGGTCACACAGCTAGTAATTGTCTGAGGCTGGATTTGAACTAAGTTCCTCCTGGCTTCAGGGCTAGTGCTTGATCTATTGCACCACCTAACTGCCCCTTACCTGTGTATATTTAGGGGTAATATCTGTTGCAAAGAAAAAACTACTTATTCTGTAACCAATTTAGGAAGTTTTCATAACTGCAGCAGAATCATTTGCTAAAGTATTTACCTTATACCATGATTATAAGTTCTGATAGAAATTTTGACTGACTCTTGCTATAAAATAAAAGAATTTCAATAAATTAGTGTTGTTAATTTCACTTAGAGTAATGAAGTCGAACTTTAGTTCAAAAGTATTAGCATCAGTAATGGTAATTAAAGATCCAATAAGTATCTGGTTGCCTATTTTGTGCTATAAATAATGCCAAACCGACATTTTAGCCCTGAAAAGGGATGCTTTCAGTGACAAGTCTTATGACTGCTAGGTAATTTTGATACAATGAAATTTGGGTAGAAGTATAAGTCAGTGTTGTGCAATCTATAAATGGTGTCAGTTGATGGTCAGAGGAAGAAGTGGCAGATGATGATCAGTGTGACTCCCTGTTGGGTCCCATATTGGCAGCAATATGCCAGCTTGCTAGTAAACCTTTGTCATGTGGTGGAAAATATTCCAAGAATTGTCAAGTAGAATGACTATTTCACACTTAATGGTGAATTGTGTGCACACATGCTGTGAAAAGGAACCTAGATAGCATTACTAAAGATTACAAAGGCTTGGCCAAGAAGCTAAAAACCTTAGGGGAACTGCTCTGGATTTGGGAAGTAAATCCCTCTTTGCTAAGGAGCTGGTGTCCAAGAAAGGGATTTGGGTTTCTGGACTGGGTTGGAATATAGGTACCTGACCAGATGTGGCATATGCCTAATGAAGACAGGTAAAAGGGTATTTATTTGTCTGGAGTTGTGCAAATCTAAGACCTTAGAAAAGAGGAAACTTTGTATGCTCTGCTAGATACTGAGTTAATTATGACATAGAAAAAATTGGAGCTGATAAAAATTCTAGGAAGAAGGATCTATAGTAAAAGTCCATGGCCTCACAATGTCTACATAAATTCCCTGAATCTGGGTTTGGGCAAGACAGAGTTCTAAAAACAAAGGAAAATATGAATTCAATGTCAGCACCAAAAGAAATTAGCAGGTTATAGTGGGTGGAGTCTTGTGCCAGGCATTAAAAGATTTGAATCTTGCCTCAGTTTCTTCATCTGTAAAATGGAGAAAATGGCAACTTCGAGTTTGTAAGGGTCAAATAAGGCATGCAATATTTTGCAAACCATAAAGAAATATTCAGATGTGAGCTGTAATAACAGCTTCCAATTCCTGGTAGAATTCTTGAACATCATTAAAGGGATGGTTTGTGAACATCTAGAACAATGATTCTCAAAACATTTTCATCAGGACCCCTTTATACTTTAAAGAAAAAACCCATTGGGGACCCTGAAGAGTTGATGTTTATGTGGGTTATATCTATTGATATTTATCATGTTAGAAATTAAAATGTCTTGGTAAGATTTTGGAATGTGTTGACTTTGCAAACCCACCTTAAAGATTGGGGGGTGGGGGTGGGGGTGCAAGGGAAGTCCAACTGATTTAGAAAATAAGTCAGTGACTGAGGAGCTAACATGACTTCATCAAGAAACAAAGTCATGCCATACTAACCTTATTTATTGACAAGGATGCTAGACAGATAGCTACCTAGATCAGGGCTGTCCAACCTTAGGTTTTTATTGAAACAATAAACAATATATTTTGATTTGCCATTTTAATGAGAGCTCTGTAGCTCAGCTTCTTTTACTAAAGCATTTATGCAAATTTCTATGCTTGTAGGTGGGCTGTATAAATCTCACTGGGTGATGTTTTGCACAGCACTGACCTAGATTGTAACAGAATTTGATGATCTCTTGCTGTTCTTGTGGAAAAGGAGAGGTGTGAACTAGACAATATTACAATGGTATGGATTTGCAACTGGTTATATAGCTGGACCTTAAGCAGCAATTAATGGTTCATGTCAATTTGGAAAGCAGGTACAAGCATTTTTATGTTCCAGGCAAATGTCCAAGTGCCTGGGATACATAGAAAGCCAAAAACTCCCTGCCCTTAAGAAATTTAACATTTTAATATGAGAAGACACAAGAGCTGAAAAGGAGACCTGGAGTAAGAAAGGTACCCTTGCAGGCAAGTTGGTGAAGTCCAAAAATTCAGAAGCACAACGAAGCAATTAAGTATGATCAGCCAGAGTCTATACCCACAATGGACCCCCATGGAAGGAACTCACCAGTGGGAGAATGGGAGCAGAATGGCTGAAGAACAGTTCTCTAGTGAAGCACCCCAAGGATCTATGCTTGGTCTTGTGCTTTTTAATTTTTGTTATTGTTTTATTAGAACTAGGAGCAATGGGTGAAAATTACACAGGTAGATTTTGACCCAATCTAAGGGAAAATTTCCTAACAGAGCTATCTGAAAGTGGAATTGGCTACCTTGAGAGGTCATGGTTTCTTTCTGTCCTCATGTATTGGGGATCCTTGAAGAGTTTGGCATTTGTTTCCTTTGATTAATTCAGCGTATATCATTGAGTCTTACTAGGTGCTAAGCCTATATGGGTATGAAGCTTCCAGGGTCCTAAGGGGAGGGGCTAAATCAAGAGCCAATCATAGCAGCCTAAGTTCTGGTCATTCAGATGACGTTTGATGACGTCTGAAACTGTATAAGAAGAGAAGACAGAGCTATTTGCTCAGGGCTCTCACTCTGGGTGGCTCCTTGATGCAGAGACTCCAAGCAGCTGTAGCTAAGAGCCCTCCAGCGTGTAACCCGGATGCTGGGACTTTGTTAAACTCTGGTAACTATGTGCTGGGATTTGAATCAGACAAGGTCTATCTGTTGATGTTTGTAATTTGTTTGTATTTGCTCTGAAGTTCAGGGTTCCTTACTAAAACAGATCAAAAGAACCTGGGCTTTGGCAGTGTGCATGTTGTTGGGCTTGTGTTGGTCTTTCACCCCCACGATAGCTGCTAGTCAGATTGTTGAAACATCTCATTTCCCCCTCTACTCCCACCCTACTCTACATCCTGCCAAGCAAAATAGGGGTTATTATGTAGAAGGGATTCTTGTTCAGCTACAGCTTGGATTGTGGCCTCTTAAGTCTTGTGCTATTCAGATTTTGTGAATAGTTTCAAGTTCCTTTTCCTACCCATTGCTGATCTTCAGAAGCTTCCTCATGGTATAGCTCCACGATCCAAATAGAGAGGAAAGGGAAAGAAGTGGAGATTTTATAAATCATCCTAAGGGTAGGTGGTACAGTGAATAGAACATTAGTCAGGAGGACCTGAGTTCAAGTGCAGCCTCATATGCTTACTAGCTGTGTGATCCTGGGCAAGTCATTTAACCCTGATTGTCTCACCAAAAAGAAATAAATCCAAGCCTAACTCTTCAGATTTACCCCTTCTCCTCAAATCATATTAACAACTGTGCAAGAAATTATGCTAGATATTGAGGGTATGCAAAAGTGTGACATAATGCTTTTGATGTTTATTTTTGTCATGTAGATAACTGCCTGTGTGTATATGTGTATAGCTTAATATGCGCATTTATTTCAAAGGTTAGGATCATGAAAAATGTTGGGACATATGGTGCAGGATTAATGATGAGATCAAGGATTTGTAGATTTCACAAAAACCTTATATTTAAATAGTATGATTCTCTTAACAAGAGAAACCAAACATTCTAAATATGGAGAGTACTGAAAACTGGACAAAAAATTAAATTAGCTACACTTTAATAGGAAATTGCTAGTCATAACTATAGGAATTATTTAAGAATCAGGTGTCTGTTCAGTGGGACAATCAAATTATTACAGGCAAGATAAAAGTCAACAGCAAATTAAAGGGATAAAGATAAGCTATGGTGTGCAATTACAATAGTTCAAATAAGCTATTGATGGTAAAAAAAAGAAAACGAAACAAAGTAAAAACATCAACATAGACTATTGTCAGGCAGTTGCCACACAGGAAGAGGTCCAGAAACTGCCTGAGTCCACACTTAATTTAATCACCAACGAAAGATAGATAGCCAAAAGTAACACTTGTTTAAAATATACTTATTTGCAAAACCTAACAGAGGACAATTAGATTATGAGCAATATCAACCCAAAACATTAAGAAGTGGCAGAGGGAGAAATGAGTTTGTAGAAAGCTTGATGTGAAATTAAATTAAGTCACATCCCAAGAGCATTTAAAGTTGAAATTGCAAGAAGGCTAGCAAATACAAGCTAAAGGTGAAAAATGTGAGGACAGTGAGCCATCTATTTTCAAGATATCTGAGAGATAGAAATGTCAAACAATTAGAAAAAAATCACAAGATATGGGGAGGGGAGCTGACTGCCACCTCCCCCCACACCAGGAAGGTTCTTGAGATGACATCAGTAATTACTGAATTATGTTTCTTTAGAGGATATTCTTGATGAAATCCACCATCATCACACGCTGAAGAAACTCTTCACCACTAACCTCACCATCCTTCAAGATTACATCAGCTTTGTTTGTGATATATAGGAATGCTGATGACCTAGGTGGATTTATTTTATATCCTGCTACTTTGCTAAATTAGTTATCATTTCAACTAACTTTTTAGTGGAGCCGTTGGGATTTTCCAAGTATACCATCATATCATCTGCAAAAAGAATAGTTTCATTACCTTATCCCCTATTCTAATTCCTTCTCTTTCTATTTCTTCTCTTATTGCTATTGCTAGGATTTCCAATACAATATTGAATAATATTGTGATAGTGGGCATCCTTGTTTCACACCTGATCTACTGGGAAGGCTTCTGGCTTATCCCCATTACAAATAATGTTTGCTGAAGGGAAAATCCATTTATACCTATACTTTCAAGTGGTTTTTTTTTTTTTGACGGGGGAAGGCAAGGCAATTGGAGTTAAGTGACTTGCCTAAGGTCACACAGCTAGTGTATCAAGTGTCTGAGGTCAGATTTGAACTCAGGTCCTCCTGACTCCAGGGCCGGTACTCTACTCACTGTGCCACCTAGCTGCCCGAAAGTGGTTTTTTTTTAATAAAAATCAGTGTTGTACTTTATCAAATGGTTTTTCCTGCATCTATTGATATAATCACAAAATATTTTTACTGTTATTATTGATATACTCAATTATATTAATAGTTTTCCTTATGTTAAACCATCCCTACATTTCTAGATATAAAGAAAGATAGGAAAATTCGAAGAACATGGAACATTACTTATCAGACTTATGGATAGACAACAATTTATAAATAATCAAGACAGAGCAGAGTGAGGTGTAAAATGCATACCTTCAAGTACATTAAATTATAAAGGTTTTGTACAAATAAAACAAATATAGCCAAGATCAGAAGGGAAGAAGAAAATTGGGGGAAAATGTTATAGACAGTTTCTCAGATAAAGGTCTCATATTTCAAATATATAAAGAACTTTGTAAAGTCTATATGAATATGAGTCATTCCCCAACTGATAAATGGTCAAGGAATATGAACAGGCAGTTTTTAGATAAAGAAATCAAAACAATTTATAGTCATATAAAAATACTCTAAATCATTATTGATTAGGGAAATGCAAATTAAAACAACCTTGAGATATTTTTACACTTATCAGATTGGCTAAAATGATTGAAGAAGAAAGAGATAAATGTTGGAGAGGATGTTTGAAAATTGGGATACTAATTCATTGTTGGCGGAATTGTGACCAACCAAATGACTCAACCATTTTGGCGTGCAATCTGAAATTATGCCCTAAGAGTTATTAAACTGCCTGTGCCCTTTGACCCAGCAATACCTCTACTTGGTTTATTTCCAAAGATGATTAGGGAAAAAGGAAAAGAACCTATATATCCTAAAATATTTATAGCAGCTTTCTTTGTGGTGGCAAAAAACCAAACAAACTGGAAATTACGGTGATGCCAGTCAATTACGGAATGGCTCAACAAGTTGTGGCATATTATTGTGATGGATTACTGCTGTGCTATAAGAAATGATGAGCTTGATGATCTTAGAAAAACATGGAAAGACTTCCATGAAATGATGAAGAGTGAAATGAGCAGAACCAAGAGAACGTTGTATACAGTAACAGCAATATTGTTTTGAGAACAACTTTGAGTGACTAAGTCTGTAATAAATACCCATATTAACTACAAAGTACATATGAAGGAAAACACTATCTGCATCTAGAGAAAGAACTGATACATAGAAGCATGTATAGAATGATTTTACATATATACATATATTTTACACATGTGTATATGTACATATATCTACACATATATAAATGTATACACACATATTTGTGTCTAATGGTAGCCATGGTTGGAGGGGGGGGAGAGAAAAACAAAAGAAAAAAAGAAAGAAATTTATATGATAACTTTATTATATATTCAAAAGGCGTAGTAATAATAGATTTTCAGTTTCATATACAATCATCTTTTTCTTTTATTATACTATATTGTGGAAATGCTTGTTTTATTTCATAAATTTAAAACAAAATAAATATAAATTTTTAAAAATATTACATCAGCTTTGCTACTCCTATCACTTTAGTAGGTTTAGTACCCTCTGCCCCTCTGATTAGAGGGCAGCGTAAAGAACTCCTCCCAAAGCCTCCATTTAAAGAGGGTTTACAGATCAGGTGAACTCTTTATTTCACCCCAGCTACACTCATTGAACTGGGCCCTACCAGGTCTCAGGTGTGATACATACTTCCCCACCACCCCCAGCTGTTCAGCTTACTTTCGTGTGTTGTCTTCACTCATTAGATTGTAGGCTCCTTGAGGGCAGGGACTATCTTTCTTTTTCTTTGTATCCCTAACACTTAGCACACAGGAGATGTTTAATAAATGTTTTTTGACTAGACTATTGAAAATATGAGAAGAAAACAAAAGACCACATCTTCACAGTAAAACAGTTGGAAGATAGGGAGAATACAAATTTCCACTGTACTTTGTTGGTTATGTTTTTAAAAGTATTTCAATTAATCAATAAACATCAAGTACCTCCTATGTGCCAGGCACTGTGCTAAGTACTAGGGATACAAAAAGAGGTGAAATACAGTGCCTGCCCTCAAGGAGCTCACAGTGGGGGAGATGGCAAGCAAACAAGCTATATATATATACAGGATAAATAAGAAATATCAACAGAGGAGGGCATTGGAATTAAGAGGGGTTGAGAAAGGCTTCTTGTAAAAGACAGGATTTTAATTGGAGCTTGAAGGAAGAAAGAGAAACCAGTAGGCAGAGATGAGGAATGAAAGCATTCCAGGCATGGGAGGAGGGAGGGTAGCAAGAGAAAATTTCCAGCACTGAGAGATGGAATATCTTGTTCCTGGAACAGCCAGGAGACCAGAGTCACCGAATGGAAGACTTCCTGTAAGGTATAAGAACACTAGAAATGTAGGACAGGACTAGGTTATGAAGGGTTTTGAATTCCAAACTGTGGATTTTACGTTTGATCCTGGAGGAAATAGGGAGCTAATGGAGTTTATTGAGTAGGGGAGTGACATAATCAGGAAAATCGCTTTCCTAAAGTGAGAGTGGGGAAATGTTTTAGGCAGACACATCCACCAGCTGGGAGGTGATGAAGGACTGCACAAGATGGGGGGCAGTGTCAGAGGAGAGAAGGGGGCATATTTGAGAGATGCTGCAAAAGTGAAATTGGCAGGTCTTGGCTACATCTTGGATAAAGGGGGTAAGAGAGAGCGAGGAGTCAACGAGGAAACCTAGGTTGTGAGCCTGAGAGACTGGAAGGATGGTGTTGCCATCTACAGTAAAAGGGAAGGTGGAGAAGAGGGAGGGTTTGAGGGGAAAGGTAATGAATATGTTTTTGAACATGTTGAGTTTAAGATGTCTATTGGACACCCAGTTTGAGATGTCTGAAAGGCAGTTGGAGATGTCAGATTAGAGGTCTTCAGAGAGGCTGGGTGGGGTAGGTAGATTTAAGAATCATCAGCACAGGAGTGGTATTTAAAGCCAAGAGAGCTAATGAGATCACCAAGTGAAGTAGTGGTAGAGGGAGAAAAGGACTCAGGACAGAATGTGGCTTTCAAGTCTCTCCTCCCACATGGTGTTTCCTATGCACAAGATAAGATCATACGAGATTCCTCAACGCATATTTTGTTGGAGCCTAGTTATACTGCTGGGCAGCTAGATGGCTCAGTGAATAGAATGCTGGGCCTGGAGTCAAGAAGCCCGTAGTTGGAATTTGGCCTCTGACACTCAGTAGCTATGTGACCCTGGGCAAGTCACTTAACTTCTGTTTGCCTTAATCCATTGGAGAACCCCTCCAGTGATAAACCACTCCAGTATCTTCACCAAGAAAACCCCATGGACAGTATGATCCATAGGGTCACAAAGAGTTGGACATGACTGAACAACAATTTTAACTGTTCAACACACATTTTGCCACATGGATATTTCTTGGTGTTTTATATGTATATTTTCATTGCTATTTTAAAATGCGAACAATTCCTCTGTTGCCCACCTTATGGAGTGATGTGATTTTTGACAGAATTTACACAATATGCAGTTATAATAAAGTATGGTTTATTTGGAGGAGAGGCAGAGAAGTCTAGTGAGAAGTTTTTAATTGCCTTTCTTGTTGTGTGAATTTCTGGCCTTTATGCTGTCAAGGTAGGCTTGGGACTTGCTCACACATGTTCAGTCATGCCGTGAAGCTATCAACATGGAACAGACTGTCTGCCAGCTGTATTCCAGGCATCATTAGGTAAACACCATTATTGTTTCTAATCCTCCCAAGTGTTCTGTACTTTGTAGATGATGGTGTGCATTACTTAAATTCTCAATAGGCCTTGTATGCCAATTATCTGAATAGATTTTGTTATACTTGTGAAGGGTTAGCTAACTTTTAAATTTGAGGAGAAAAAAAAACCACTTTATTCCTACCTAAGAAAGCATATGGACATTTTTTGTTGTGAATAATTGATTAGGATAAGACATGCTCATCTCTTGTGTTCTAACACAGTGTCTGGCACACAGTAGGTGTTTCATAAACGCTTTTTTCTTGTATTGATTTTATCCATTGTTTTAGGCCTGTTTTAGATAGTGACAAGCTTTCTGTAACAAATCCCCAGACACTTGGCATTTAGATGTCGAAATTATTTCCTTCTTTGTCCACAGCACCCAGAATGGTGACTAGCACATGATAAATCGATTGCAGATTGATTGATTGGACCTGATGATTCACACTGTAATGATTAAGCAAGGAAGAAGATCAGCAAGATGGAGATTCTCTCATTTGAAGTAACCTTTTTGTCCTCAGATCCTTATTTAAGATGCAGGGGGCACCTAGGTGGCACAGTGAATAGGGCACTAGCCCTGGAATCAGGAGGACCTGAATTCAAATCCTGCCTCAGACACTTACTAGCTGTGTGACCCTGGGCATGTGACTTAACCCTGATTGCTTAAAAAAAAAAAAAGGTGCAATGTGGTATAGTGACTAGATCATTAGCCTAATTCTAGTTTTCAAGGATTCATTTTCTTCCTTAACTTTTTGATTCTCTATTTCCAGTTGATTGACTTTCTTTTCATAATTTTCTTTGTTTTCTTGCATTACTCTCGTCCCCCCCCCTCAATTTTTCCTCTATTTCTCTTATTTGATTTTTAAAGTCCCTTTAAAGTTCTTCTAAGAACTCATTTTGGGTCTGTGATCATTTGACATTTCTCACTGAAAAGGAGTGGCTTTTTTAGCTCCATGTTCTTCCTCTGAATATGAGCCCAGATCTTCTCTATCCCCATAGTAGCTATCTATGATTGGGTTCTTTCTCCTTTGCTTACTCATTTTTATTTCATTTTATTTTTAGCAGCCTATTATTGTAATCAAGTTCTAGTCCTGAGGTGTGGAAAATGATGCCCCAGGCCTCAGATCCTTCTTACTGTTATTTCCTGAGCACTGTCCTGGAGCTCAACCTTGGGCACTCCTCTCCACTCTTAAGCCCCCAGCTACACAGTCCCAAAAATGCTCTTGCATTTGGTCCCTCTAGTGGCTGCAAACTTCAATGGTCCTCCCTGCCCTAGAACTAAAACCAGAGACTCTAGTCTCTTGCAAATGCCTACAGCTACCGGGATTCCCTCTCCTCTGCCACTGCCCTCACTAGGTGTATGCTAGCTCCTTCTCCTCCATAGCTGCAGGCAGGACCCCATCTGATATGGCCCATTTGATCCTGGAGGAAATAGGGAGCTAATGGAGTTTACTGTTTGGTGTCTCTGACAGTAGGTCCTTCAATCTTCTCCAAGTCAGCTGTGCCCCCCCCACCCCGCCCCAGGTGAAAGTTCCTGAGGCTGAGGCTGACTCCTGACTCCTGATGCCCAGCTGCCTCCAATGCCAGTTATTTGTTGATTCCACAGAGTCAGCCTGGAGGGGTTTGCATTTCATTCAGGCCAAACCTCTAACCCACAAAGTCAAGTCTTTCCTGGGATCTTCTCAAGTTGTCCTAGGAGGACAACCACTTTACTCTGACTTTTATTTTTGCTGCTCTATGTTCACTTGAGGTGATTTTTTTTTTTTTGGTGGAAGAAATGTGGAGAACCCGAAGTTTTCTGACCCACTATGGCATCTTCCCAGAATCCTCATACTCATCTTTTTTTTTTTTTAGAGGGGAGAAGGCAGAGCAGTTGGGGTTAAGTGACTTGCCCAAGGTCACACAGCTAGTAAGTGTGTCAAGTGTCTGAGGCCGTATTTGAACTCAGGTACTCCAGGGCCGGTGCTTCTACTCACTTCGCCACCTAGCGGCAGCCCCCGCCCCCGCATCTTTTTTTAAAAACAATATTCTCCTGGTGATGATATTGGTTGTGAATTCTATACCATATTCTCAGGATGATCAAAGTTGTAGGTAACAGAATGGGCAGCAGGTTGCCTAATAGATGACTGGTGTGTGTAAACAATGGCGACTTGTATGGGAGAAGTGGTGTAAAAGACACCAACATGGTTGGTATGAGCATGAATGAGCATAAGCTGAGAAGAAAAGGTAGGCTGGTTGTGTCCAACAGAGTAGGAGTGAGGGTTAAGAGAGGACAGAGTACTGCACTGGCATCCACAAAATACAGAGAAAAAAAAACCAACAAAACCAAACTAATCAAGAAGGTAGCCTTCAGCATGTTGGCTAACACACACACACACACAAAAGACACGAGCAAAAAAATACAGGATAAGAAAATATGCGTAGCCTGCAATCTATATTGGTGGAGGGAATTTCAGTGGGTCACAGATCCACTGAAATGATGTAGAAATTGATGACTTCCTGGCCCTCCCCACAAAGTGTGAACTACTTTCCAGCCTTGGCTTTTGCCTCTTGTCAAAAACTGAAGGACTCTGGGCTCTGACTGGGAGCAATTCACTTATCTTGCCTGATCTCAGACTCCCCATATCATTTCTGGCCATCTCCTTGCCATGTTTGCAGAGTGCTACATCTCTTCTCCTCTTCAAACTCTCGCTGGAAGAATAGTAATCAACTCTGAGGCACCATTCCCTCTAAGTACATGTCAATCAATTGTCCTATTACTTCAGACACCATTCTTTCCAATTTCTCTACTCAGAGAATTCTTCTCTGGCCACTATTCACCTGCACATATTATCTTCCCACATTAAAATGTAATCACTTTGAGGGCAGAGGCTGTTTTGCTTGTTTCTACTTGTATCCCCAGCACTTAGCACAGTTCTTGAAACATGCTAAGTGCTTAATAAATTTTTATTCATTCGATATAAGTGCTTAAAAAAAAAAAGTGATCCCTTTGGGGGAGTCAAGGAAGAATGTATTAGGACACTTCTCTTTCAAGGTTCAGGTTAAATTTCATTTCCTTTATAAGTGAACAGAAATTAGAGTAGTCCATTTCATGGTCATAGGATTAAAAGAACCCAACCCACTTGTTTGGATAAGGAAATTTAGGTATAGATCTTTAGTGCCTTAGGTCACTTGAACTCCCTAGATGAAGAGGTGGTTCAGTGGCTCAACAGTGAGTCTGACTTATTGTGATTCCAACCCTGTCTGGCCTTAAATATGTAGTTATGGGAACTGTCAAAAAAAAAAAAAAAACAAAAGCTGGAGGTAGGAGAGCACAAGATAGTGTTTATCTGGTAAACTGTTAGTTGGTGAGTCTATTTGTAGTATAGGACTCATGTAGGAAGAGATTGAAAGTTGGGGCTGGAAAGGTAGGTTGGTATTGGTGGTCTTGAATACTAAGGCAACAGTCAGATTTTGTCCTATATGGAGTGTGGCATCATTAAAGACAGAGCTCACAAGGGTTAAGCTAAAAGGACATTTTAGGAAATTTAATTGAGCAGCAATGTGCAAGCTAGATTGGAGGGGACAGCAGTTAGCAGGGTGCTACACACATTTACTCATGAGATGACGGAATGAAGTAGGAGAGAACCCATGCAATGAATGGCAGAGGGGACTATAAAAGGATGGGATATGGGGTAGAGAAAACCATTTTGAGTAGGTGTTACAGTAGTCTAGGTCAGAGGTAATGAGGGATTGAACTAGGGTGGTGGCTACGTGAAAAAAGGAAAGGCAACAGATTCAAGAGATATTACGGAGGCAGAAATGACAAGATTTGGCAAGTAATTGGATATGTGGGGTAAGAGAGAGTAATGAGCTGAAGATGAGCTGTGAACCTGGGTGACTGAAAGGATGGCGATGCTCTCAACAGTAAGAGGGAAGTCTGGTAGAGGGATGGGTTTTGGGGGGAAATATAATGCAGATCACAACCCATCCATACCTGCTTATCCTGGGTGACTTACTATCTCACACACAACTAAGATGGGAAATGAGTGTTTTTTTTTAGTGGGGAAGGCAGGGCAATTGGGGTTAAGTGACTTGCCCAAGGTCACGCAGCTAGTAGGTATGTCTAGTGTCTGAGGCCACATTTGAACTCAGGTCCTCCTGACTCTAGGGCCGGTGCTCTACTCACTGTGCCACCTAGCTGCCCCGGAAATGAGTCTCTTACTGAAGAGCAGAGTCTGCCCCTCAAGTGATGCCTTCCACAGCCATACCATGATCTAGAGGATAAAAAGAGGGGTAGAATTTTCTAAATGGTAACTGCGTAGCTACTGCCATGAAGAACCTGGGTAGTAGGTAGGTGTAATTGTGTTAGAGATATGCACTACAACAGGCTATCGTGGAAAGGGTGAGATGCAACCATCTTTCTACCCTGTGACTGAACACACAAGCCTACCTACACCCACACTGGTGTCAGCCACACCTCTATTTCAGAGACCATTGGCTTAAAATGTTAAGTTTGTATCCTTTTGCCATGTTTTGTGGCTTGTAGCATAGATTTAAAGTTGGGAGAGACTTTAGAGGCCATCTAGTCCAATCCCCTAATTTTACAGATAAGGAAACTGAGGTCCAGAGAGGTTAACTGACCTGCTGATGGTCTCATAGTAATAAGCAGCTGAGCCAAGGTTCCAACTCAGGTCTCCTGATTCCACATCCAGCCCTTTTACAGTACTTGTGTATAGCATGCATGGGTTCTCATAAGAAATGAATTCACTCTTGAAGGTTAGTTCACAAAGTCTCCAGATAAGAAAACAAGTAGGTGCTAACAAAACATTTTATTGCAATTCTGCAACACCCATAGTACAATATAGTTTTTTCTGCTATTGGTTTTTAAATCAGAAACAATTACTATTAAGATGAAAATATTCTCATTACACAAAATATGCCTTACAAAAATGCCTCCTCTATTTATACATATTTCAAATAGTTTATACATCCCACTTTCCCCAAGGACAAAATTGACTGGGTGAAATTTTTTAAAAAATGGCGTAGTTTGTTCTTGTAAGCAGACTGAAGTCCAGTTTTGTTTATGATTTCCTTGAAAACCAACTATGAAAATATAAAATTATACATCAAACAAGTTAATTTTTTTAACTAACGTGCAATTTCCCTCATGGTCCAAAGCCTTTTGATTATTCATTCTACTTGCTGACTATAGAAAGGAGAATTAAAATTCAACAGAAGGGTGGCTCAGATCGACAGTAATATGGCAATTAACTTGGTGAGATAATATTGTAATCACCATTGCAATTACTTAAGAATTTTCTTCTTCATTTACTCAGATCTTTGCCTAATGTCTCATAGTGATATGGAGATGACCTCGGCTTCCTGAAGGCTGGGCCAGTGGAGCCTAAGTGCCAGCTGCAAAACTCTTGAGTTTGAGCCTGGAGATAGACTGAATGTGGTCATCACTGGTGGGTAGACGACCAAGTGTTTTAATTTTTTCAGCCACATATTCACATAACAGTTTTTTAAAGCATGTGGCAGTTGTGCTTTGCATTAGTAGAGGCCGTACGTACCACACTGATGGAATCATGGGTCTCTGATGCACAGTATATCACAATGGGACTTATGCTACTTTTCAAATATAAAGTACTTTATTTAACATTCTTATTAGAGCCTCACAACAATCCTTAACTAGAATGAGGTTTATCAGTTAATGCAAAAATTTGATTATAATTTTATTTTGAAATAAAATTTTCAGCCTACTCTTTTCTTTGCTTTATGAACAATAACAACAACAAAACACATTGTGTTAACTGATGCAGCGTGGTCCTTCAAGGTATTCTTAAATCCCAGTTCTTCTTGAAAGTAGTATAGCAGGTAAAATGCAGGGAGTGGAACGAAAGGGTACAATTTCACTAATTATTCTGACACATTCCCCTTTTGTTGTATAGCCTTTAAGAGGAGTTTGAGGTTTCTGCTATATAAGGTAGACAGCAAAATGACTAATTCTCAAAATCTTAAACTAGTTCACAAATTATCCAACTAGTTTCATAACAAGAACAATTCCCTGAAGTCCAGAACACCAAGTGTCTATAGCTATTTAAGACTACTCAGTGCAAGATAGATTGCTTTAAAGAAAAATAAGGGGAAAAAAGCATCTAATTCTGCATAGTGATTCTTCTGGCAATAATAATAGCTAAGGTTTGCAAAGCATATATTTTTACATATCTAGCAAGTTAATTTTTATATCCAAAGTACAATTTTCCCTCAGAGCCCAAAGCTTTCTGATTATTCAGTCTGTATATATCATGTATATTTATCTTATTTGGTCCTCACAACAACTCCAGGAGTTAGGTGCTATTATTATCTATGTTTTGCAGATGAGGAAACTGAGACTGAAAAAGATTAAGCAACTGGCTCAGGGTTGCACAGTATCTAAGGCAGGATCTGAAGTTTGGATGCTGACTCACTGCACCACCCAGCTGCAAAGTGGTAACTTATCTATGTGTTGACATGAACAACATTCAAAACAAATGCCAGGGTCAAATTCTCTTTTACTACTTTGTGACTATTTTTTTCTAATTGTCATCTATTAATGTTGAAAGGCCCCTGGGCCACATGACTCTATACTGTTAGAAATTCAATTCCAGGTAAAACCAGATAGTTTTATCATCCCTTTAATTTCAGGATTTCTACAAATGATGCTCAATGGCCCTGGTATTACCACAGCTACTACTGAAAAAACGCTTCCAAGTTTACCTGAATAAAGAAACACAACAGCAGCTGGGCCTCAATCCACCAAAAAACTTAATGAAACTAAGGCAGCATCCTGAAATGTTTACATTCCAAGGTGCTCTACTGGAAGTCAGTGCAAACATTACCAGGAACTATTTTTTAAATGTTCCAAAACAAAACTAATGAGTGTCACTAAAGTGTGACTGCTAATTTGGTTCCTGATTATATGGTGTCGAGCCTCAAATTTGCCTTCATTAATCATAGAAGTGCAGCTGTTCTGCAGAAACAATATTCCACATTTAGCCGCAGGCAGTCTGCCAAGTAAGAGAGAAGATAGGATTTCTAAGAGTAAGCGTCAATCACTGTTTTTTATGAACTCACTCAGAGATCAGTGGTCTCCTTCCCCACTCCCCAAACCTGCTTTTGCAGACTCATCAATCTCCTCTCACTGAGTAACCTGGTGATTCTATTTGAGGATCAGTCAGTTTCTTAAAGTTTTACTGATATTATAGGAGGTACAGACATTCACTTTATCACAGAGTGTAAGAATCAGAGAGGAGCTCAGAGATTATCTAGTCCAACCACCTCATTTTACTGATAGGGAAAAGAGGCCAGAGATGGTGACTTGTTCTAGGTCGCAACCTGGGTACTCAACTTAGCTATGCCACTGAATCCCAGTCTTTGGGTATGTGTGTTTCTTTTACACCAAACTCAAAGTAGTCACTGTCAAGTGAAGATTTGTTTTCAAGTACGGCTGCTTAAAACCAGGGATGGTAATGAGTGATTTACACACACACATTCTCATTCTCTCTCTCTGTCTCTCTGTCTCTCTGTCTCTCTCTCTCTCTCTCTCCAAAATGCTTAAGACTTAAGAGACAGGTTTGTATGCTGTGTTTATGAATCAAGGCTTGCTCCCTGGAGCCTTAAAAAAACCCACCTTCCGAAAGTATCTAACCACTAGGGGCAGGGAAAATAACGTGATGCTAATTCTTACTGGGGCAAACAGTTTGTGAATAGCATAGGCCACCACAAATGTACTAGTGCCAGCGACAATCTTAGAGTTGTGGAGTGATTCTGCAAACCCGAGTTTGAAGAGAAAGGAAGATACATCCACACCGCTGGAAAAGAAAAAGATAAGAAATGTAATTATCACAACAGGGCCCTTCAATCCTTGGGAATTAATACTCATTATCAGAAGCTACTTAACTGTGAGAGAAAGAACTTCCTGCAGTGGCAAGGGTTGAGAAGAGCCAGTTGAGCAAAAACTAAGCTAGTCAGCATGAATTCAGTTTTTATTCATATGCTTATGTGAGAGGGACTGTCATTTTAACAGGACAAATCAATACAGTAAGTTTCAGGTACAAAGCACCTTGGTTTACATTATCCCACTTATTCCCCACAATAACCCTCTGAGGAAGACAGTACAAGGATATTATCCTGGCTTATAGTTGAGGAAAGTGAGATTCAAGTGAAATACTTCTGTCTAGATCTTATAGCTACAGATAGGAAGTTAAGAGAAGCATTAGAGGGGGAATATGAAAAAGTGCACATCTGGAAGTGGAGAGAAAACATCTGGATGGAATTTGGTTGGGTGGAGGGGTTGTCTGGGGGCAGGGGGAAGGAAGGTGTATATCTTGTGCTGTGTTGAGCCCACACCTGGTGGGAACGTGGAAAGCATATTGGACTTGGAGTTAGAGAACCTGGGTTCAAATTATGGCTGGTTCTACTTCCTATGTTACCCTGGGCCAAATCAATATCTTGAGGTCTCAGTTTCCTTCTCTGTAAAATGAAGGAAATAATCTGGATGATTTTAAAGCTTCTTCCAACTAATACTGATGATGGTGGTGATGACAGCAGCTTATATATGTACACATATATACATACATACACGTATATCTTTTAAGAGTTGCAAAATACTTTAAATATATTATTTCATTTGATCCTCACAACAACCATGTGAGATAAATGTTATTATTAGTCAGTCAATAAACATTTGTTAAGCACTCACTGAGCAAAGCACTGGGGATACAAAGAAAAGACAAAAACATGGTCCCTGCCTCTTAAGGAGGTCACATTCTAATGGGGGAAACAACATGTAAACAATCATATACATTACACACAGGCACGCGTGCGCATGTGTGTGTATGTGTATATATACACATATAATATTTAAGAATGATAAATAATATATAAAAAATAAGTAAGAATCTTAAATTGTAGGATCCTATATAAGACCTATACTCATGTCCTGTGCTCTTTCTACTATATTGGAAATGGTCAGTATGCTGCCAAAAAACTGTCAAAAGTCACTGATAGCCTTAAATGATTTAATAATTTAGACAGCAGTCCTCATTGGAAACATTTTTGGGGGTGGGAGTGGGAGGGGAAGGAATGGGTGGAACCAGGCCTGAGATTTCAGTGGTTATGAAATTCTGCTTAACACCTTTTCTGCGATTTATGATCTCAGAGAATCTCCTGGGAGTAGGTCAGAGGTTAAGCAACTTGTGCAGGGCCTCAGAAGTACACGCTCAGAGATGGGAACTTGAACCCAGGTTGTCCTGACTCCACAGTCAGCTCATTATCCATTTGTCTCTCTTTCATGATGAAATTCTTAAAGACCAAAGAGCCGTACCTTGAAACAACCAAGTAGAATATTCCCAAAGATATTAATGAGATCCCAATATGCAATGAAACAGCCACGGCTCCATATTCTTTAAACACCTTTTTCAGCTGCTGCTGTTTGCTTTGTTTGCTCTCCTCCACAACGCTGGAGTCTGTGAATGCTCTCTCTGTTTTCTTTAGGTCCTGTAAACAAATAGGAGAAAGGTTAGAAATTTAGAACAGGTATAAGAATAGTAATAATGCCTGACTTTGTATAAAGGACTTTTGGACACATTATCTCATTTGATTCTTGCAAAAATTCTGTGAAGTATCAGAGCAGGAATACTGAAGACAAACCCTGGACTGGGAGTCCTAGACTAGGTTCTAATCCCATTTCTTCTAATTTAATAATAATACCTAACATTTATATAGAGCTTTTCATGTGCCAGGCACTGTGTTAAGCACTTTAACAGTAATAAAAAGGGCTAACATTTATATGGAGCTTACTAGGTGGCAGGCACTGTACTAAGCACTTTCCAAATATTATCTCATTTGATCCTCAGAACAACCTTGGGAAGTAGGTGCTATTATTATTTCCATTTTAAAGATGAGGAAACTGAGGCAAATAGAAGTTAAGTGACTTGCCCAGGGTCACACAGCTATTTGGTGTCTCTGGCTAGATTTGATCTCAAGTCTTCCTGACTCCAGGTCTAGTGCTCTATCCATCGTGCCACATGAAGCCACCTAGCCTATGGCACGTACCCCAAAAAAGTCAAAGCTAGAAAGAAATTGTCCCTATACACCAAAATATTCAGAGAAATACTTTCTGTGGTAGTAAAAAAACATAGAAACAAAATAGATACCCATTAAGTGGGAAATGATTAAACAAACTGTGGTATGTGAATGTAAGGGAATATTGCTGTTGTAAGATATGATGAAATCAAAGCGAATGGGAAGATTGGCAAAGTCAAAGTAGCAGAACCAGGAAGACAATGTATACAATGTAAGTGAAAAGAACAAAACCCCCAAGCTGAATGCTATGTAAGTGTCATGGTCAAGTTTGATCACTAAGAATGCCACTGTCTCTCTTCTCTGAAGAAGTGGGAGGCTAGGGGTGTAGATCACTGTCAGACTTGGGAAATTCTTTCCCTTTCACCCACTTTCTTTTTTTATTCTTTGTTCCAAGGTACAGCTTGATAGGGAGGAGGAAGAGGAAAAGATATATTTGGAGATGTAGGTGATGAAAACAAAAGATGACAATACCTTATTGAAGAAAGAAATCTGCTTTATGTATTTATACTTAGGACATTCCAAAAAGCTGAGGAAGTGAAGAAAATAACAAATTGAGAGGTGAAATATAGAATGCATTTGTTATAAAAATATGTATGAACTTTATTGTGATTGGGTTACTCTCTTTAGATGCCTTTTGTTCCACTGACTTGCTTGCTATTTCTACCATACAACGCCCTCTCTCTGTGCCTTTGCATTGGCCATCCTCAATGCCTAGAATTCACCCTTCATTTTTATCTCCAAGAATCCTTGACTTCCTTCAACATTCAGCTCAAATGTCACCTTCTATAGGAGGCCTTTCCTGGTCACTCCTCAGGACCCAAAGCTGGTGATGCCCTGCCTCAGATTTATTTCCATTTACTCTGTATGTATAATAATAATAATAACAACAATCCTAACAACAAACCAGGGAAGTAGGTGCTATTGTATGTGTGTGTGTGGGTGTGTGCGTGCGTGTGTGGTTGGATTTTTTTTTTTGGAGGGGGGAAGGCAGGGCAATGGGGGTTAAATGACTTGCCCAAGGTCACACAGCTAGTAAGTATGTCAAGTGTCTGAGGCTGGATTTGAACTCAGGTCCTGCTGACTCCAAGGCTGGTGGTCTACTCACTGTGCCACCTAGCTGCCCCAGTACATGCAATTATTATCCTCATTTCACAAATGAAGAAATTGAGACAGAGAGGGGTAATATGACTTGTCCAGGATCACTCAGCTAGTCAGGCAGAAACTCAGTTCTTCCAAACTCCAGGGCCAGCACCCTATCTGTTGCACCACCTATCTATAGGAATCTTGTATGTACCTAGTTATTTACAGGCTGTCTCCCCCATTAGAATGTGGGCTCCCCGAGGGCTCTGAACAATTTTCCCCTTTCTTTGTATCCCCAGAGCTTACCACAGTGCCTGCTGAGAACTTTAAAAATGCTTGTTGATTAAGTTAAGTATCTGTAAGAGCATAGGATTTAAGAGCTGGAAGGGCTCCTGAGATATCATCTACTCCCATCTCCTCGTTTTACAAAGTAAGAAACTACTTTTTGACTTGTCCCAAAACAAAAAGGTAAGGGACCATACTGAAACTAAAATCCTGATCTACTGACTCCCAGCGAGGCTGCTGGTGGTGCAGTGGATAGATAACTGGGCCAGAGTCAGGAAGACCCGAGATCAAATCCAGTCTGAGATATTTGATAACTGTGAGACCATGGGCAGATCACTTAACCTCTTTTTGTCTCAGTTTCCTCATCTGTAAAATGGGGAGAACATTAGCACCTACCTCTCAGAGTTGTTATGAGGATCAAAATGAGATAAATTTCTAAAAATGTCATAAGCAATGCCTGGCACATAGTATTCAGTGTTCTTTCCACTCTAGGCTGCTGTTCTTTGATAGAGGGCAACAATTTCTTGAAGTCTAAGAGACCCTTGAGATAGGTGCCAATTGACCGTTAGTATAGCAGTTCCTTTTGTTTGTTGACTTTGCTACCAAACCAGAGACAGTGTTTTCCCTAATGCTATTGTGCTCTTTCCAGCTGCCTATATTGTGGCTCAACGGGATTGACTTTAAAAGTAGCTGGTGGGAAGAAGTCAAACAAACAGTAATGTCAGGGCTCCTTTGGGGAGGACGCTCAGATACCTGAGGGAGAATTCTTACAAAGGCAAGTTTATACATTTACACATACATATACACTAACAGTGAATGACGCTAGGTGGTGCACAGGACTCAAAACCAGAAAGACTCATCTTCCTGCTCTCCAATCTGGCCTCAGACACTTACTAGCTATGTGACCCTGGGCAAGTCACTTAACCCTGTTTGCCTCAGTTTTTTCACCCATAAAATGAATTGGAGAAGGAAAGGGTAATCTGCTTCAATATCTTTGCCAAGAAAATCCCAATTAGGCTCACAAGAGTTAGACACAACTGAAATAAATGACCAACAACAGTGAATGACAACAGGACAGAGTCAATGCTTCCAAAGTTTTTCTTCCCCAGCTCTGTCAGTCAATTACATTGGATACTTGATTTCTGGTCTGTGACTCCAGAAGGGCCTTTTTTGCTTTTCTAGGAGAGGGCTGTGGGCACCTGGAATTGGGAGGCTGAAGTGGCGAGGTGGGAGTGAGAAACTGACCAGAGATTTTCAGTTTCACTGTAACCCCTGGCTCAGTCAGGCAAGATAGCTATTTTAAGTTTTCCATAGATATAAGTATCACCTGAGTCTCAGTGGGGCCAAAAGTACCACCAGGATTACTTTGGCACCTCCTATTCAGAACAGGAAAAGTACAGATCTGAGGATGGGTAACGAGAAGAGAATTGAACAATACAAAACAGCACAAGGAAAAGAATACATGTACTATGGTAAGAAGATGTCTCAGGTCTTGTGCAGGGTGCAGAAACAGTCCAACTGGCAGCTTTGCAACTCAGTTCTGGGCCATAGATCCAGAGCAGACTGAGGAGGGGACCTGTGCCTAGGGAGCGACAGTGTTTTTCAAGCTGTATAATGAGTAAAGAGTGAGTTCCTGTTGTGCCTCTGGCCCCAGGAACAGGTTTGAATCCCAAAACAAAGGGAAGCCTGAAGTTCTGTCACTCTGAACTAGCAGAGATGTCCCTCTGGTTGATGGTGGCTCCAGCAGCAGTCTACTGGAACTCTAACCAGGAGAAGTCCACAGGCACATTCCTCAGACAAACCAGGTCTTAGCATTCACACAAGGAGGTAAAAAAAATAATCAGACTTTGCCCTGGTGGTTCCCCAGACTGGGCTATCTCTGAAATCCTTGAATAAAATAATACTAAATACCTCAAGAAAGCAGCAGCAGGAACAGCCCAGACATTCTCTACAGAGGTGCTTACAGCCTGGCTCTAACATAAAAGTTAGACATCAGGAAATAGAAAATAAAGAAACAAACAAAAAAGAATCCCACAGTAAAGATCTATGGTGATAGGGATGCTTAAGACTCAAACTCAGAAGGAGAGAATGACTCCAAAATATCTACGAAAAGCCTCAAGTAAAAACATTGCTTGGGCACAAATTCTGCTAAAATCCCTGGAAGAGATAAAGCAAGGGTTAAGAAAAAATTAAAAAAATGTTTTTATAAAGAAAATTTATAGGGCTAGAATAAAGTAATATGGAAGAAAGAATTGGAAATAGAATTAATAGCTTGGCATAAGAGGTCTAAAATTTTACCTAAGCAACAAATTCCCTGAATTTAAAACGAACCAAATGGAAACCAATGACTCCATTAGGCATCAAGAAATATTAAAACAAAGTCTAAAGACTGAAAGAATAGAAGGTATCTTATGGCAAAAATAACTGACCTAGAAAAAAATTTAAGGAAAGATAATTTAAGAAACTTTGGACAACCTGAAAGCCATGACTAAAAAAAAAAAAAGACCCCATATATTTCAAGAAATCATAAAAGAAAACTGCCCAGATCTCTTATACCCACTGGGCAAAGTAGAAATACAAAGAATCCACCAGTCACTTCTAAAAATAAACTCACAAATGAAAACTCAGACATACTATAGCCAAAAATCCAGAGCTTCCAGGTCAAAGAAATAAACTAGACAGCAAGAAGCCAGAAAGAATTCAAATACTAAGGAGCACCAGTAAGAATCACACATGATTTGACAGCTACCAGTATAAAGAAGCAGAGAGGTTAGAATACAACATTCCAGGAAATAGAGGGGATGCCCATCAATTTGGAAACTGTTGAACAATTATGGTATATGAATGTGATTGAACATTATTGTGCTCTAAGAAATGATGCTGGGGATGGTTTCAGAAAAACTTGGGAAGACTTGTACAATCAGATGCAAAATGAAGAGAGTAGCAGTAGGAGAACAATCTATACAATCACAGTCATTCTGTCAATAAATATTTATTAGGAGCCTATTACTTGCCAGGCACTGTGTTAAACACTGGGGATATGAAAAGAGACAAAAGACAGTCCATGCTTTCAAGGATCTCACAACCCAATGTGAGAGACAAACAAGTAAACCAATTTGTACAAATAAGCTAAGCACAGCATAAATAAGAAGCAATTAAGAGAGGAAGGCACTAGAATAAAGTGGGGTTGAGAAAAGCTTCCTGTAGAAGATAGGATTTTAGCTCAGAACAGAAGGAAGTGAGGGAAGCCAGGAGGTAGAGATGAGGATGGAGAACATTCCAGGTATGGAAGACAGCCAGAGAAAAGGCCCAGAGCCATGAGAGGGAGTATCTTGTTCCTGTAGTAGCAAGGAGGCCAGGGTCATTAGACAGAAGAGTTCCTTGGGAGTGTGAGAAGAAGGGATGTTGATATAAGGTGTGAGAGAACTGTTAAGGTGGGAGGCACTAGATTATAAAGGGGCTTAAACATAAAACAGGATTTCACATTTGATGCTGGAGGTGATAGAAAGCCACTGGAGTTTGGATGGAGTTTGAGAACTGAATGGGGAGATGACATGGCCAGACTGTTTTAGAAAAATCATTCTGGTGGCTAAATAGAAGATGGATTGGACTGGCGAGAGATTTGACATAGGTAGACAGACCTGCTATTGCAATAGTCTAAGTATGAGATGAGAACAGCCTGCCCCAGAGTGGTGACAGTGTCAGAGGAACGAAGGCAGCATATTTGAGAGATGCTCAAAGGTGAAACAGACAGGCTTTGGCATCAAAATGGACACGGGTGTGTGCGAGAGATAGTGAAGAGTCAAGGATGACACTTAGGTTGTGAGCCTGTGGGTTTGGGAGGGTGCCAGCGCTCTCACCAGCAACAATACTGTCGAAATAACTGACTTTAAAAGATTTAGGAAGTCTGATCAACAAAATTACCAATACATGATTCCAAAGGACTCATGATGAAAATCATGAAAATACTAACCAAGGATCCCAATGGAAGCATTTCCTTTCTCTTTCTCATGCTGGTATCTGTTTTGTCTGACTATACATATTTGTAATGAGTTTTATTATTCTTACATTTCACTGGGTGGGGGAGGTGGAAGTGGGAGGGAGAATTCAGAACTAAATATAAAACTGAATTTAAAAATTAAAAATGTTATACACATACATGCATATATATGATAAGGCAAAAGATGTAAGCTTACTATCAAGAAAAATGTATCAGGTAAAACTAAATATAATAGTATAGGGGAAAAAATTGAACCTTTGATGGAATACAGAATTTCTATACATTCCTGATTTAAACAAAACAAAAAGACAAAACTACACCAGAGATGCACAGAAACTCTAAAATACAAATACAGAACTAAAGAACCACAAAAGGTCAATATAGTGAGCAATCATAAGAGACTAAACAAGGATAAACTACTTACATTCTAAAATGGGGAGATGATACTGGTGTTCCTCAGAACTCTTTCATTATCAGAGGTCATAATTAGATAGAGGGTCTGGGAATTGTTCTGTTATGTTTTGATAATTCTAAAAGAATGGAAAGGGAGGGGAAGAGAAATGCATGAGAGGAAAAAAAGAGAAAGTGTATGGAAAATTATCACACATAACTTGGGTGCAAAGTAGAAGTCTATACAAATATTGAGGAAGGGGTTGGCCTCACTCTAATCTGAACTGCTTAAAGGATGGAAGAATACACACACACACACTGAGTTACATTTTGCTAAGAGGAAAACAGGAGAGAAAGAGGAGATGGAAAAGGAAGGAATAAGGGGGAGGGTAGATTAAGGGAAGGATTAATTCTAAGCAAAACAAACTCTAACTAAGGAGGGTAGATTTCCAAGAGCAATTTATAAGAAAAGAAAAAATGGACAAGAATCTGATCTCAAAAAGGGAAAGAGAAGGGGCAGAGGAACAGAGGTAGATTATACTAAACCCCTAAAACATTGGTGAGGAGCTTACTCTTCCTCTCTCAACATAATCATCTCTTTTATAAAGAGGCAGAAGGAAAGAAAGAGAAGGAAAAATCAAGATAATAGGCAACAGTTAACAATCATGACAGTGAATGTGAACGGGTTGAATTAACCCAGTTTATAAAAAACACTTCAAACTGAAAGTAGACAAAATTAAAATTACAAGCTGGAGAAAAATCTATTACGCTTCAGCTGAAGTAAAAAGGCCAGGGATACCAAGCATGAACTCAGGTAAAGAAACAGCAAAAAAAGACTTAATTAAAAGAGACTGACAGAGAGACTACATTTTGCTGAAAGGTAACAGATAAAGAATTAATATCAACACTAGATGTTATACATATCAAATGGCATAGCATCTAAATATTTAAAGAAGTTAAATTATATGGAGAAATAGACAACAAAACTATAACAACAGGGTCCCAGATAAGTCAAACAAAAAAAATGTTAATGACTTGAAAACAATTTTTGAAAAGTTAAATATGACAGACCCTTGAAGGTTACTGAATGAGAATTAAAAGAAGTATATACATATTTTAGCTATGCATGACACCTTTACAAAAACCGACCATTTATTTGGTCATAAAATCCTCACAAATAAGTGGGGAAAAGAAGAAATATTAAATGTATCTTTTGTGGACTGCAATACAATGAAGATTATGTTCAAAAAAGGGCCACTAAAATGATTAAAATTAAAAGAATAAATAACTTAATTCTAAAGTGTAGGTGAGACAAAGAACAGTTCAAAGGAACAACTGATCATTTCAATAAAGATAATGAGAAAGAGAAAGCATAAGATTTTTAAGGATGCAGCTAAAGCAAAGTCCTTAAGTGAAAATTTATATCTTTAAACATTTTCATAATTAAAGGAGAGAAAGAAAAGATCAATAAATTGGGTATGTACCCCCCAAACCCTAGAAAACCAGTAAATTCATCACCCAAACTCAATACCAAACCAGAAATCCTGATAATCAAAGATGAGACCAACAAAATTGAAATAAACAAAATAAGAACCAATGAATTAATAACTAAAATTAGAGCTTGTTTTTTTGAAGGCCCCCCCCCAACAGATAAAACATTAGCTAACTTGATTTTATAAAAGAAAGAAAAAACCAAGTTACCAGTATCAAAAGTGAAAAGGGTAAATTCACAATGAAAAAATAAATTTATTACAAACTATTTCAACCAATTTATATGCCAATAAAACTGACAAATGAGATGGATGAATATTTACAAAAATGTAAAATGCCCAGATTAACAGAATAAGAAATAGAAGACAACTCCATCACAGAAAGGGGACTTGAACAAGCCATCAATGAACTCTCAAAGGAGAAAAAATACCTCTGAGGCCAGATGGATTTATAAGGGAATTCTATCAAACCTTTAAAGAACAACTAATTTCAATATTATATATGTGTTTGGAAAAATAGGAAAAGAAGGATTCCTACCAAATTCCTTCTATGATATAAATATAATCTGCATATCTAAAATAGGGAGGGTCAAAACACAGAAAGAAAACTACAGAACAATATCCCTAATGAATATTTGATGAAAATTTAAAAAAATATATATTGGCAAGGAGTCAAACTAAGAAGGCTGAGGCCATAGCTCCATTTACATTAAACAAACACATCAAATGCTATGGACACTTGGATATTTATATTTCTTTCCATTCCCCAAGGTGTTCCCTGGCATTTCATCTCCTATCTCCAGGCCTTTGCAGAGGCTGGTCTCCCATGCCTCCCACTCTGTATCCCTACAGAATCCAGAGTTTCTTACAAGATTCCACTTGGGTGACATCTCCTGATTCCCTTAGTTGGTAGTACTTTCTCTTTCTTCACAGTACTCAGCTGTTTACAAGTTGCAGCTCAAACAAGATGGTAATCTCCTGTTTTGTTTTTATAACTCCATCATGTAGCATGGTGACACAGCAGGTGTTTAATGAAATTAGTTATTATAATCTTGTGCAATTTCTGGGAAATAAAAGACTACAATGCATAAACTATGTGTAAATCAAGATGGCGGACAGTGTGACTATTGCGTAAATGACCTAGACATGCCTACTCTCTTAGCTGTGTTTGAAGAAACGTATAGTTACCTCCACATCATCATCTTCTATAAATTTTGCAGGGACCCAATTCATTTGGCATTTTGATGAGAGGAGAGGGGTCAGTGCTAGATAGTTGTCCTACACCATACATAGCACAGACCTCACTAGGACCAAATGAACTGCCCTGGCCTTTTAGCCTTCTTGGGTTGTATTAGAGTGTCACACCTGATTTTCTAGGACATCCTCCATTTGGGGTATTCTTTGAATTCCTTCGCCTTTAATTACTGAATGGGTGTGGCCTCAGACAAACTGAGATCTGGGAAAGATCTTGGCTTAAAAAGGCCAAGGTCTCCCACTGCATCTAGGCCATTTCCAGTCATCCTGACCTATGTCTTGCCACTGGACTCCAATGACTCTGGAGGAATGAGGCTGATGACTTTGAACAGCTCTGTCTCACTTAAATCCAATTCACTGGCAAGTCAAGACATCACCCTCCTGTCATCGGTCCTCTTCCAGAACAAAGGAGGGGCAGTAACAGTGACACCGCCACCACCACCACCACGGGTGTCAAAGACACTGCCTGACCCTAATAGGTGATTTTCTAAGGCTTTGGTTCTACTTGAGTTTGATACCACTGGTCTCTACACTATTTGTCCGCAGTCCGTTTTGTTCCATTCCTTATTCTTCCACACCCTCTTCTTTCCCTGTGTCTTCTGGGTTACACCAGCTTCCACCTATGCTTCCATACTATGGTTTATGGAAGGAGGAGCCTGAGACTAAAGGGGTCTTGAGGACATATTATGACAGTTTATGTAGCTCACAGACTTTACTCCAGAATGAAAATTGTCACAATTTCTGATATTAGAAAAATAAAATTTAAAAAAAAGAAATACTTTGGCAGGAAGTACTTGTTTTCTGTTGCTATAGTCTCACAGTATCTGGACTGAGTACAGAGAGTATTTCATTATTTGTGTTTGTGTGATCAAAGACTAGCCACAGTGCCTAACACATAGTAGGCTCTTAAGAAGTACTTATTGACTAATTGATTGATCAGTGTTAAGAACTGAATCAGAATTTGGGGGTTTTTAAGGGATCTTAAAGATCATTTAGCCCATCTCCCTTAACTTTACAGAAGGAAAAACAGACTCTGAACAGCAAAAGGTCTGACCCTAAGTAATATTGGCCGGGAAACGGCAGAGCTTCTGGGACTAGAACCCAGTATCCAGTAGGTGATCCAGAGAGTACCTGACAGTGGTTGCAGAAAGGAATTTCATCACAGGGGTAGAGTTAAATAATATGTTTTATGTGAATACAAAAGAGTATGTGGGATGTGAACAGGTACCACTCTGCTAAATATTTTTAGCCTGACCTCATTTTAGTTCAATACAGCCACAGAAATAGTAGGGATAAAAGTATTCTGAGTCCAGAACCACTGCGTGTCTCTTTCATAATCCATAATTCTCATAAATTGCCTTCTCTCTCATTATGTTCCTGCCTTGGATAGTGCCAACTAAAGTCTTTACCATATATTTTAAACTCTAAATCAGGCTAATCTTAAAGTGAAGAGGAGTTGTATTAATCAAGTTAAAGTACATACAAAAGGGATTTCATTTCTGTAGGGGATGGTGCATTGGGCACTGAATTAAATGACAGAAGTTAGGTTAACACAGCAGGTATTTTCAGAATGGAGTCCCATGTCTTAATGAAGACAAGGGCCATTTTTCTTCTAGATCTGCTTAAATGAAGGGCAGATTTATTGAAGTTTTCTCTGTTGGTAAAGAAACATGCCAAATTGGAGCCTCGAAAGGAATCAAAACTTGGATTACTTTTTCTTCAAGGATTCTTTCAATACTTGCTGTAGATGCTAAAGTAGAATTTAGCTAATTAAAAGTAAATTGATCCTCCAAGTCTAATATTCACTCTGTAGTTTCATCCCAGAACATTTAAAATATAAAGTAATAATGTGAGTATAGGCTGCCTTCTAACATGCCACAGCCCTCAAAATAGAGTTCCTTGAAAGGAAAAAAAAAACCATACATGTATACCTACACATGGGAAAAAAAAATCACACCCATTTTAGGTCACACAATTTTTATACAAATTAGATTTCTGGGGAAAAGTGCAGCAAGTATTCAGTCTAATATGACATTCTGGGCATTCTAAAGATCTTTTCTTCCTCTGACATTTCACTATAGAATTGACATAATTTTGATACATGATGTTCCGGTTATCCCAGGGAGTTGTTATTTCAGTCCCTACAAATCAAGAGCAAGGCTTTTAAAATTCAAGGAGAGTGAGAGACAACTTGATGGTTTACGGCAGGGGTTCTTAACCTTTTTTGTGTGTAATGGACCCCTGTGATTGTCTAGTGAAAACCAAAGATACTTCCTTGGAATAATTTTTTTTAAGTGAAGGAAATCCTAGATTTCATTTAAAGGAAAATGAAAATTAAAATAAAGATGTTATCTTTTTTCTCGCCTAAGTCCAGAGACCCTTTGAAATCTATTTACAAAGTGCTGTGGAGTCCACGAGCCCCTTAAGTTAAGAAACCCTGATTTAGAGGGAAGAAATTATAAAAAAAAATTCTATTTATTTCCCCTCCTATCCCCTACGATAGGCATTTAACATCCTGCAAAGAAAGGACTGTTAGATGGTGTTCTTTACAACAGAGCACTTTAGCCTACTTTTTTTTTTCAATCTATACAACTTTTCTCAGGATCTCACAAAAAACTATATAAGGCAAAAACTTCTAGAATTTAGGTGAAGTTAACTCTTACCTACTCTACACTCCTGAATAACTTATATTTGATCAGGAATGCATTATATCTCTCACTTCCTCATAACTTCAAACTTCCTTTCTAAAGCTTTGCTTAGGCTGATTATCCATTTATTCAACTGAATGCTTATCATGTATATATGTAAGGTCTTATGCTAATGTTAGACTGTATACCCTTGTCCTGTGCCAGGTATCTGGAGAAAATAAGCCTGGAAATAAATATGATGGACTTAGAATTAGAAAAAACTTCAGAGATTCAGGGGTGGGGAACCTGCAGCCTCAAGGACACACGTGGCCTTCTAGGTTCTTGGGTGAGGCCTTTTGACTGAGTCCAAGTTTTACAGACTAAATCCTTTTATTAAGGGGATTTGTTCTGTGAAGTTTGGATTCAGTCGAAGGTTGCACTTGAGGACCTAGAGGGCTACATGTGGCCTCCAGGCTGAAGGTTCCCCAGCCCAAAGAGGCTTTAGGAAGCTTAAAATGACTTGCCTGGAGACATACAGGTACTCGGTGGAAGAATCGAGATTAAATTCAGATCCCAAAGACGTAGCATGCTCCTCTACCTCTGTTTAGAAACTAGAACGAAGCAGTGACACGCATGGGGTATGGGGCAGCATCAGCCACCCTCCATGGATCCTTTTCTGCCCATGCCACTACTCCAAGATGGGCAAAGACACTCTGAGGTGTAGCTGCATCTGAGAGCCGACCTTTGAGGTCAGGCTTTGCAACATAAAACAGATCAGTTTTCCCCTGTAGGATGTTCAGGAGGAGGGCGGATGGATGAGAAAGTGGGTGACCACCTCACTGGGCAGGCGGATGGATGGACAGCACGTGGGAGAAGCTGAAGAGGCCTCCCAGCACACACATGACTAAAGACCTCTCATTCAGCAGCCACATTCAGGGTGTCCCAAGTTGAAAAGTGCTATCTATAGCCTCAGGATGGAGAAAGAACAGCAACAATTTCTAATAATATTTATAAAGTACTTGAAAGTCTAGAAAAGTCTTTAAACACATTATCTAATTTGGGCCTCAAGACAACCCCATAACATCAGCCCT
>CM053625.1:146180168-146205932 GCA_028646595.1 Phalanger gymnotis
TGGATTTAAAAGGTGCATGGGATCTACTGGCCCTAGACAGGTACATTTGTAAAAAGTTTCCAGGTCCCTTTGTCCTCTTGAGTCAAAAAACAAAGCACTCTTCTAACTACTGTTGCCACTTAGATCCAGTCTGTAGTTCTGGACTGGGCTGGTTTTGGGGGCACTGCTAGTGTTTCATGGTACCACACAGACAGCTAAGAAATTGGGCAGCAATGAAGCTGGTTAGAATATGCACCTTTGTATCCTCTTCACACAGTGTGCCACCAGGAATGTGTGTACGATAAACGTAGTTAGATTTGACTAGTCAGAGGTGAAGTTTCTCTTATTTGAGATCTAGACCTGGACTAAATCACTATCTGAGTACTTTTACCTCTGGGCTATTTGCATGCATTTTCTTTACATTATTCATTCATTCATCCGGCAAATACTTTTTGAGTTTTCTGCTATATGCTGAGTATAGTGGGGGACATATACCAGACATGGTCCCTGGCCTTGAGAAACTTATAGGAAAGTAGAGAAAAGAGACAGGTGCACAGAAATCTATAATACAAATCAGTTTGTGATAATGTTTGTGAGTTAGGAGACCTTAGAGTTGTCCAAACTCTGCTTTTTACAGATGGGGAAACTGAGTTCCAGAAAGAAGTGAGTTGTAAAACTTGTTTTTGAGCTCAGATTTCCTAACTGAAAAATCTACTGCGACATACTCCTTCAAGTTTGTCTCAATTCTCTGTTACTCTGGTGGCTCAAGAGGGGTCAACTAGAACCAATCAGTGCAAGTTACAGGGGGGCAGACTACTACTCAACACAAGGATTCCTAAAAACTACAGCACAGTTTCCCAAGAGAAATTCAGCCCAAACTCCTCTTTCAGGCAAGATGTACAGGGTGTCCCAAAAGTCTTAGTGCAGTATTAAACGTTGCTCTGTGTGTGCTTTGGCCTGTAGTTTCAGGCAAACTTGAATAGAGAACTTGTAGATACAAGTAGTATGCTTAATAGGAAGGCAAATGTGGCAGGTTAGACTAGCTGTAAGGTCTCATAACTTGTATAACATTGTATACTGATTTAAGCTTTGCGTAACACTTCACTAAGACTTTTGGGACACCGTGTATGTACTGATGCACCAACTCAATAAGTCGCCCACCCCATTGCATGTCATAATCTGGGTCAGCAGCATTTTTCATTGACTTGGTTTTTCTTGTGTGGATTAATAGGCTGATACCTTTTGAGCTTTCATGGATCTCATAGGGTGCAGTGGACAGATTGCTGGATTTGGAGAAACAAAACCGGGGTCTGAATTCTGGCTTTGGAACTTGTTGAATGTGTGACCTTAAGCAAATCATCTAACCTCTCTGTGCCTCAGTTTCCTCATTTGTAAAATGAGAGGGTTGGACTAGGTGACCTCTTCAGCCCCTTCCAGCTCTAAATCCACACCCTATTATAGTCTTAGTGTTTTGTGATTCAATGAGAACAGTATAATATCTTCTGGAAAAGGAACTTCTAGGGAACGTCACCTTAGGGATGTTATCCTCAGTCCGGGCCTTGCAAGGACCTCCTCCATGGCCACAGTAAACACCTTAGCTATTTTGAAGGTCCTTTTTTTTTTAATGGAATAAATGAATAAACAGCATTTATTAAGTTTTTACTATGTGCTGAGTGCTGAGGATACATATAGAAAAAGAGAGAGTCCTTGCCCTCAAGGAACTGACACTCTAACTAGGGGAGAGAACATATATATCAGAGAATTCACTGGTGGGACAAGTGAACAGAACCAATAGTCCTAAGGGTACATCAATGAGGCAAAATGGCAAGACCTACCTGTCCTTATGGTACATTTATAGGTCAGATGTCACTGCCCCAGTGTCTTCTGGGCCTAGCTGCAAGGTTTGGAGAACCTTAAGACACAGTGGCAGGACATATAGTAAGACCTGGTTGTCCTCCATTTCAGTGAAAGGATTGGAATTGGTGCCTTTAACCAAGGGGTCCCAAATCTGCGGCCTCAAGGTCACATGTGGCTTTCTAGGTCCTTGGGTGTGGCCTTTTGATTGAGTCCAAGGTTTATAGAATAAATCCTTTTATTGAGGGGATTTGTTCTGTAAAGTTTGGATTCAGTCAAGGGCTGCACTTGAGGACCTAGAGGGCCGAATGTGACCTTGAGGCTGCAAGTTCCCCACTGCTGCATCTAAACTCATCCAAACAATGTGAGCAGCTATATTTGTTCTTCCAATCCATCTGCTCCAGGGAGTCTGGGCATACCAAGATCAGGGAGATATAAAAGAAAGGAGGAATGGTGTCTCTGCTGGTGGCTCTTCTCACCAGTCCTGGTGGGGGTATTCTCCCAAAGATACTGCATAGCTGTGAATAATGGAATACCATGGCCTCAGAAGAACTGAATGCCTTATTCTACAGTTGAGGATTTAGAGGCTCAAGGAAGTTCAGTGATTTGCCCAAAGTCACACAGATATTAAGTGGTTATAATATACAAAGCACCCTGCTAGGTACTAAAGAAGATATGAAGTTTAGATGACAAGTTTATATCTTTTAGAGCTAGAAGGAGCTTAGAGATCACCAACCTAGTTCAACCCTCTTGTTTTACATGGAAGTGATACCTCCAAAGTCTCATGGGTAAGTAGCGGTAAGGCTGGCATTTGAACTCAGGTCTTTTAATTCCAAATTCATTGCTCTTTTCATTACCTCATGCTAAAGAAATACTTCATAATTAGAGTTGTCTAAAAGTGGAATAGGTTACCTGAGAGAATCTTAGGGTTACAGATTTAGAGCTGGAAGGTACTATAGAGGTTATCTAGTCCTAGCTCTCTCATTTTACAGATGAGGAAACTGAGACTCGGGGAGTAACTTGCCCAAGGTTACACAGACATGTCAGGATAGGAACCTAGGCCCAGTGATTCCAAATCCCATCGTTCAATGCCTGCCCCTGGAAGTATTCAAGCAGAGGCATCCAGGTTGCAGTAGAGGATATAGAAGATGGAGGAATTTGGATGCCCTCTCTGGTTCTTTTCAAGTCTGAGATCATTTAATTTTGTGATACTTCACTTTATTAAACAGATAATTATTCTCTCTCTCTCTCCCTCTCCCTCCCTCCCTATCTATAAGACAGTTAGGTGGCATAGTGGATAGAACACTGGGCTTGGAATCAGGAAGATTCATAGTCCTGAGTTCAAGTCTGGCCTCAAACACTGGCTGTGTGACCCCGGGCAAGTCACTTAGCCTTATTTGCCTCAGTTTCCACATCTCTAAAATGAGCTGGAGAAGGAAATGACAAACCATTCCAGTATCTTTGTCAAGAAAATCCCAACTAGAGTCATGAAGAGTCAGACATGACTGAAACAACTGAACAACACCACTATCTATGAGATATTGTGCCAGGTGCCAGGGATACAAAGAACAAATAAAACAGCCATGTCCTGAAGGATCTTATATTCTACCAACTAGAGAGAGATACAATGTGTATACACTTAAGCAAGTGGAAAGCAATAACAGGAGGGAGAGAGCATTAGTTACTTGGAGGCTCACCAATAGCTTTCTCTAGGAGGTGGCACATGACCTTAACTTTGAATGGAGCTAGGGATTCTAGGAGGCTGAGGTAAGGAAGGAGTGCCTTTTAGGCATGGGGTGGGTGGGTGGGGGTGGGGCAGCCTGTGAAAGGCATGGAGATAGGAGACAGTCCCACATATGTAGTGAATAGCAATTAGGCCATAATATTTGGCTATTGTAGAGATGAGAGGCAAGGCAAGCACCCAGAGAGACAGAACAAATACCAAGGTCAGTTTTCAAATGTAAAAGAACCTAAATATTAAAGTGAAATATATTTCAAGCATCGAACACTTTTAATGCCTAAGTAATAATGCCAAAGCTTCTGTGAATGAGGGACTGTGTTGCATATTCATAAGAGTGGAGGACCAATGTGTTATTTTCTCAGATAATTAATTGTATGTCGTGAATGTAATTTAACAAAGGCTGTAAGAGAACAGAAAATGATAATGAACTTTCTTTCTAAGAGAAGCAAGTAAGAACTTCATTAAAGAGAATTGTTTTCTTAAGTAGGAGAGCTAGTTGCCTAGCAGGGTGGGAGCCATGTGATCACATCTTGACTCTGAGCTAAATTTTTCGACCTCTATGAAGTCAGACTCCTTATTTATATTCCATTTTTTAAAAAAAGCCTGTTTAAAGTTTATTAGTTTCTGTTGTGTACAAAGTAAACTAAGTTACTGAGGCTGCTGGAAAGCACTTAGGTGACTTGAATAGTTTAAAAAAAAAGTGGGTTTCTTTTCTTCAGTTTTGGTGTTTTCCTTTTATGTTCCTTAAAACATACACAGAACACAATCACAGCTACTTCTACACTTAAGCAGCCTGGCTAATCTAAGGAGTCAGGTAGGAAGCGAAAGGAAGGGGAAAGAGATGTGGAGGGAAGGGGGGAATTGGACTTTGATATCTGTCAAACTTCACATACATAATGGGCATCATGCTGCTTGCCTTCTTTTTAAAATTTATTTGTTTATTTACTTGTTTGTTTGCTCATTTTGCTTGCCTTCTTAATGGGTGGGAGAGGGGCTGGAGGGAAGGAGAGAATTTGGAATGCAAAAGAAAAAAAATGAATGTTAAATAAAAGCAAACAAAATAGTGGGGAAGCAGAGAGTATGCTGCCACTCATGCAAAAGGTCCAGGACTGGTTTTGCAAGGCTCTCTGACACTTCACTTCCTTATGGCCTCTGAAACCAGGTCATGGCCTATTGTGTCATGAGCAACCTGGAAAGTTCCTGAGTGCTCTGAGGATTGCCATATGGTTGTCATGAATGTGTGACTTGACTTCCTGAAGAAGAAAGAGGGCAACTAATGGTCTGGGTTTCATATTGGAATGGTATGGTGGGGGATCATTTACCCAGAGTGTTTGGCACTTGTGCAGAATCTGGCAATGGAAGTGGAACTTAGGTGACTTTGGTAGTAGTCATGTGTTGCTCCATATGAACCTTGGGATGGGATTGCTGGGGTTCTTGCTCCTTGTGATGATGAAAAAGTAAACCGTAGCACTGCCTCTAGAGCAGACTTTGCCAGGCAGCCGACTACAGCAGATGATCCAAGTAACTTGACTTAAGGGAAGGGGCTGCTTGGCTGTAGAACCCATTTGTAAAGGAGATCATGGGGGGATACTTCCAGGCAATGGAAAACTTACTGGTTCTTTGGATTTTCCTCTGCATTCCATTTTTGAGCACTGCTTCCACTGGAAAGCAGGGAAGACTCTCTCCTGACCTCAGAGAAGATGGCAGTGGTGGTTTGACCTGCTTGGTAGATACAATCTCCTGTCTCTTTCTCAGGGCCCCTCACTACTTCTGTTAGCCTGGCTATCTATATGTATATATTTATGTAGTTATGTGTGTCTGTATGTAAAGGTATTTATAATTGAAAGGTGTTATAGAAATGTGATTAATTAGGACAGTATGGTATAATGAAAGAATCCCTAATTTGGAGTTGGAGTTAATCAATTGACAAGAATTTATTAAGATCTTATGTTTCATGAGCTGTGCTAAATTCTGAGAATATCAAGAAAAATTTTAAATTGTCCCTGCCCTCCAGAAATTTACATTTTAACAGGTGAGGCATCATAAACGTATATAGGTAGATGTATAATATGTGCAAAGTGAATGCAATGTTTAGGAGGGGAACCACTAGCAGCTGGGGAGAATGAACAAAGATTTCACGTAGTAGATGGTACTAGAGTCTGGGTAGATTTTTGGTTCTTCCCTTATCTAGCTATGTGACCTTGGCCTAAATATTTCAATCTCAGTTTCAACTTTCTAAACTATAAAATGAAGGGGTAGGGTTGGGTGATAGAATCTCAAAAGTCCCTTTTTGCCTGAAGTCCTTAAAGTTGGAAATGGTTTGAGTGTATGATATTCAGTACAATTCAGTGAACATTTGTTAAGTGCCTACTACATGCAGCTATGGGCTGTATGTTTGTTGTCTGAAGACCAAGTCAGGTAAATTTGGAAAGTTTTATCTCTAGAAGGTTGACCACTGGCAGCTGGGCCTGGAGTTCAAATTCTACACTCACTAACTGTGTGACCCTGGACAAGTTACTTTATCTCTCCCTGCCTCAGTTTCTTCAGTTGTAAAATATGGATAGTAATAGCTCCTACACCCAGGGTTGTGGTGAGAATCAAATGAGATGATATTTGTAAGATGCACTTATGGCACTATAGTGCCTGGAACATAGTAGGTGCTATATAAATGCTCTTATCCTTCCCCCAGTGGGGAATATGTGTGTGTGTGTGTGTGTGTGTGTGTGTGTGTATGTATGTGTATGTCCACAGAACCTTATGCAGACTCTCTAGAAAGGGACAGAGGAGTTGTGATCTTTATTAGAAGATGGAAGCCCCTACCCTTATGAAAGCATGTATCCTTGCAAAATAGTATAGTGTAGTCAAGGAAAATGAGGTCTAATTGAAGTGTCTTTCTCAAAGTCATAAAACTAGTGATCGGTTAAGACAGAAGACCTGAGTTGGAATCATAGGATTTAGAGCTGGAAGAAACCCTAATGTTCACCTAGTCTAACACTACCTACCCATCTTTTTTTTTCACATGTGAGAACATACATACACATATATACATATATTTAAATATCTGTATGGTGAATGGGGAGGAATATTGGCTTAAGAGTTTTGTCAAAGATAACTGATTTGTTCCTGTTCTTATATGCCCTCTTGGTTTATTTTTTATTTAATTTTGATTTATTTTTAACATTAATTTAAAAAAAATTTGAGTTCCAAATTCTCTCCCTCCCTCTTTGCCCCTGCCATTGAGAAGGCAAAACAATGTGATATCAATTATACACATGCAGTCATGAAAAACATATTTGCATATTAGCTATATCACAAAAAGCCAGAAAAATAAAGAAAGCAAAAGTATAATTTAATCTGTACTCAGAGTACATCAGTTCTCTCTCTGGAGGTGGATAGCATTTTTCATTATCAGTTCCTTTGGAATTGTTTTGGATCATTGTCTTCATCAGAGTAACTGATCACAAGTTGATCATTGTTACAAATATTGTCGTTACTCTGTACAATGCTCTCCTGGTTCTGCTCACTTCACTTTACATTAGTTCATATAAGTCTTCCCAGGTTTTTTCTGAAACCATCCCCTTCATAGCAGTGTGTGTGTGTGTGTGTGTGTGTGTGTGTGTGTGTATGTATGTGTATGTATGTATTCTTATAGCACAACAGTATCCCGTCATAGTCATATACCACAACTTGTACAGTCATTCCCCAGTTGCTGGTCATCTCCTTAATTTAAAATTCTTTGCCATCGAAAAAGAGAACTGCTAAAATATTTTCATATATAGGAGCCCTTTTGCCTTTTCTTTGATCTTTTGGGGATACAGACCTGGGTCAAAGGGTATATACAGTTTTATAGCCCTGTGGATATAGTTCCAAATTGTAACCCAGAATGGTTAGACCAGTTCGTAACTCCACCAATATTGCGTTAGTGTATCCATTTTTAAATTTTTATCCCTCGAACACTTATAATTTTCTTTTTCTGACATGTTAGCCAATCTGAAAGGTATGAGGTGGTACCTTAGAATTGTTTTGATTTGCATTTCTTTAATCAATAGTGTTTTAGAGGGTTTTTTCATGGGACTAACATCCTTTCAATTTAAACACTCAACCTATCTTTTGCACGTTACTTCAGTTGGTGAGTTTGAATGTTCTGAAAACAAATAAGATATTTCCAATTTATGCAAATAATATTCTGCTAGTCCCTAGAATTCAGTGTGTGATGTTTTTCTCTTCTGGTGCATCTGATATAGAGAGAAAGAAATAGAGAGTGATGTTAATGCTGCAGAATTGTGTGGAACAATGTTTCAGTGAAAGCTTAAAAAATACTTCAAAGAAAAAAAGTTTTAGTTTATTCCTAGGTATGATGGCTTTTGTGAGAGCTAGATACACCTAAGGCAATATGAAGTACTAAGGATGTGGGTGGGGGTGGGGCGGTGAGAGTGGGATGCAAGGTCCAGGATTTGTAGGACAGCATAGAACAGTCAGTTACCCTTACTTCACCTGTCAATACTAAGTATCAACTTCTGGTTTTAATGTTACATGGTAGTGGTATTGAATTCTGTTAGCCAGGGTTAACTCGTATAATGTACAAAACTACTCCCATGTTAAAGCACACATACACACATTGTCTAAATATAATGACAGCTGGCTTATCTGTGGCATAGGATGGGTATCTGGTATCTGGTCCATCTCTCTCCAAGGAAGACTGATTTCTGTCTTTGTGGGGAGCAGTAGGGAAAGCTCAGGTTGGCCACTTGTTTCTACTCTTTTATTTCCAAGAGAGATGGCAGGGATGTGCTGGTAAATGTTTAACAATTGGCTGGGGTGGGTGGGAAGTATATGTGACACATTTTAAAGTTTAATCTGCATTATTCATATTTTCTTCATAACTTTCTTAATTCTAGACAATCAACAAAACAATAAACCAAGCCTTGATTAGTTTGTGATTTCTGAGGTGTAAATGCTCACACTGAAAATTTAATGATTTTCTCTAGCAGGTTTAAGTTGGCTCTCTCATATCCCTGGCGTTGGGCTATAATTATATCTATAAACCACACCTCAAACATTACTAGTCAAGGGATGGAACAGGTTCAAAATAAAAGGTAATTTCTCTGATTGCTTCCTGGGGGAGAGTACAGTTATCCCTTCCACAGCATAGGGGTTAAGGACATGGTACTCCCAGTGATATGGAAAATCCATGTAAAAATTTTAAGCCCTCCCTTCCTGAATTTTTTCTTTTTCTTTTATGGGGAATTTACAATACCTGTATTTTATGCATTTCTATGTTTCTAAACTTTTTCTGTGTTGCTTGGTGACCTTTGCGTGTTATCTGTGGCTTCCACAAACTCCCCCCAAATTCCATTTAATTTCTTATGCGGACCCGTGATATATCAAAACTATGATGGGGAAAGTCTGGATGTGGAAGGGATAAGTGTAATACTTAATTTATACTCAACAGTTTAGCTTCCTCCCACCAATACTGGTCACGCAGAAGATAATCTCAAATAGCTAGTAAATCTCTTTATCAAAGTAAACAGTAAATAGAAATCTGGGCAGTTACACAGATTGATCTATAAAGATTAGATTAGACCAAATAACACACCCTTGTTAATGAGTTCTCTAGCTGGGAGTGAGATAAGATCTCTGCCTAAAGTAAGAAAAAGATTTTGAAGTCTGCTCTCAGCAGTCTGTAGGATTGTAAATAGTGGAAGTCAAAGTCCATTTACAGATTTGAACCTCCCTCAACCTACTTCTTTCCAAATCCTTCAGCCACAGAAGAAATCCATTTAAGCATTATATGTTGCTCAGTGTCCTCACAGCCAATCAGAAGTCTCATCTTCTTTCGAAGACAGACTCACAAAGCTGTCTCCCAGAAAACCAAAGCTTGGGCAGAAGGAATTTACATAAAGATGGAAAAACTGAGGTCAAGACAGATTAGGTACCTTGCCCAAGGTCAAATAGCTAGTAAGTGGAAGAGGCAAGACTCAAACCCAAATCTTCGGATTCCAAATCCGGCAAAGAACCACTCCAATGTTTTCACAACGCTAATCTGTCTCTCGAAACAAAGCCCAAGTTCCTGGACTTAGGCTAAAGGGACCAATTTTGGGAACCACATAATAAAAGCATCAGCAATAATAGTAGCTACCACTTACATGGTGCTCTAAGGTTCGTGAAGCACTTTATAGATATCATCACAATGAATTTCTTTGGCACAGAAAAATAGTGCTGGAAGCTGAGCAGGATTGGTGTGTGTGTGTGTGTGTGTGTGTGTGTGTGTGTGTGTGTGTGTGTGTGTGTGTGTGTGTGTGGTGGGTTATTGTAGAACCAGAGAAAGAAATTTTTCTGGGAAGAAATCCTTGGTTCCTAGTTACCAAGGGAACGCATGTTATTAATTCATTTCAGGGTCAATAGCCACTTTGTTAGTCCTTGTGGGTTGTTTTTCTAGAAATATGGAGACAACAGAATCACAAAAATAGAATGACAATAGCCTGCTGCTGTAAGAGATGCTCGTTGTACCCAATAGCTTCTGGTTCTTCCCTGTCATTCACTATAAATTCATGCTATTTCTCCATAGTTGGGCCCTCACTGCTGCTTGGCAATCCTTTTATGCCTGTCTGGGTCACAGTCTCCACAGCAGTAGTTCTTAGATTCTCAGACCTGAATTCTACTCCCCCTACCCACTTTAGGCTAATAACCCCATCATCTATTTTACTGAGAAGATTATGGTCATCAGATGTGAAATCCCTCAACTTCCCTCTTCTCCATCTCAAAAACAAACAAAAACCCCAAAAGATTATGGGCATCTTCATCTATCTTCCCCAGATTATGGCCTGTGTGGTCTTGAACAATGTTAATTGACCTCCCTGGGGCCTCAGTTTCCTGATCTGTAAAATGAAAGGGTTGGATTTGATGGTTTCTGAGATCCTTTCCTACTCTAGATCTTTTTTCCTGTAATTTTATGATCCTCTGATCTTATGATTCTTCCTCTCTCCTGAGTCAGAATAATTAATTTTTCTTAGTTTTAATTCAACTCAGTTAGATTCAGTTCATATCAATTCAGTTTACAGAATTGCAGAATTTCAAAATTGGAAGGAACCTCAGGTGCCATGCAGTCCCAAACTATCCAATAAGACTGACCTTTACAACCTACTGGACAAGTTGTAATTTGGCCTTTGTCTAAAGGTTTTGAGCAAGAGGAGTGTTAATCTCTCCCCAGGTAACCCATTCTGTTTTTAGAAAGCTCTAATTGTGAGGAAGTTCCCCCCCACCCCCAGCCTAAATTTGTCTCTTTGCAAATTTCACCCAATTGTGCTAGGTTTGTCCTCTGAGTTAAAGAGAACAAGCCTAATCTTTCTTCTACCTGAGAACCCTTCAAATATTTGAGCACAGCTATTATATCACCTCTTACCTCCTACTCCCCATGCTATAAACATCCTGAGTTCTTTCCAATCATTCTCATGTGGTATGGACTCAAGACATTATTCTGGGTGTTCTTCTTTGGACACTCTCCAGCTTTTCAATGCTCTTCCTAAAATGTGATGTCTCAAACTGAACTGAACACTCCAGATGTGATCTGACCAGGGTTGGATACAGCAGGCTGATTGCCTCCTATTTCTTTTCTTTTTTTCTTTTTTATTCTCTGTAAACTTAAATACACAACAAAAAGAACCAAAGGAACATTTCCATGTACACAGGAGAACATAAGAAAACAATAAATTTCCATTTTGTGAAAACCTATGTAATAAAACCTATACATTGTTTTCAAAGTAATCTGGCTTTTCTGTGCTTCCTTCTAGGTTTTCTTTTGTTTTCTGCTGCTACAATTAAACTCAAATATATATACACATACATACATATCTATAAACACACATACATATATACATAAACACACACATACATACATGTAAGGCCATACTATTCACATTTCTATTTGTCAGTTCTTTCTCTGGAGATAGATGGCATCTTCCTTCATAGGTTTTTGTTTTTCTAAATCAACTGGCTCATTGTTTCTCATATTGCAGTAGTGCGATATCCATCACAATCATATTCCACAGTGTATTTAGCTATTCTCTAATTGAAGAGCATTTATCATTTTAGCCAGTCTGATAGTTTCACCTTCTCATTTCTTGAAGCTATGCCTCCTTTAACATAATCTAGGTCTATGTTAAACTTTCTTGGGTGCCATCTCATAGTCTTGATTTGTATTGGGCTTGTGGTCCATTAAAAACTCCCACATCTTTTTTTCAGAGGCATTGTTGTCTACCCAAACATTCCCTACTTATATTTAGGAAGGTGATTTTTTTTGGAACCCTGGTGTAAGACTTCCAATGGACCCCTATTCAAATTCATCATGTTCCATTTGGTCCAGTGGTCTAGCCTGTCAAAATCTGAATCTTGATTGTCATCCAGTGTTCTGGCTGTCCCTAGCAGATTTGTATCACATGCAAATATGATCAACATGTCATCTATGCCTTTATCTAAAGCAATTGTAAAAAAAAATGTTTTGCAGGATACAGCTAAGTACCAATTCCCCAGGACCCTCCACTGAAGTCACCCTTCCTAGTTGACATGGAGACATAACTATACTTTAGGTTTGACCATTCAACCTATCCTGACTCCACCTAATTAGGCTATCATCTAAGCACATCCATCTTTTTTTTTCACAATAATAGCATGAGGAACTTTAACAAATGCTTTTTCTAAAACTTAGGCATACTTGGTTCAGTAGAAAGGATACTGAATACGTAGTCAGAGAACCTCCATTCAAATCCTGCCTCTGCCTCTTACTACTTGTATGACCCCTGGGCAAATCACTTAATGTTTTGGGTATCACTTTCTTCATTTGTAACAGAAGGAGATTGGACTAGACTATTCTGATCTGCCTTCCAACTCTCAAAGCCATAATTTTACAATCCTAGGTTTAAAAGCATTCCCTTGATCTATCAGAAGAATAATCCTGTAAAAAGAAAAAAATGATAAGGTACGTGACCTGGTCTCTATGAATCCATGCTGTCTTTTTTGGATCACCATTTCTTTTTCTAGATGTATATAGATGTTTACTTCAATAAGATGATCTAAAATTTTCTCACAAATCCATGTCAAGTTTTTACTTCTTTCCTTCCTTCCTTCCTTCCTTCCTTCCTTCCTTCCTTCCTTCCTTCCTTCCTTCCTTCCTTCCTTCCTTCCTTCCTTCCTTCTTTCCCTCCTTCCCTCCTTCCCTCCTTCCTTCCTTCTGCAACTTTTGTCATTCTTTAATTCATGGCATGTCTCCATTCTCTGACCTTTTGAGGACACCTGTCAGTTTTTTCAGTGTTTTGAAATGTTTATCTGAGCCTGAACCCTTGAACTCATCAAAGATAGTGAGATGCTACTTTATTCTTGCCTGTCTTGCCTTGGACTCCAATTCCCTATTACCTACTTTTATTCTGGCCCTTCTGATCCTTAGATTGTTCTTGGCAGAGAAAACAAACAAAATAAAGACTGAGCAGCTTGACTTTCTCTCTCATCAATTATGAGTGCCCCATCCATTTTAAACATGTCTTATTTCTTCTTTGATCCTCCTCTTTTCCACAGTTTAGCTAAAATTGTATTTTTTGTCATCTTTACCTTTTGTTGGCAGCCTCAGCTCAGTGCTGACATTATTTCTGCAAGTCTGTGCCATACTTTCATACTCATCTGCTCTTATTGGTCCACGCTTCTATATTCTGTAAATCTTTTAAAAATCAAAGTTGATAGGTGAGTCCTCTATGTAGTCACATCAGTCTCTAGACAGCTCCCTTTTTTAATCTTGAAGCCTTTCCGTCCCTCTTTTCCTAACCTCTCCTAAAGAATTTATGTTTATACTTCAGTACAATAAAACAAATATTTTGTATGTACCTTATGTACACCAGGAACTGTGAAAGATATGACATTTAGATGGTAGTTTCTGCTTTCATGGAACTGGTCCCACAGGGGAATGTAACATATACAAATAATTATATTTGTTGCCTTCCAGTCCCTATCCCAGGCCATCCAGGCTCCAAAGTGGTTAGTGGAGCATGTACTAAAGGATGAATATTCGTCTCCTCCATCCTTCCTACCAGTTTCACCTAACTTTCTTGGCAAAGTGTCCTCTCCCCCAGGATCTATCCCCATCTATGTACATTCTACTCGGACCTACTCCTTCCTTTCCAAGGGTTGCCCCTCTGGGCTCCAGGTCCTAAAGAACTTACATGGCTACTCACACAACTTGGATGGAGACTGGGAAGGTAGGTTGATTCCAGATTGTGGAGGACCTTTAACGTCAGGCCAAGAAGTCTGAACTTTATACAGTGGGCAATATAGGGAGTTACTGCAGGTTTTTGAGTAGAGCAGTGAAATGATTTGCATATTTTCTTTCTCTCTAGAATGTAAGGTCCTTGGGGCAAAGATTGTTCCATTTTTGACTTTGCATACCCAGTCTCTAGCATTAGTGCTTGACACATAGTAAGTCCTTAATAAATATTTGATTGTTCATAAGATTTAGAGCTGGAAGGATCCTCAGAGTCCATCTAGTCAACTCTCCCTCTCATTTTGTAGATGAGGAAACTGAGAACCAAGAAGGTTAATGCCTTGCTGAAGGTCACACAGGTAGAAGGCCCCAGAGAAGGCCTTCTTTCTTCAGGACCATTGTTCTTCCCACTGTATCATGTTTGATGATCAGATTCAAAATGATTAGTATAGCTAAATGTGGATGAATTAGAGAGAGAACAGAATGGAGAGAGGAGGTCCAAGACTGGCTATAAGACTTGTAGTTGGGCTAGGATAATGAGAATAGAGAAAAGGAGATAGATGTGTGAAATATTGTAGAGACGTAATCGACAAGCTTTGGCAAATGAGTGGCCATTAGGGGTGATAAAGAAGGAAGCAGCAAAGATAATTTTAAGATTTGGAACATGGGAAATTTGCCAAGACTAAGCTCTCTTCTGTGTAAATGGAGTCACTATCTTCCAAGAAAAGTAGATTTGAAAAGAACGATATCTAGCATTTTAACTTGTGAGGCAAGCTTCACAAAAACACTACTAGGACAAGCATCATGAAAAATGCCCTCAAATCAACCTTTTTAGACAGATGCAGCTGCAGGAGAGAGATAGAGCTCGTATAATGCAGACAGACGACTTTTCTGTTGGAGATGTGGTAGATGGAACTCTGAGATGTGGTTTCTAGAAAGAGAAGCACAAATCTGGTAGCTTCATAGTTTAATTATTCTTGCTAACTGAGGTTGTTTGGTTGTTTTTACAGTGTTGAAGGAATGTGAATGCTTCCAGCAATCTTGGTGCTCTGGGACAGAGCCCTGATCACCCCTCTCTAGTTAAAATTCAGCTGTAAATTCCAGTAATTTTTGACTTTTCCTAAGGATACTGATAAGGCCCATTAGCACCCCTCTCCTCTTTTTCTGGCTGATGTTCAGTGCTGGTCACATCAGCAGATGCTCAGTAAACATTTGTTTAAAGAATAGTCAGGTCAGTTAGAATGGCACTTGTCAGAGACCCTCGGCAGCTTTGAAAGGTTTTCTGACATTGATTGGAGTATAAGGCCCTTCTTTCCTTTGTTATGCAAATAAGTAGGAACCACTTCCAACTTAATATTTCTAGCACACTCCAGCTTGGAGTTGGGGATAGTTTCCCTGTGTGAGCATGAACAATGAAATGAAGGTTTACAACGGAGTTGCTGAACTCTTCCTTTGGGAACAGGTATTAGAAAGATCAGCTCTGCCAGTTTCTAGCTCTGTTGCTATGTGAAGGTCATTATAGAAAACTGCTTGGGAGTAGAAGGAATTAGATGATGAAGTCAACCCTCATCAATATTCATGTGTTTTGAGTGAAACCGTGGCCATATACTATGTGGCACACAGCCAGGAGGTGGCAGTGTTGGCTCTCTCAGTGCTTTGGAGGTAGACAGCACTAACCTTAAGTGAGATGGGTGAATTGATCCATTTCCAGCATGACAGCTCAAGACAGAAACAGATGTAAATGAATTTTTAGTAAACTACTCTTGTGTCTGAGTCACTAATCACCTTTATTAATAAGTTTGCCAGGAATTCGTCATGGACTTTGGATAATATAGAGGGACACTGTACATGGCACCTCAACAAAAATTTTTATTTACTTAAACAGCTCTCAATCACAGCCTGAGTTTACAGATGACATCAGACATCTGGGTGAAAATTGAAAAAAATTAATCAAGTACTGGGATTTTTTTTTTCTTTAAAGAATTAGTTCTGAACATGGAGCCTTCCACATAGTAGGTATTCATGCAATCTCTGTTGAATTGAATCAACAGAGCTAGCTAGATGTTGAATGGAACTGTCACCTCAACAAAACATTGGAGATTTTTTTCGATTCTTACCCATATTTTTACTGTCCAACAGAATGTGACAATAAAAGTGTATTAGGCAACTCAAGAGACAACTCTGAAGAACAAGAATACCTAGGAGGTGCTAGGTAGAGCCCTTCATAATAAGGTACCATAAAGACACACAGAAACTAGTAAGAACAAGAACTATGTCACTGCAAAAAAAAAAAAAAAGGAAGCCCCTCCTTGAATGAAGCAATGAAGCAATTTCTCTACCTCCAAACTCTCCAAATCCCTCTTCTTCCCCCTCCACAAAGTAATTATAGTTGTGTATTGGGGAAGAAAATGGGCTATAGGGAGTATATATGATAAGAAAGGAATTCAAGGTTGTTTTAAGATTGTATTTACCACCCAGAAAGTTATCTGGGGATAATCGTGTACAAAAACCTGCAAAGGAGAAAAAGATCATAGATTATGTTATATTAGAGTCCAGGGAAATAGACGCCAAAAGAGCCATAACTAATGTGGGGTGACTGAGTCTTTGTCTTAGGGCCTTGAGATTTAGTGGATAGAAAAATGTAAATAATAACTTTAAAAGATGATACACTTTAAATATTTGTTACATTAATTAGCCAGATGTCCTAGTAGATGGAGCACTAGAAGTAGAGTCAGGAAGTTGTTGTTCAGTCATTTCAGTTGTGTCCAACTCTTCATGACATCATTTGGGGTTTTCTTGGCAAAGATAGTGGAATGGTTTGTCATTTCCTTCTCTAGCTCATTTTATACATGGAGAAACTGAGGCAAATAGGGTAAAGTGACTTGCCCAGGGTCACACAGCTAGTAAGTGTCCGAGGCCAGTTTGAACTCAGGAAAATGAGTCTTTTTGTCTCCAGGCCTAGCACCCCATCCACTGTACCACTAGCTGCCCTAAAGTCAGGAAGACTTGAGTTCAATTCCAGCCTCAGACACTTGCTAGCAATGTGATCCTGGGTGAATTACTTAACCTCCGTCTGCCTCAGTTTTGTCAACTAGAAACTTAGTTATAATAGCATCTACCTCATAGGGTTGTTGTGAAGATCAAATGAGATGATATTTGTAAACCACTTCACAAACCTTAATGTAGTATATAAATCCTAACTATTATCATTTACAGGTTGACAATAATTCTACTCAGTAGCTCAGAAATAATTGCGATAACCAACTAGTTAGCAAATAGTTATTCTTCACATCTTCCAGAGAGCTCAGTGCCTTACACAGAGTGGACACTTAATAACTGACTCTGCATTGGACCCCTTCCTTCCTAACAGTGGCCGAGCTTCATGGAAGATACTCTCTCATCTGGTCTTGCCTTACTTCTTCCTCCATAATGTGCAATAGTAATGTTCCCAGTGGTGTCATCCTGGAATGTCTGTTTTCCTCAAAGGGCAGCATGCTTGGATCTCTCCTCCATGGGACTGGTATCTCATCTTGGGGTATACTTCAAGGTGCTTGCGTGAGGCATCAAAATCACTAGTTATCGATGGTCAACAGGCTAGGGTGAATGTATGGGAGTTTGTTATTAGTCTGTATTGGGTCTACATTATGGGGGAAGGGTAGCTAAACACTTTTGTTTATGAATCTCAAAGCATAGAGCTGCTTGAGTCTTGCATGAAAATAGAACACCTGACCTTTACTTGTATTTTTGAATGATTTCATTCCTAAACTTTGTAATAACCTCCCTCAGGGCCTCACATGATGCTTTTTTTTATACACCCCTTTAATTTACTTATTGTGTTATATTGTGTTCTTTGATTAGCTGTGTTTGTGTCATGTTTCCTTATAAGACTGAAAGCTGAATGAGGGCAGGGAAGGAGTCTTTGCTAATTTTCTTGTCTTCCTCTCTGCCTAGCAGGGATCTGTGCAAAGTGAGGGCTTAAGAAATATATGCTTGTTGATATACATCAGCAGCTTGTTTTCCTGTGCTTGTAATTCAGGACAGTAAGGCACTTGGCAGAAGCATTGTCTTTCCCATGCCAGTCTTCCTTAATATCACAGCGCTAGAAGATGGCCTTAGTTGGGGAGTAATCAATGTGCATTGACATGCTGCTAGGAAACGATTATTCTGTTTTAAATAAATGTCCCTGACTATAGCAGGATGAGATGAGCAAGACAGAGAAGAGACTGACTCTTCTTCAATATTTCAGATTTTCAAGGTTTTTTTTTTTTTCCAGCTTTGTCATTGATTCTTTAAAGAGGCATTAAAAGCAATCTTGATTCAAAACACCTGATATAATTAAACATATTGAATGGTCCCTGAGGCTTGAAAAACAAAGCCAGAAAAAGCTATGTATAGAATTGAGATGAGGTACTTTATTTTCAGCAGTCAATAGATTTTAGAGTAGCCCACAAACTATTGGTGCATCTTTATAAAGAGGCATTGAAATTAATTATAATCACATATAGAGTTCTATTGTGTCAATTATATATTTTTTGGGGGAGAGATCAGAAGCCTGGCTGGTTTTCTCATGGAAATTGCTTTATTTTATTTTATTTTTTACAGCTGTGGCATAAAGAAAAGAGGTCTGGTCTTGGCGTTAACAGATCTGAGTTCTAGCCCCAGCTCCACTTTGTAATCAAGCTAAGTAATCAAGCTAAGTAATCAAGGAGAAGTCACTTTCCTCGACAGTTCTTTACATCAGTAACATGAAAGAGTGAGATTAGTTCAAATATTCTTCACCTGGTGCACACTTGTATGTGGATAAACTTCAGGTGATCCATGAATTTGGATGGGGAAATATTACAACTTTATGTCAGTATAATTGATTTTCTTTGTAATCTTATGAATCTTTGTGCATTTTAAAAGCATTCCGAGAAGGGTACTATAGACTTTACCAGACTACCAAAGGGGTTCGTGTCACACACAAAAAAAAGTTTAGGAACCCTTGGATTAGATGATCTTTACAATCCTCTCTAACTCTGATATTTTGTGATTTGTGAATGATGTTTAATATCTTGGGCTCAGTTAACTCATCTATAAAATGGGGATAATAATGTTTTTACTCATTACCTTACTGTATTGTTGTAAGCTACCATTTCACAAACCAAGATTAATCACCCTCAGCTTGAGCAAATAGAGAAGAAGGGAGAAAAAAAATAATAACCTTTTGAGAATGCATATCAGGATTCCAAGTTGACCTCTGGAAACTTTCCTCTTCCTTCTGAAACTCAGAGGCTGACTTGTAGGAAGGAAAGAAACGTTTATTAAGTACCTGCTATGTGCCAGACATTCTTCAAAATGGATTACAAATATTATCTCATGTGATTCTCACAACAACCCTGGGAAATAGAAATATTTTATTACTCCCATTTTGCAGTTAAGGCAACTGAGAATGGCAGAGGTTAAGTGACTTGCCCAGAGTTATACAGCCAGTAAATGTTTCAAGTTGGATTTGAACTTAGATCTTCCTGACTCCAGGTCCAGTTACTGTGCTACTCCACTTGCCTCAACATGTGTAAGCCAAATGTACAACACAGTCTATGTTGTTTGACTTAAATAAAACCATGAGTGTCTTTATAATTGAAGCCATGGCTATGTGAGGCCTGAGTGCTATAGTATAAAGTATATATGACAGTATTGCCAGTGTCCCTGTTAACAATGGCTTTTGAGCATTGACGCTTATGAGAAAGTATATATTGTGAAACATAACATATATACAGTATATATATAACATATATACAGTAGAAATACATAATGAATATAAAATATATATACTATATATGTGTACACACACACACACATACACACATATATAGTAGAAAGACCGCTAGATTTGGACTCTAGAGACCTGGGTTCTTTAATGTGCCACCTGTAGGTAACTGGGCTTCAGTTTCTTCAGGCTCAAAATGAAGGTGTTGAACTACATGACCTAATTCTCTTCCAGCTCTCTATTGGTGAACAATTGCTCCTAAAATTTTTTTTTTTAAAGACATAACTGTCCACTTGGTACAATGGATTTATAATTCGGAGATCTGGGGCCTAGTCTTGACTCTGCCACTAATTTACTGTGTCATTTGGGGGTGGGGGGTACACACTCTTCTTCACTGGGTCTTGGTTTTTTGTCTATCAAATGAAGGAGTTAAATTAGATTATTTCTAAGTTCACTTGTAGCTCAGACATTCTGTGAATCTATTGAAGAGTGGACACATAAGCTATTGGTACTCAATTTCCCATTTACTTTGGTGTTATTATTTATAAATATCCACAGTACCTGCGGCAATCACATAGCAAAGCAGGATTGTACTCAGATTATGGTAGTAAATTGGTATCATCTACATGATAATATCACCCTTTACATAACATACTTCTTGAAAATATGCCCTCACAAAGGGCAGATTAAAAGCAGAAGGCTTTTTCTTCCCAAAGTCAGTTTGCCCTTAGTAGACTCTCCCTTCCTTCCATGCACATTCTCTTCTTTCTCCTTGATCCACTTCCAAGTCGTGAGCTCTACTCCCCTTCCTCTGAACTCCTATAAATTATATGACTTACCTAAGGTCACACAATTAACAGGAGATCTGGGAGTCCTGGGTGAAGGGGTTTTGCTCTATGTCAGTGAAAAGAGTACCTTAAGTAATAAAACAAAAGTATTAAAATTTTTTTAAAATGAGCTATGTCTTTGTGTAAGAGACACATAACAATGATGTCATAGAACTTTTGAAGGCAACATGGTTGTTGATGACCTATCTTTTGTCTATAAAACAATAGATCTCATTTTAAAATTAGCCAATCAATAAACATTTATTAAGTGCCTACTATATGCCAGGCATTGTGCTAAACTCTGGGAATACAAAGACAGGTGAAACCATACCAAACAAAGAAACAAACAAAAAATTCGCTGTTGTCCAGGATCTCACAGTCTGAGGGAGACAACATGCAAACAACTATGCATAAAGATATGTATATATATGAACATATATGTATATACACCACATACATACATACATATACACATACATGTATATATGCATATATACGTATATATGGTAAATTAGAGATAATTAACAGAGGGAATGTACTAGAATTAAGAGAGAATCAGGAAGGTAGGATTTTAGTTGGAACTTGAAGGAAGCCAGGGTAGCCAGGGGGCAGAGATAAGTAGGCAGAACATTCTAGGTATGGGAGACAGCCAATGAAAAGGACCAGAAAGGGGAGATGGAATGTCTTGTTTGAGGAATTGGAGAGGCCAATGTCATTGGATCAAAGAGTATGTTGGGCAAGGGGAAAGAAGCAGTGTAAGTTGAAAGAAGACTGGAGAGGTAAGAGATGGACAGGTTATGAAGGACTTTGGACACCAAACAGAATTTTATATCTGATTTTGGAGGTGATAGGAAGCCACTGGATATTATTGAGTAGGGGGATGACGACATGATCAGACTTGCACTTGAGGAAGATGACTTTGACAGATGAGTAGAAGATGGACTAGAGTCAGGAAAGACTTGTGGCACAGAGACCAATGAGCAAGTACTGCTGCTATCTCGGCATGAGGGGAGGAGTGCCTGGACCAGAGCGTGTACCTGCAGGGTCTGAGAAGATAAGAGGGTATGTGCGAGAGATGTTATGAAGATGGAAATGACAGAACTTGAGTGCTGATTGCCTATGGGAGCGGGGTGAGAGAGGGTGAGAAGCTGAAGATAACACCTAGGTTGTGAGCCTGGGTGACTAAGGTAGTCAAGGTTACTCTCAACAGTAATAGTGAAGTTAGGAAGAGGAGAGAGTTTAGTAGGGGGAGAGAACGAGTTCAGTTTTAGACATATTGAGTTTAAGAAGCCGAAGAAGGAATGAACCTGATTGGAAATCAGTTTAAAATGGCAAAGCAAAATAGAATTCAATCACTCAACAAAAAACTTTGCATCTAGAGTGTGCCTAGCACTGTGCCAGAACATGGAGGTGACAAGAACTTAAGCAAGGTCACTACCCTCCAGGAATTTATTTATTTGTCAATGGGGGAGGTTGAGATTAAACCCAGTATTGTAGAAAGATGTAAAAGTAGGGTAGTAATGAGTGCAAAGGGAAAAATGCAGTGAGGGCAGGATACAGAGAAGGATTCATAGAGGAAGTGATATTGGAATTGGGCTTTAAAGGATGGGGAATTCAACCTATGAATGTAAGAAGGGAGGCAGTCTGTGAAGAGGCAGCAACACAAGTGTTATGGGGATCTGAGTGTTGGACATTCTGGCAAGGTTGATAGAAGGTCTCCAGCTTTGTTTTTTCTCTCTCTGGTATTTCTGATGCTTTCTTGAAGCCTTAGTGTAATTTTCATGATCTGGCCCTAGTCAGCATAGCGGCTGGAGGGATGGGAGTGAAGGGTGGTGGGGGTAGGTGTGGGAAAATTGGAACACTAATGCACTGCTGGTAGAGTTGTGAACTGATCTAATGATCCAAAAAAAAATCAATCCTCCATTACCTTTAAAAGTTATTAATTTTTCACATTCTTTTCTTTATAAATTTTGAGTTCCACATTCTCTCCCTCTCTCCCATCCCTTCCCCCACTATCTGAGAGTGATTTGAAACTATGCCCAAAGGTCAATCAAATCTTGCATATCCTTTGATCCTACATGTAAAAAAAAAATTTATAATAGGTCTTTTGTGGTGTCAAACAATTGGAAATTGAGGGGATGCCCATCAATTGGGGAATGGCAGAACAAGTTGTGTTATATAAATGTAATAGAATACTAGTAGGCTATAAAAAATGATAAGCAGGCAGAGTTCAGAAAAACCTGGAAAGCCTTCCATAAACTGATGCAAAGTGAAGTGAGCAGAGCTAGGAGAACATTATACACAGTAACAGCAACATTGTGTGGTGATCAACTTTGAGAAACTGAGCTCTTCTCAGAAGTACAATGGTCTAAGACAGTTCCAAAACACTCGTGATGGGAAAATTCTATCTACATGCAGAGAAAGAACTGATGGAGTCTTAATGAAGATCAAAGCATACTATTTTCATTTTTTCATGGTTTTTTCCTTTTGTTCTGTTTCTCCTTTCACAACATAACTAATATGAAAATATATTTTACATGACTGCACATATAACCTATATCCAATTGCCTACCATCTTAGGAAGTGTAACAGCAAGCACCGTGGCACACCCAGGATGGCCTGCTGCTTTTCTGAAGGAAAGCAACTTTTAAGGGGTCAACAATCTTGCTTTAATTACATTCACTAATTCAAGGGAAAGGTCAGCACCTTGAATGTGGAGAAAATACAAACAGAGAAAATATAAGCAGAGAAATTAGCACAGAGATTCAAGAGATAGGGCTCCAAATGTCTGAACAAAGTAATGCAACCACCTACATATACCACTGGATCAGGGGCGCACCTGATTAGTTGGGGGGCTTTTAACAAATGGCTACTCAGAGTCCCATCCAGGGAATCAAAAGATCCCTCTCATGAGCAAGCCCCCAAAACAAACTCTCACCTCAGAATATATATACACTTTTGGCTAATAGGCTCAGAGCCAGAAGACATCACAACCCTTGTGACTCAATGCTGAATTAACTTAGTACCAAAAGATGTGAAAGCCTCCCTACAAGCAAGCCTCCCCCTAAACAAGCTCCTCCTTAGGCAAGTTCCTCCCTCAACGGGCACTATGTGACTCAGGATGTATCGCAGCTGTGATTGAACATAAATGGTCACATAGGCCTATTAATGGACTGGGAAGATCTTCCTATTCCAGTAACATCACAGGAAGGGAGGGAAAAAATTTGGAACTCAAAATTTTATTAAAAATGAATGAAAAAATTGTATTTACATTTAATTAGAAAAAATAAAATACTAATAAAATTAAAAAATAAGATCACTAAAAAGAGAAGCAAAAATATTTATTAAAATATATACTATGTATTCTCCTCCAAAAACAGTATATTAATCCAAGTAATTGGTTTTTTTCAAAGGTAGGGTGAACCAGAAATAAAATCAATCAGTGGATAAAAACTATAAATTTCTGTCCAAAGTAGCTATTGAACTTTTGGACAAAGAATGGGTAGGAATTGTGCCAGTATATCTAGAATACGGTTGCAGACAACTTGGTTAAAGATAAAGCCTTAAGTTCCTGTAAAGATCACTTGGCTGGTAAAAGCTAAGTTTCTCCTACACTGAGTTTAGGATTAAATACAGAGCACTCTAAATACCTTGTCCCCACAAATTTCCATTTTATTGAAGTAAGATAGCACCAGAAATACATAAGGGGAAAGGGGACATGAACTGAATTTAAGGTTACTTGTAGCTTTCATTGATAAAGAAAAAAAAATCCTCCATTACCTTTAAAAATTATTTATTTTTAACATTATTTTCTTTATAAATTTTGAGTTTCACATTCTCTCTCTCTCTCCCATCTCTTCCCCCATTACCTCAGAAGGCAATTATACATGTGAAATCATGCAAACCATATTTCCGTATTAGCTATATTTTTGGAAAAAAGCAATAAAAATAAAGTTAAATAAGTTATACTTCAATTTGAACTCAGAGTTCATCAGTTTTCTCTCTGGAGGTGGATAGCATTTTTTCATCTGAATCCTTTAGACTTGTCTTGGATCATTGCATTGATCAGAATAGCCAAGTCTTTCACAGTTGATCATCATTACAACATAGCTGTTACTGTGCTCAGTGATCTCTTGGTTCTTCTCATTTCACTTTGCATCAGTTCATATACGTCTCGTTGTGTTTTTTCCCTTCTGAAACCACTCTTCCCCCTCCCCCCATCACTTCTTATAGCACGTAGTATTCCATCACAATTGTACACCACAACTTGTTCAGCCATTCCCCAATTGATGATCATCACCTTGATTTCCAATTCTTTGCCACCACAAAAAGAGCTGCTATAAATATTTTTGTACATATAGGCACTTTTCATTTTTCTTTGATCTCTTTGGGATATGTATGTAATAGTGGTATTGCTGGATCAAAGGGTATGTACAATTTTATAGCCCTTTGGGCATAGTTCCAAACTGTTTTCCAAAATGGTCAGACCAATACACTCTTCCACTAACAGTTCATTAACGTACCTATTTTTCCCTCATCTCGTCTAGCATTTGTCGTTTCTGATGGGTATGAGGTGGTACCTCAGAATTAGTTTAATTTGCATTTTTCTAATCAATAGTGATTTAGAACATTTTTTTTTTTGGTATGACTATAGATAACTTTGATTTCGTCTCCTTAAAACTGTCTGCTTGTATCCTTTGACCATTTATTTATTAGGGAATGGGCATTTTTTTTAAAATAAATTTGATTCAATTCTATACTCAGTATATATTTGAGAAATGAAGCCCTTATCAGAAAACTTGCTGTAAAATTTTTTGATATCACCTCATTGTCTATGGTCTTTTAACAAAATGTAGTTTCCTTGATTAATTCTTTTAATTAGGTCTATTTTTGTGTTTGCTCTGTATGAGATCATGAATCCTATTCCTACCTTTTTTAGTTCAGCTGAAGCATATTAGATTCTGTTCCAGTCCTTTATTTTAACTTTGTATGTGTCTTTCTGTTTCAAGTGTGTCTCTTGTAAGCAATGCATTGTCGATTTCTGGTTTCTAATCCATTCTATCCACTTCTGTTTCGTGGGTGAGCTCATCCCATTTCACATTCACAGTTATGAATCTTAACTGTGTCTTTCCCTCCATCCCATTTTCTTTTGTTTCTTCTTTTCTCTCTTTTTATCCTATCCCTCCTCAAAGGTCTGTTTCACTTCTAACCACTGCCTCCCTTAACTCATCCTTTCTTTTATCATCCTCCTCCCACCCTTTCTTTTATTCCTTTCCCCTTCTATTTCCCTATGGAGTAAGGTAGAGTTCTATACACAATTGAGTATGTATATATATTCTTCCCTCTTGAACCAATTCTGATGCCAGTGCCC
>CM053625.1:146206432-146224221 GCA_028646595.1 Phalanger gymnotis
GCCTCCCATCTGATTTCTTCCCTGGATAATGGCTCTGGGGGCTGGGCTGGAAGCTGGGCACATCTTTTTTTGGGGGGGGGTGGATGTGCTGATATTCTCAAGGCTCCTGGGCTTAGGGTCCCAGGCTGTCTCTACCAGGTGGGGAATCAGAAAAACCTCATATAGCATATGACATTTGATCAGAGTTCTGAAGGAAATGAGGGATTCTAAGGAGGGGAAGTAAAGAGACAGTGTATATAGATCTTTGCAAAGGTGGAGATAAAAGACCGACTGTTGTATATGAAATACAGAACGACCAATTTGGCTTAACCTAAGTGTTTTTGAAGGGAAGTAATGTATAATAAGATTGAAAAGGAGCCAAGTTTTGAAGAGCTTAAATGCAAAACAGGGTAGTTTGTATTTGATCCTGGAGGTAATAGGGAAATCATTCAGAAATCTACAGAAAGACAAACTGTGCCTATTGTCTTTTGTCCACATTCTAAAGCTTTTTCTAAAGCAAGAGAATTGACTAAACTCAGAAAACCTTTGTTTGCATGAATGATCTTTTTTACATTGGGGATAAAACCCAATCCAAAGCCCAAACCTCCATAACATTTGAGTGGTGCTCTGTAATGTAATCTGTCTCTTAGGCAACCTGGAAAACCAGATGCCATTGTACGCTAAATGCCTGGAACATCCTCCAACGAAAGGTTTTGATGTATTCTATGTGTGAAGCCTTTAGCTGTGGGGCACATTCAGTTAAATTAAGTACATCAATTCAACAATTATTTATTAAGGGCCTGTTGAATATAAAACTGGCACTGGGGGGCAATGAAGCTTTGATAATAATAATAATAATATCTGTCATTTATATAGAGTTGTAAAATTTGCTAAGCACTTTACAGAGATCTCATTTGATCTTTGCATCAACTCTGTGAAGGAGATACTATTATCATTATTTCTATTTTACTGCTGTGAGAGGGTAAGTGCATCAAGCTTCTGAAGCAGGATTTGAAAACAGGTCTCTCTGGCTCTAAGCCCAGAACTCTAGTCACTATACTATGGAACTAGTACCATACAGCCACTGTCCTCAAAGAACTTAAAATCTAATAGGGAGATCACAGATAAGCACATAGCAATGGTAAAGAGCATTATGCGATGGAATAGGAGGCTGGAAGGGAAGGGAACAAGCATTTATTAGGCCCTTATTATGTGCTAGGCACTGTGCTAAGCCTCTTGTGAGGCAAGTGCACTTAATATCCCCATTTACAGTTGAGGAGACTGAGGCAGACATAGGTTAAATGAATTTCCCAGGGTAACACAGTCATTAAATATCAAAGGTTGGATTTGAATTCAGGTTTCCTGACTTCGAGACTGGTGCTCTCTCTTCAGTACTCCACCTAGCTGCCAACTGATACTGGTTCTTGAGAGTCAAATGTTAAAAATGTGAGCATTTACACATTGGAAATAGACAAATACTACACATGAGTACTTGATTTATTTATTTTTGTTGATTGTGTAGACTTAAGAAAGTGATGGAAAAATGTTAATAATACATATTAAACTTAAAAGTGTGCTGTGTGTACATTTTAATTTTAATTTTATTTTTTAGGGAGAGCCAGTTATAAAACATTTACCAGCATATTTCTGGATGGAACTTATAGTGTTGTCTCCACTTTCTTTCCTCTACTCTCTTCCTAATTCTCTACAGTCTTGGCTTTTGACCTCATCATTCAAACAAAATAGCTGAGAGGGTGAGAAAAGATGTGTGCCCTTCTAGGTCCATATCACAAAGAGATCATAAAAATGGGAAAAGGACCCACACTTACAAAAATATTCATTGCAGCTCTTTTTGTAGAGAGCAGGGGCTGTTTTGTCTTTTGCATTTGTAGCCTCAGTGCCTGGCATGGTACCTGGCCCACATTAGGTACTTAAAAAGTGCTTGTTGATTGATCAATGGATATGGGAAGTCATAAGCTGGGGATGCCTTGGGTCTAAGAGGAGAGGAAGAAGCAGCTGTTGTCTTCCTTCTGCCTCCCCCTACAATCTCAGGGGGCCAAAGAGAGATGGAGAAGGTGAGGTGTAAACACTGTGTAAATACTAGCTTTTTAAATTAAAAATAGGAGAACACAGATTGTATTTGGTGACAGAGTGTGGTCCAGTTTAGCCAGATCTAAATAGAGATGCATAAGAGAGCGAGTGAATCTAATTGATCATGTCAGGGTGCCCCTAACTAGACAATTTTCTTTTTTTAATGGGCTGATAAATCCAGTTAAAATGTATGACAGTAAACTCTCAAATAATCTGCCCTAATGAAAGTGAATCATGGTACAGATAATCTACAATAGAAAATAATAATAAAAATCTTTTCTTCTGAATCTGTGATAATTTTGCGAAAAAGAAAAATTCCTCACTAATTCATTTTGACCTAGGCTAGTATTTAAATCATTTCAAAATTAGTCCATACCTTAAAGGAAGACTCACTCCTACCACCATATTTCAGAGTCTCAGACTCTGAAGGCAGTAGTAGACATAGGGACTCCCTTCAGCCTGTCTTGAACTTGGTACTGGGAACATGATGTAAGAAGAGAAAGCAAAGTAATTTTAAGCACTTTAGAATATTTTTTTTTCCCTATGTAGCACACCTTCTAGGGCTATTTCCCTAGCTCCCACTCTTATTGGTGGCCTGGATTCATAGAGGGTAGCTGTTACTTTTACTTGCCTGAGAAAGTAGGTTTCTAGTAGTGTTACTTATGAACCCCGAACTAGTGTGCTTTCTTTTGATTATCAATTAGCCAGCTGGGCTTAATTAGTTTTATCATAAGGTTTTGTACTAAGGTGGTATAGAAGGACACTATTGCAAAAAACAACTTCCCCCCAGAGTCTGGACACATTCTTCCACAAATACACATAGGGTCTGTGGGGAGAATGGCCTTAAATTTAAAGCAATGATAGTGGGGCACACATCTTTTCTTTTTCTTTTTAAAAATTTATTTGTTTTTAGTTTTCAACATTTACTTATATAAGATTTTGAGTTCTAAATTTTCTCCCCCTCTCTCCACTCCCCAAGATGGCTTGCAATCTGACATAGGCTATACATGTTTAATTACATTAATCATGCTGTAAAGAAGAATTAGAACCAAAGGGAAATACCATAAGGAAGAAGAAACAAACAAAAAAGAGAATAGTATGCTTCGACCTGCATTCGGAGTCCATAGTTCTTTCTGTGGATGTGGATAGCATTTTCCATCATAAGTCTTTTGGAATTGTCTTAGATCCTTGTATTGCTGAGAGGAGTTAGGTCTATCAAAGCTGGTCATTGCACAATGTTGCTGTTACTGTGTACAATGTTCTTCTGGTTCTGCTCACTTGACTCAACATCAGTTCATGTAAATCTTTCTAGGTTTTTCTGAAGTCCACTTGCTCATCATTTCTTATGAAACAATAGTACTCCATTACATACATAAACCACAACTTGTTTAGCCATTTCCCAATTGATGGGCATCCACTCAATTTCCAGTTCTTGTCCACCACAAAAAGAGTTGGTATACATATTTTTGTACATGTGGGTCCTTTCCCCATTTTTATGATCTCTTTGGGATATGGACCTAGAAGAGCACATATGTTTTCTCACCCTCTCAGCTATTTTGGTTGAATAATGAGGTCAAAAGCCAAGACTGTAGAGAGTTAGCAAGAGAGTAGAGGAAAGGAAGTGGAGACAACAGTTACAGAAAGTCCTCTCAAAGAGTTAGCTACAAAAGTGAGGTGAGATATGAGATGATAGCTAGCTGGGATGGACAGATCAAGTAATGGCTTTTTGAGGACAGGAGAGACATGGTCATGTGTATAGGCAGTAGGGAAGCAGCCAGTAGACAGGGAGAGACTGAAGATTGGTGAGAGAGTAGGGATAATAGAGGGGGCAATCTGCTGAAGACAGTGAGGTATAATGGAGTCATTTGAGTTTATAGAGGTATGTGCCTTGACAATGAAAAGGGCTACCTTTTCTCATGAGACAAAGGTGAAGGAGATAGTGGAGAGAGGAATCTGAGTGATGTGAGATGAGAAGGTGAAGAAAAAGCTCTGAGCAAATGGCCTCAATCTTTTCAGTGAAACATAAGGCAAGGTTCTAAACTGCTTTTCAGTTGTTTTGTTAAGGATTTCTTCTATGCTATTTGAGGTTGCTGTTTGTTCTGTCTTCTCCAACAGTAGTCAGTCACTAGTTAGCTGCTTTGACTACAGCCTAGGGAATACATTTGGAATCTCTTCTCCCTTTGGTTTCTACTCTAGTAGTTTAGCAGTAATGGCTTGGGAAAGTCTCTTTACCTCTCTGACCCTCAGTTTCTTCATCTATAAAATGGGGATCATAATCCCTACCCCAGTTATCTCACAGAGTTTCTGTAAGAACACTTTCAAAGCTGTAAAACATAAGCCATCCTTCCTAAAACTGCCAAGAAAATAAATTTTCCATGTGCAACAAGCTGGCTATGTCATTTCTCTGCTCAAGAACCTTGATGGCTCTCTGCTGTACACTGTGTCATTCAGGGTCCTCTGAAATCTGGCACCATGGTACCTTTCTGGACTTGACCCCTCTTACTTGTCTCCACATATTCTATGTTGTAGCCAAATTTGCCTGTTCTCTAGCCATTAAAGATGAACCACATGCTCATGCAGTTTAGTAATCCTTTGCTCACCATATATCTCAAGTCTGGAATATTTTCTTTATCTCTTTTTGCCAGGTGAATTCTACCTCTTTGACATCTCTCAAATTTGTTTCCTTTCTATTCTTCTGTTGCTAAAACCATCTTACTTCAGGCCTTCATCACTTCATTATATTCATTTCCAGCCATTCTGCCTATACTCCAGTCATTGACCTGATGCTTCTTACCTCTCTCCCAGTATAACTCTGATTTCTCACTCTAGTACTATACCTTAGGTTATGAGAAGAGAGCCCAGAAGTAGGCTTCCATGTTGCTTCCTGGCTATTTCCAAACAATGGGGCTGTGTGCACACCTCCCTCATGTGTTACCTTCCCCAAACAGAATGTAACCCTTTAATGGCAGGGACTGTTTTGCTTTCTTGTATATGTATTTCTAGTACTTAGCACAGTGCTGGGCACATAGTGTGCACCTGATGAATTTTTTTTGTTCATTTATAATTCCCCTTTTACCTAGATTGTTGCAGTAGTCTGCTAATTGGTCTCTTTGCAGCTAGGCTCTGCCATCTCCAATTCAACTTCTATATAGCTGCCAAGTTGATATATAGTTCAAGTCTGACCATGTCACTCCTCTGCTCAGAGCCTCAGAGGCTCCCTAATACCTTTAGGTTAAAATACTCCTTTAATGGGCATTAAAACTGTTTGCAATTTAACTCTAGTCTGTTTTTCTGTGCCGATTATGCGTAACTAACTTCCCCTCATACACTCTATATACCAGCCAAACCGGCCTGCTTGTTTTCTGTACAGGACATTCCATCTATCAATTAATGCCTCTGTACCGAATGTTCCAGGTACTGGAATTGCTCTGTCTCAGTTTGGAATGCCTTTTCCCCTTCAACTTAAGTGCTACCTCCTTCAAAACACATTTACTGAATGCCTCCTGACTTTTTGTTTTTTTACAAGCATAAGCTGTATTTGAGAGACAGTATCGTTAAGAGAGCTAGCCTAAGAGTCTGGAGATTGAGGTTCATGTCTTACCTCAGACATGTACCAGCTGTGTGATCTTGGCAAGTCACTCAATCTCCCAGTGCCCTAGATATCTTTCTTAGCTAATAAGTTTCAGAGAAGGTGCTGATTTATAGTGGTAGAAGAGGTTCCTCCCGTGGAACTCCCTATACCTATATTCCTTTGCTTGAGACTATGTTGTTTCCTCCTAGCAGAATGTAAACTCCCTAATGACAGGTACTCTCTGGTACCTAACACAGTGCCCAGCTCATAATAGACACTTAATGCATGTCCCATGCTTTATTGCGTTTGTAAAGGAACTGTCACCCTCACTCTGAAACTTTTTCTTCACTGAGGATCAAAGTAGCTCTTTAATGGATGGCAGATCTAATGGGTATAGGCATAGGATACAGAGTATATTATTTGTGAATTAGGAGAGACAGTCTGGGGTCTATGGGTAGATTTCAGGGAGTCTGAATTTTTTTTGATAATTTTTTTTGATAATTGTATTTCAATTTAATTGATTTTCCCCCAATAATAGATTTTTCTTTTATTTTGTGCATTTATAAACAGTATTCTGAGAAATTGTTCATAGGCTTCACCAGACTGCCAGAGGAGTATAGAATACAAATAAATTAAGAACCCTGGGATTACAGTATAAAGTATGGATGTAGGCAAGGATACAGTACAAAGAGCATTAAAAACGGGTAGGGATATAAGACATAGATAAGCTACCAAAACCAAAGCCATAAATATCAGTCATAACATTAGTAAGAGGCTACCAGCTTCTGTAATAAAATAACAGCTAAGCTGATAGCTGTTAGGTTGGTTGGCAAACCTTGATTGACTGTTTGTAGGGATATGCGATATTATATATGTATATATACATATATGAATATGTATATATAGGAATGAATATGAAGCCTGGAGTATTAGATGAGTGTATGGACTATGGATACAGACATGGCTATAAATATAGAGTATGGAGTACTGAGGAGGGTGTGGGATATTTCTACAGGCAATATCTTGTATGGTAAAAAGGATTTTTAGAGAGTAACAAATAATTGGGAGATAGAGTGTCCATTGTTGGCAACCCCACTGATATATACTAACGCCTTTGTAGCTGGAGAATCATGGGATCATACAATCCCAGAACTAGAAAAGACTTTGGAGGCCATCTGGTCCAACCTGTCAATGTTTTAATCTAGGCAATGTTTTAAAGTTGAACATCTAAGCAGAGAATTGTTCTCAGTGATGATGGAGATAGAAAGTTTAGGTAAGACATGACTCATGCATTCATGGAGTGAATGAGAAAAATACAAATAGCAATAACATAATATAACATGATAAACACTTTGGGAGGAAAAGGTCTATGTAAGGTCTGAGGGGGAATGCCATTGCAGAGAGAATTGCAGGGAAGACTTCAAGGAGGAAGTGATCTTTGAGTTGGGCTTTGAAAGTTGGGCAGGAATTAAAAAGGTAAAGAGGAGAGGGAGGATATAGGGAATATATTATAAGGCGGAATATCCAAAGGCATGGAGCCAAAATGGTTCAGGGTATGTGTAAATGACGTATCTGTGCAGTTTGGCTGCAGTGTAGGAAGGGTAGTAATATGAAAGAAAACTGGAGTTTATAGTAGTTTTAGTTTGTGAATGGCCTTGGATGCTAGGTAAAATTACTTGAACTTTACTCAGCAGGCAAGAGGAAGCCACTGAATATTTTTGAATTGATGAGTGTTGTGACTGAAATCAGAATGTCTAAGATCTAAAAGTTCCTGGCTTCTTCCTCTTCCCCCAGCCCCCTTAAAGACCTGTGCTTCTTGGATTCTGGTGTTCACTGGGCAATGCTACTTGATGTAGTAGATTTGACATGAGATACAAAAAACATGAACTATTTACAATAGCATTTGGAGAAAATGATGGTTTTGAACCTCAACCATGATGAACATTACCAAGAAGCACATAAGTGAGCAGCTGAAGCCAGCTATGATTGAAGAACTCTGACCTGAATCTAACTGGAATGGGATTGGTTTCTGGCCTTGGCATTTTTTTCCCCTTGAAGGTTTTGAACTATTAAATTTTTCTTCGATTTCTGTGCTTTTCAGATGACTGCCACCTCAGTGATTGAAACATCAGGTTTAACCTCTAAAAAGATATCTAGTACATATACATGTAATAATGGACCTGGTATATGCCAGAAATGGTTCCTTATTCATAAATGGTCTATTTCCATTGTGATTGTCAAGACTACCTTCTTCTTTAGTCAAGCATATGCATATAGTGGGTTCATGTGCCTTTATCTATGAGTTACTTTGGGAATGAATTTGAAGATAAATGAAGTTTGGGAACCAAACTATGAACCATGTCATTTTAATTGGATTTTAGAAAGTTTCAGTTCTGAGAAATAGGAAATTCTGGGAAAACTAAATTTCTTGGTAATTATCTTGGTTTGGCAATTTCCATTTTCTCTTCTGTGGGTACTGGTATGGACTGGTATGGAGTAGTAGAAAAAGCATCTGAGGTAGGCTGGGAGAGCACCCAGCATGCAGAACTGCACCACACCACACCAAAGCTGAAGCAGCTGTGGAACCCAGCCAGTGATCCAGGCTGGGAGAACGCTGGGTGCTGGAAATTGGTGGTGATCCCCAGACCTCCCAGCCCAGAACGAGAGTCTGTCGGAGCTATGGGAGGCAGCAGCGCAGTGCCTGTGGCCGCGAGAACAACTACTTCTGAGGCTTGCAGCTCACAGTCTAAAGGTTTGAAACTTGCCTTCTTGAACTTCAGGGGGCCATACTGACAAGGTAAAATGACTCTCATCCCTCCCTTCCTAATTCAGATAATACTCCCTCAGGAGAAACCTTGAAATAGAAGAGCCAAAAGTGGGGCTTCAGTAGCCAAACAGCAGGAGTTCCTGATACCCAGGCGAGTGGAGCCAGCAAGGGTCAACACCAGGAACCCAGAGATGCCTTTGCACAGCCAGGGGAAGTGGCAGATACCAGCACAGACAATGGCTGAGACCACCAATGCTCTAGCTCAGCACAAAGGGAAGAGGAGACTTCCAGCAGCGAGACCACCCCTCTCCCACACCTCATGAAACCAGAGGCCATAGCACACAAAGCCAGTAACTAGGCCTACAACTGGCAGAACAAGAAGCCTGGGACAGACCTCCCCCCTCCCCCCGAGCCCCCAAAGCAGAAATTCACTTTAAAGCCAGGAAAAAGTTAACCAACATGAAGAAACACTCAAAAAAACCGAGGACCAATGATTCTTTTTATGGAGACAGGGAAGATCAAAATACCAATTCAGAAGAGGACAGCATTGACGCTATACCCACATCTGAAACCTCAAAAGGGAATGCTAACTGGTCTCAAGCCCAAAAAGCATTCCTGGAAGAGCTAAAGGAGGATTTTAAAAACCAAATTAGAGAGGTAAAAGAAAAAAAATGATAAAAAAAAATCACTGATGAGAACAAAGCCTTAAAAAGTAAAATTGGTGAAATGGCTAAGGAGATTCAGAATCTAATTAGAGAGAATGATGCTCTGCAAAGTAAAATTAACCAAATGTAAAAGGAGGTTCAGAAATAAAATGAAGACAACAATTCATTAAAAATCAGAATTGAGCAAGTGGAAGCTAATGGCTCTATGAGGCACTAAGAATCAGTCAAACAAAATCTAAAGAATGAAAAAAATAGAAGAAAATGTGACATATCTGATTGGAAAAACAACTGACCTGGAAAATAGATCCAGGAGAGACAATCTAAGAATTATTGGTCTACTGGAAAGCCATGATGAAAAAAAGAGCCTGGACAGTATCTTCCAAGAAATCATTAAGGATAACTTCCCTGAGGTCCTAGAACCAGAGGGTAAAATACTCATCCAAAGAATCCACCAATCACCCCCTGAAAGAGATCCTGAATTGAAAACTTCAAGAAATATTATAGCCAAATTATCAGGTCAAGGAGAAAATACTGCAAGCAGCCAGAAGGAAACAATTCAAATATCACCAAACTACAATCAGGATCACACAGGATCTTGCAGCTTCTACATTAAAAGACAGGACAAATTGGAATATGATATTCTGAAAAGCAAAGGAGCTTGGACTACAACCAAGGATCAACTACCCAGCAAAATTAAGCATAATTTTTCAGGCAAGGAGATGGACATTCAATGAAATAAGGGAATTCCATACCTTCCTGATGAAAAGGCTGGAGCTCAATGGAAAATTTGATCTTCAAATACAAAACTCAAGAGAGACATAAAAAGGCAAACAAGGGAAAAAACCCAAATCTTGTTAATCAATAAGGGCAAATTGTTTACATCCTTATACAGGATTTCATAAGGATTGTTATATATAGCATTATTTTATATATGTTATTATATATATATATATGTCAATCTTGAGAATAGTACAGTTATTATGACAATTGAAATGGATACATAGGCTGTGGGTGTCAGTATAAAATAACTGATACAATGATAAATAACATAATTAAGAGATATAAAGGGATGGTTCTGGGAGAAGAGGTAAGGAGGTAGTAGAAAAGGGTAAATTACATCACATGAAGAGGCACAAACACATATTATGGTAGAGGAAAAGAGGGGAGGGAGAAGAGCAATGTTTGAGCTTTACTTTCATTGGATTTGGTTTAAGAAGAGAATAACATACTCTGATAAGTATAGAAATCAAACTTGTCCTACAGGCAGTAGGAGGGGAAAGCGGAAAGAAAAGGTGGGGTGGGGCTTGGTTAGAAGGGAAGGAAGAAGTTGCAAGGGGAAAAAGTTAAGATAAGGGAGGAGAATCAAGAGGGAGGCTATACTGAGGAAGGTGGTGGTCAAAAGTAAAACTCTTTTGAAGAGTGGAAGGGAGAAGGGAGAAATGAAAGCACAAATGGGAGGGAAATAGGATGGAGAAAAAGACACAGTATTTGTAACTGTGAGTGTAAATAGGATGAACTCTTCCATAAAACAGAGGTAGCTAGCAGAATGGATTAAAAACCATAATCCTACAATATGTTGCTTATATGAAACACATTTGAAACAGGGGGATACACACAGGGTAAAGGTAAAAGGCTGGAGTAGAATATATTGTACTTCAGCTAAAGTAAAAAGAGTAGGGGTAGCAATCCTAATCTCAGACAAAGCAAAAGCAAAGATAGATCTAATTAAAAGAAATAAGGAAGGACACTATATCTTGCTAAAAGGCACCATATACAATGAAGCAATATCATTATTTAACATATATGCACCAAGTGGTATAGCATGCAAATTCTTAGAGGAGAAGTTAAGGGAGTTACAGGAAGAAATAGACAGAAAAACTATACTAGTGAGGGACCTCAACCTCCCCCTCTCTGAACTTGGCTCAAAAAAACAAGAAAGAGGTTAAGGAGGTGAATGGAATTTTAGAAAAGGCAGATATGATAGTCCTCAGGAGAAAACTGAATGGGGATTGAAAGGAATATACTTTTTTCTCAGTGGTGCATGGCATGTACTCAAAAATTGACCATGTTCTAGGGCATTGAAAACCTCAAAATCCAGCGCCGAAAGGCAGAAATAGTCAATGCATCCTTTTCAGATCATGTTACAATAAAAATTATTTGTAATAAAGGACCATAGAAAGATAAACTAAAAATTAATTGAAACTAAATAATCTAATCCTGAAGAATGAGTGGACCAAAGAACAAATCATAGAAACAATTAATAATTTCATTCAAGAGAATGACAATAATGAGACAACATACCAAAACTTAAGGGATGTAGCAAAAGCAGTTCTTAGGGGAAGTTTTATATCTCTAAATGCTTACATGATAAAATAGATAAAAAGATCAATGAATTGGGCATACAACTGAAAAAGCTAGAAAAAGAACAAATCGAAAATCCTCAATTAAATACCAAATTAGAAATACTAAAAATCAAAGGCGATATTAATAAAATTGAAATCAAGAAAACTATTGAACTAATAAATAAAACTAAGAGTTGGTTTTATGAAAAAAAAAACAATAAAATTGATAAACTTTTGGTCAATTTGATTAAAAACAAGAAAGAAGAAAACCAAATTACCAATATCAAAAATGAAAAGGGTGAATTCACCTCCAAAGAGGAGGAAATTAAAACAGTATTTGGGATTTATTTGGCCCAATTATATGGTCATAAATTTAACAACTTTAGGGAAATGGATGAATATTTACAAAAATATGAATTGCCCAGATTAACAAGAGAGGAAGTAAAATACCTAAATAACCCCATCTCAGAAAAAGAAATTGAGCAAGCTGTCAATGAACTCCCTAGGAAAAAATCTCCAGGGCCAGATGGTTTTACCTGTGAATTCTGTCAAACATTTAAAGAACAATTAATTCCCATACGTTATAGACTATTTGGAAAAATAGGTGAAGAAGGAGTCCTACTAAACTCTTTTTATGACTCAAATATGGTACTAATACTCAAACCAGGAAAAGTCAAAACATAGAAAATTGTAGACCAATTTCCCTAATGAATATTGTTGCCAAAATTCTAAATAAAATATTAGCAAAAAGGTTGTAGCAACTTATCACAAGAATAATACACTAGACCAGCGAATATTTATTCCAGGAATGCAAGGCTGGTTCCATATTAGGAAAACTATCAGCATAATCGATCATATCAACAAGAAAACTAACAGAAAGCATATGATTATCTCAATAGATGCAGAAAAAGCTTTTGACAAAATACAACATTCATTTCTATTAAAACACTAGAAAGCATAGGAATAAATGGAGTCTTCCTTAAACTTATAAATAGCATCTACCTAAAACCATCAGCAAGCATTATATGTAATGGGGATAAGCTAGATGCATTCCCAATAAGATTAGGGGTGACACAAGGATGCCCATTATCACCCCTATTATTCAATTTGCTGCTAGAAATGTTAGCTTTAGCAATAAGAGAAGAAAAAGAAATTGGAGGAATTAGAGTAGGCAAAGAAGAAACTAAATTATCACTTTTTGGAGATGATATGATGATTTGCCTAGAGAATCCTAGAGAATCAAGTAAAAAACTACTTGAAATAATAAAAAAACTTTAGCAAAGTTGCAGGATATAAAATAAACCCACATGAATCCTCAGCATTCCTATATGTTACTAACAAAGCCCAACAGCAAGAGATAGAAAGAGAAATTCCATTTAAAGTCACTGTAGACACTATAAAATATTTGGGAGTCTGCCTGCCAAGAGAAACCCAGGGCCTATATGAATGTAATTACGCAAATAAAGTCAGATCTAAACAATTGGAAAAAACATCAGTTGCTCGTGGTTAGGCTGAGCTAATGTAATAAAAATGATAATTTTACCTAAATTAATTTATCTATTCAGTGCCATACCAATGGAACTACCAAAAAATTATTTTACAGAGCTGGATAAAATAATAACAAAATTCATCTGGAAGAACAAAAGGTCCAGAATATCAAGGGAATTAATGAAAAGAAATGCTAAGGAAGGAGGCCTAGCCATGCCAGATATTAAACTGTACTATAAAGCAGCAGTCATCAAAACTACTTGGTATTGCTTAAGAAACAGAGTGGTGGATCAGTGGGATAGGTTACGTATACAAGATGTAGTAACCAACAACTATAGCAATCTACTCTTTGATAGAATCAAAGAATCCAGCTTCTGGGCTAAGAATTCCCTATTTTACAGAAACTGCTGGGAAAATTGGAAAATGGTAGGGCAGAAACTGGGCATAGACCAATATCTTACACCATATACCAAAATAAAGTCAAAATGGGTTCATGATTCAAGAATAAAGGCTGATACTATAAGCAATTTGGGAGAGCAAGGAATAGTTTACCTGTCAGATTTGTGGGAAATGGAAGAATTCATGACCCAAGAAGGTTAGAGAGTACTACAAAATGCAAAATGGATAATTTTGATCATGTTAAATTGAAAAGTTTTTGTACAAACAAAGCCAATGCAACAAAGATTAGGAGGGAAGCAAAAAATTGGGAGAAAATCTTTACAACTAGTGTCTCTGATAAAGGCCTCATATCTAAAATATGCAGGGAACTGAGCCAAATTTATAGAAATAAAAGTCATTCCCCAAATGAGAAATGGTCAAAGGATATGAACAAGCAGTTTTCAGAGGAAGAAATTAAAGATATCTATAGGCATATGAGAAAATGCTCCAAATCACTATTGATTAGAGAAATGCAAATCAAAACAGCTCTTAGGTACCACATCTCTCCTGTCAGATTTGCTAACATGACAAAACAGGAAAATGATAAATGCTGGAGAGGATGTGGGAAAATTCCAACACTATTGCACTGTTGGTGGAGTTGTGAACTGATCTAGTCATTCTGGGGAGCAATTTGGAACTATGCCCAAAGGGCTATAAAAATGTGCATACCCTTTGACCCAGTAATACCATTTCTAGGGCTGAATCCTAAAGAGATCACGCAAGTGGGAAAGGGAACTGTATGTACAAAAATATTTATAGCAGCTCTTTCTGTGGTAGCAAAGAATTGGAAATCAAGAGGATGCCCATCAATTGAGGAATGGCTAAACAAGTTGTAGTATATAAATGTAATGGAATCCTATTATGCTATAAATGGGGAAGATACAGACTTCATAATAACCTGGTCCTACGTGACATGATGCAGAACTAAGAGAACATTGTACACAACCACAGACATATTGCTTCTGTGATGACTAACTTTGATAGACTAGGCTCTTCTCAGCAATACAAGGTTCAAAGACAGCCCCAAAGGTCTCGTTATGAAAAGACCTATCTACATCTAGAGAAAGAACTATGGAGTTTGATTGCAGATTGAGGCAAACTATTTGCTCTTTCTCTCTCTTTTTTTCCTCATCTTTTTTGGTTTTGTTTCTTCTTTCTCATGATTCATTCCATTGGTCATAATTCTTCTTTACAACTTGACTATTACGTAAATAAGTTTAAGGGGAAGGTATATGTAGAACATATATGGGATTCCATGCCATCTTGGGGGGGGAGGAGGAGGGGAAGGAGGGGAAAAAATTTTTGAACTCAAAAACCTGTGGAACTGAGTCTTGCAAACTAAAAATGAAAAATCTAAAAAAAAAAAGAAAAGGAAAAGAAAAAGCATCTGACTTGAGGTCAGGTCCTCTTACCCACTTACCACTCAACAATCTTGGGTAAATCACTTCATTGGTCTGAGTCTCAGTTTCTTTAGCTTTAAAATGGGCATAATAATCCCCACTCTTCTTATGTCACAGGATTGTCATGGAAATACAATATGAATGACAGCTGTTAAAAATACTAGGGCAGCTAGGTAGCACAGTGAACAGAGTAGTAGGTCTGAAGTCAGGAAGATTCATCTTCTTGAGTTCAAATCTGACCTCAGATACTTACTAACTATATGAACTAGGCAAGCCACTTAATTCTGTTTGTCCCAGAAAAGAAATGGCAAACCACTCCAGTATCTTTGCCAAACCTCAAATTGTGCCACAGAGAGTCAGACACAACTGAAAATGACTGAATAACAGCAAAAACATTAAAAATACTAATAACATCAACCCCACCAGGGCCCCATGCTAACAGTTTGGATAAGCAGGGAGACCCCACGATTCTTGCCCATGTTTTTGCCTGGTCATTTCCTTTGGCTGACTTTGGGGATTTAGATAAGTCATTTACTTCTTTGTGTTTCCATTTTGTCAACTTTGCTGGGGGTGGAGAATCAAAAATGGAGATAGACATGCAAAAAATACTTTTTTCCCCTTAATTTTAATTTTTTCCCCAATTACATGTAAAAACAATTTTAACCTTCATTTTTTTCATTAATTTTTTTTTTTTTTGTTTTTCATTTCATTTCATTTCATTCTGAGGTCTAAATTCTCTCCCACTCTTTCTCCTCATTGAGAAGGCAAGCAATTTGATAAAGGTTATACATGTGCAGTCATGCAAAACATATTTCTGTGTTAGTCATGTTGTGAAAGAAAACACAGCCAAAAAAGACCCCAAGGAAAATAAAGTAAAAAACAAAACAAAACACTGTGCTTTGATTGAAAAATACTTGTTACTGGTCATCTTGGGTAAGGTAAAGTCATTATGTTTTCTGGATGGACTGAGAGTTGATTGCCAAGTAATTATTTAGATTGTAAATAGTGAGATCGTCTTCCTTTCCCTCACAAGCATTCCGTGTTCATATCTGTCTTCCTACCTAAATGAATTCTACTTTTTCATCCCTTCTTTCTCTATAATTCCTCTTCCTCCCCCCCCCAAAAAAAAAACAGAAACAAAACAACAACAACAAAAAAACCCTAAACTTCTTCACCCTGGAAGCTCACACTACCTTTGGACTTCACATACTAGAAGCAATTTCTGCCCGCCTGCAGACTCTTCTTCTGAATAGTCAGTTTGTCCCAGAATCTCCACTTTAAGGAAGAGACCCAGGCCAGGCTTCATTTCTCTCCAGGCTGCACTCCTGACTTTCCCAGTCCTTCTCTAAAATGCTCCCTGCCCCGCCCCACCCAGCCCCCTCCCCCCAAGTATCTTTTTCTTTTCCCTACCTTCACTTTTCAATTCTTTTTTGTATCTTGTCTTCCTCCTTTAGAATGTGACCTTGTTGAGAGCAGGGGCTGTCTTTCTCTCTGCTTGTATTTGTATTTCCAGTGCTTATTAGCACCGTGCCTGACGCATATTAAGTTCTTAATAAATGCTAGCTGACTTGACCTTCTAGAAGGCCTTTCTTTCTCTTCTCCATACTTAGTTTTCTTAATCCTTTGAGGCCCTGGTTCAAGTCCAATTTTCCACCTCCCTGACCACTCCAACCCTTGTCCTTTTCTTTCCTCTGTGCTTCTACTATTTTTATTCTTTACCATGAAATGTAGCTCTTATTTATACATTGTTTTATTGTTGCTTTGTCTGCATTGTTTTATCTACCCAATTAAAATGTAAGCTGTCTGAAAGCAGGAGGCCACCATCTCAAACTTCTCATGTAAATATTTCAAGATATACATGGCAAATGGTTTGCCAAGATATATATCAAGAGAAGTATACTTTTCTTGACTGTTGTTGTTTAGTTGTTTTTCAATTGTGTCTGGCTCTTCTGGCCCTTTTGGAGTTTTATTGGCAGAGATATTGAAGTGCTTTGCCATTACTTTTTTCAGCTCATTTTGCAGGTGAAGAAACTGAGGCAAAGAGGGTTGAGCGACTTCCCTAGAGTCACACACCTAGTAAATGTTTGAGGCCAGATTTGAACTTAGGTCTTCCTGACTCCAGGCCCCAGTGCTCTATCTACTGTACCACCTAACTGCCTGTCTCTTGGACTATACCCATTCCTAATTCAGCATCTTATACGCAGTAAAAATACTCGATCATTTCAGAAGTTATTACTGATTACTCTACTTGCTAAGATGACAGGTTATGTTATAGCTGGAAGGGTCCTTAAAGACCATAAGCTACAACCCACTTATTTTACAGATGAAGAAAGTGAGAAGTTGACTGATTGGTCCAGGGTCACTCAGGTGATTGGTGAGAAAGCCAGGTTGACATTCCATTGCTTTTCAAATTCTTAATGTTTTTTTCTACCATACCCTTACACCCAAACGGGATTGAAATGATGAAACCATGTAGACATGGTCTTGAAAGAACTTTCCTAGATATTTCCACAAAAGGTGCTTTAGAGACATTGTCAAATTAAAAAAAATCAATGACCAATATCATATTTTATAATCACAATCTAGGTTAGGCAGAAGATTTTGACTTTAAAATAGATGTAGTTTGGGGGCCTGAGAGAAATGATTATCAATAACCAATGATTTGGGAAGGTTCAGAGTTTCCCCTCTTCATGTAGTTCTCATTTCAAAGTTCAGTCTTTTGAAGGACACTGAATTAATTCTCCTCAATCTTGGTCAGATTCCACCCAACTTTACAAGGAATTTAATCCCCTTGTGTTCTACTTAGTTTGGGTGGGGATAAATTCTTTGATTGGATTGCCAAAGGCTGGGGATAATTTAGAAGTAAATGACATAATTAAAGTTCATTAGAATAGGTCCAGCCCGGGGGGCAGAGCCAAGATGGCGGCTGGGAAGCAGTGACTGGCGTGAGCTCCCCACCAAGTTCCTCCAAAAACCTATAAAACAATGGCTCTGAACCAATTTTAGAGCTGCAGAACCCACAAAGTGGCAGAGGGAAGCAGGGTTCCA
>CM053625.1:146224721-146239855 GCA_028646595.1 Phalanger gymnotis
CCAACATCTTTCCTTTGAATTTGTTCTATGATTTTATGATCTTTACTTTTTAGAAACTTCGAGCATTTTCCTTGTTAGCCATTCTCTCTCCATGACTCCAGTATAATGGCTATTGTCAAGAACTTGAGATTTGGGAGTGATATACATTTACAGGGGACCACTGTGCTTGGCTAAAAGTGATTTTGTAGGGAAAAGAATATACAATAGCACCTCACCAGAGAAAGAAGAATGATCTTAACCTCTATGAATGGAAACTCTAGTAGGCAAACAATTTTCTCTTAGAAGGCTGCCATTTTTGTTATGCCAGATTGTGATCTACATTTTATTATATCGGGCAATTTTGTAATGATTAATTATAAATGAATGCAAAAGCACTAAGTGCTTACTATATGCCATACATTGTGCTTGGTGATGGAGATACAAATACAAGAAGGTACTAGGGGCAGGGAACTTGAGGCCTTGAGGCCACATGTGGCCCTCTAGGTCCTCAAATGCAGCCCGTTGACTGAATCCAAACTTCATAGAACAAATCCCCTTAATAAAAGGATTTGTTCTGTAAAACTTGGACTCAGTCAAAAGGCCTCACCCAAGGACCTAGAAGGCCACATGTGGCCTCGAGGCCACAGGTTCCCCACCTCTGATGCTACATGGTTCCTGCCCTTGAGGAGCATATATTCTAATAGGAGAAGAAACATACAGAGGAGTGATGGTCTGGGATGGATGCTATTTTGGACAGGGAAGTGAGAGGAAATGGTGATTGGATTAATATGGCAATTGATTTCTAGGAGATGGTAGTGTTGTCCTTTCTAGGAATGGTAATGTTGACTTGATTTTTGTGCTTTGAGCGAAAGTCAGAGAGGGAAGTGGGGAGGAGAATGGCCCCAGAGGTTGGAGCTTTAATTCTTGGTTGAGTTGGCAGGTGGAGGACAGGAGGTATGATATGAAGATATGAAAAAGTATGTTGAACCTGAGTTTGGACTAGAAAAAATGTGTGCTCACTAATAAGAGAACCTAATAAATACTTTTCTTCTTCATGCTTCCCCAAAGTACTGCTTTCTTTGATTACCATTCTACTTTTCATGAGAATGAGTTTCAAGAAGGCCCTGCCAAGCAGGTTAGTAGGACTTAGAAGAGTTATCATCAGAATACTTACTGGTAAACTGGCCCATCTAATTATATGGTAGCTCCTGGTGGCATTGCTGCAATCAAACCTCAGGATTCTATCAGCTTCCTCTGACTACTTTTCTTAGAATTAGATTAAGAAAGTCTAGATACATAAACTACATGCCTAGAAGGGATGTCTAGAAGTCAATATTAGGCACTCATAGAGTTTTCTGTAGCAAAATCATGGGCCAATCTATATGTCTTAATCATTGGTTCATATTCCTGGAAGGGACTTGATAGATTATCAGGTCTAACTCCTCTGTCTTATGAGATAAGATTGAATCCTACAGAGGTAAAGTGACTTGCCCAAGGTCACAGAGTCAGAAAGAATTAGAAGATTTGGTGGCATGGATAGAAACCACATGCTCTTCTGGTCTAAGATAAAAGGCTTGGGGCAGGGTCTAGGATAAACCTAAGTTGAGATCCCTAGCACTAAGGACAGTTTCAAAAGTTGAGGTCCACAGCACTAAACACATAAAGTAGATGCTTAAAAAATATATGTTGCACTGAATTAAAAGAAGTCCTCTCTCTTGCATAAAATGATGCTTTACTCCTAATTTAGAGCTTACAATAATTGCTTAAGGAACACACAGCTCATAAGTGTCTGAGGCCAGATTTGACCTCAGAAAGGCAAGGCTTTCTGACTCCAGGCCTGGTGCTCTATCTACTTGGCCACCTACCTGCCCTAAGAAGTGACACAAGTGGCTGTAACTAAGTGGCATATACCTAAGTAGTAGATATTTCTTTAAAGGAGGGCACGAATCTTATTTACTGGTTGGAGTAGTCAGGGAAGACTTCATGGGTTTGGTTGGATTTGAGGTGAGAATTGGGAGAGGGTGATAAGATGGAGACTAGTCCAAGCAGGTTGAAGCTCATCTCTGTCTCTCCTTCCATTCTACTCCTGGATAAAACTTACTTCTATGTTCCAGCTTATCCATTACCTTGGGCCAGAATTCACAATGCTGTTACTTAAAGAAAGATGTGACACAGACAGGTCACACTGGAGCAAAAGGAAGCTATACTGCCAGTAGGCACAAAAGACTGGTTGTTCAGAATCACAGCTCCAGTCTGGCTTCCATGCCTCAGCATAGCATGGAGGTCTTAATGCCCAGATCCTGGGCTTTTAAAGGGCATGCTGGCAGAGCACAATCTCTGGCAAATTTTACCAGGCTGGAAAGTACAGGCCAATTGACAGATTGTGGCTTTTTGTTTGTCAAGTGACTTGCCCAGTTTAGCTAAGCATGGGCAGTCTAATGTTGATCAACAGGGGATTAATAATAATAGCCAACATTTATGTAACCCTTTAAGGTTTGCTAATTGTTAGGACAATGCCCGTAACACAGTAAGCACTTAATACTTGCTTTTTGCCTCTCCCCCTTCCCCACATCTCTCTCTCTCTCTCTCTCTCTCTCTCTCTCTCTCTCTCTCTCTATGTCTGCCTGTCTCTCTATTATCCCTGTTTTATAGGAAACTGAGGCTGAAAAAGATTAAATGACTTGCCCAGTGTCGCACATACCTAGTAAATGTATGAAGAAGGATTCTAACTCACGTGTTCCTGACTCCAAGTCCAACATTTGAAACTCAACCCAGTCACTAAGGTAAGGAAGGGGTGCAATTTGTATTGCACATGCTCTTCTGGTACAAAACAGAAGGCTCAGGGCATGGCTGAGGCTAATCCTAACAGTTTCTAAAGCTGAGATCCCTAGTGTCAAGCGCAGTTTCAAAAACTGAGGTCAGTTTCAAAAAATGGACACACTGATGAAAAGACAGGTTTTTGGAAGCGTGGAAGTACATGTGTCTGTAGCACCTCCTTTGGCTATTCTTAGGTTCAAGAGTTCTGTTTTGGAATGATAACTTTTATAATTGCGCTCTAAGCCCTGACCCAATGTATGCTGGGTATAACAGAAACACATAAATTCAATTGTAAAATGATTTGAATATGTTTTGAAACTTGAAAATTCAGTGAAGCAAAATAAACTGCAAGGAAATGAATCAAATAGAAAAACATTCTTAGCCCCATACACAAAGGAGTGTAAATCTATATCTTGATAGGAGTTATCCACTTCTCTCAAACCCCCTCTAGTTCCTTAGCATATTAGGAGGGATCATTCACTTTTAACTTATAGGCCACAGATAGATGCTTAGCATGCTCTTCAGATAACTCTGAGCCAGGGGACCAGGTGTAAAGAAGTGTCTTCCCCAATATGGCCCCAGGCCATGAGCACATGTCTTACCTAGACAAGCCTGTGTTAGGAATGAGGCTGCTTTCTTTTGTGTCTTTTTTTCCTTTGGAACAGGGCCTTGTAAGACCTTGAAAGGCTTAGAAACCTGTGGTCACAGTAGCACCATCTCCTACTAGTGTGGCAGTAGTATCCCCTAGACTGAGTACCTTATGGCGAGGGGATTGACTGCACTGGGCAGTTCAACCACTTCTAGGAGATAGTGCCTAAGCATTTGTAGGACTATGGCTAATGCCAATGGAGAAATCGGTATTGAAGATAGGCCACTGGGAATATCAAAAATATCAAAAGCTGGCTGTTTGATCAGACAATGGCACTGCAGAGAGGTAATGTAAAGTGGCTAATTAATGACCTTGCAGTAACTGTTCTATATCCCAATAACACTTAAATATTGTTCTCCCAGCTGGATGTGCTAATAGTAAGAAAGTACTGAATTCTATTTTCATCATTCTGTAATGCCCTCTAATTCACATGTGCTATCATAGATTCCTTTTAGTAGGAAGAAATTCTCTGTCCTATATCCAATTTGTGTTCGTGTGTTGGGTACCTCTTTACTTTGTCTCTATTTGGGAAATCCTAGACTGGAGCCCAAACTAGAATTGTATCTGGCATAATTAGAGTGGATGAAGTGATGGGTTTGCTGATGAGTAAGTAAATGTGAGTGTGGGGAGCCCAACCCCTCCAGAAGAAGGCGGGCTTCTGACCTCCAGGCAATCTGTGCTGTTATATAAAAGAGACTGGTGAAAGTTTCTAGTCCCAGTCTCTCAACACAGCATTTGCTTTTATTCCTGATTCCAAAAACACACACAACACCACCAACAACAATCTACATTATTCATTTGTAGAACAGGAATCAGGGATCGATCCGTGGGGACCTAAGGAAGATGAAAAGAAAACTATTTTAGCCCAAGGTCAGGGCAAGCATTCCTATGGCAACCTTCTTCAGTCAGGGGTAAACAAGGCTGCTCCATTTGGCTCAGGACATTCATCAATGAGAAAATAAACATCTGCAGCAGTTCAATTTGTACCAGTTCTGTCATCATGAAAAAAATAAAAAAGCTCCATTAGGAAGCCCAGCAACATGTTATTAGGCAGATAGAAAACGTTCACATGCAACAGTTAGTGTTTTCATTTGCATTTTAACTCTGCCACTGTTTTCTCCTCTTTCAGTAGGCTGGGAAGCAATCTGTTGTCAGAGTAGCCCATTCAGTGTGATGCAACAAGTGTGCCTCTCTCTGGAAGGGCTGATGTTCAGCATGATGTATCTACTGTATATCTACATCTGCATCTAGATCTTTATCTGTATCTACATCTTTATGTCTACAGAATTATCTATAGCTATATCTAGATCAATACTGATATCTGGATTTTGTCTCTATCTCTATATTTATATAGATATCTTTATCCATAGCTCTATCTTTATCTCTGTCTCCATCATCCATATACCTACTCTGTTTCTTTCTCCTCTCTCATTCTCTGGCTCCCTGTTTCTTATCTTTTCTATCTCCATCTTTAGATAGATTGATAGATTAAGCATGTGCCAGGCCTTTAGCTAAGTGCAGGAATATAAGTATAAGCAACCAAGAGAGTCCTGCCCTCAGGGAGCTTATGTTCTAATGGAGGAAGACAAACACCTCAAAGGCAGGTGTAGTGGAAGAGTGATGGTTTTGGTATCAGAGTAGCTGAGTCCAAATTCTGGTGCTGCTGTTTACCTGCTCAGGTAAATAACTTTATCTTTCTAGGCTTCATTCAGTTTCCCTACTCTGTAAAATGAGAGAGATTAGATGATTTCTAAGATTCCTTCTTAATTTCTAATCCTGAATGATATAGGAAAGATCATTCTATTGCTGTTACTATTAGGGTCACCAGGAAAAGCTTGTGCTTTTGGAACCACTGTCAGATGTTAGTCATAGAATAACAGAATTGAGGGGTTGTAAAGGACCTCAGTGGCCTTCCATTCAACCTGCACGTAAAAAGAATAGCCACTATAACATGCCAGACAAATGGTGGTCCAGCCTCTGCTTGAAGACTGCCGGGGAGGGGGAACTCATCACCTCTCAAGGCAGCCCATTCCAGTCCTTCTTTAGTCTTCTGTTTTTGGGCAGGCATGGCAAGTCAGCTTTTTGAAGATACGTTGGGAGGATGGAGGGAATGGACCCCTGACAGATGGCACCTAACTGCCTTTCTCGGTGTGAACAGGTACCGAAAGTATCTTATTGAGTATTTCCCTTTCTAGGCTAAAACTATAGGTTTTAGCCTGACAGTAATTCTATATCCTATCTATGCCTCTGCTCCTTCTCTTATACTTTCCGCCCTCAGTTTTGGAGATCATCCAAAAGGGACTTGGGTACCAATAGGCACCATGGTTCTTTTATGAAGTCAACAACTCAACAAATATTTTCAAGTACCTATGGTGTGTGTCAGGCACTCTGATGGTCACTGGGAATACTGAGACAAAGCAACAGCAACAGCAACAATAACAGCGACACAGTCCCTGACCATAAGAAGCTTGCATTTTATTGATGGTGGGGGCAATGTCACATAGAAAATAAATTATATACAAAGTAATTTCTGGGGGAGGGGGGCAACTAGGGGGAAGGGGGCAATTAGAGAGATCAAGATAGGAGTTACCTCTTGAGTTGATCTTTGAAGAAAGCTAGGGATTCCATGAGGTAGTAAGGCAGTGATGGTGAGGGAGATGTGTTAGGGACAGACAGCCCGTTCAAAAGCACAGAAATCTCTGTTGTGCATAGGAAATAGTGAGTAGGCTGGCTAAGCTGAAATGTGGAGTTCTTGAAAGACAGTAATACTCGGCAAGTCTGGAAAGCTAGGTGAGAGCCAGCTTTTGAAGGATTTTAAAAGCCAGAGGAATTTATGTTGTATCTTAGAGGATAGGGAGCCAATGAGGTTTCTTGAGCAAGGAGGTGTCATAGCGAGGTGGGTGCTTTAGGAATTTCAGTTTGGCTCCTGTGTAGAGTTTGTATGGGACGGGGGAGAGCAGGAAGAAAGGCCAATTAGGAAGCTCTTGCAATAGGCCAGGAGAGAGCCAGATGGAGTTTCCTGATGGGAGGAAAAGCGTTGGTTTGGATTGAGAGGGAAAAGCATCGGGTAGTAGGGAGGAAGGAGCCTTAGAGAAGCAGTTGGGTAGTCTCACTGCCATGAGGATTGTCCTCCTTTTGTGACTGTGGGTGAGCTGTGTCTACAATCAGCACATTACCTCTTCTTGCAATTGGTGTATGGGATACCTGAACTAGTATCCAAATCTAAGCTCCCTTCAGCTTTCCAAACACAGCTTCTCCGCTTCACCTGCTCCAATTAGTTTCCTAAGACAAAGTCAGAAGAGAGAATCCCAAATCCTCACTTAAACCTATAGCCTCATGTTTGACATCTAGTCCACTGAGTTTTTCAGTGGGTCCCATACCTCAACTGACAGGGTGCCATGTCCAGTGTCCTGCAGTATTGGAGCTGTAGCTGAGGCAAGCAGGAAGCAGTCCTCCTTCTAGACTGATTATTGGTCATAGGTACTATCTGATTCCCTGCCTTGACTCCTGCTAGTCAATCCTCTCTCTGGAATCCAAATAAACAGTATGAAGACTGTTTTGATTATATTTATCCTTTAAAGCTGAAGATGCAGCTTCCAAAACACCCAATTGTCACATACTAGCAGAGCCCTTTGTGCATGACACAGTGTTGACCAGGAGAGTTTTTCCCTCTCAGCTAAAAACACCCTAAAGTCCCCCACTGCACTGTTTCATCACTGCCTGCCAAAATCCAGGTTCCTCCAGAGCCTAGGAGCCATGATGGCAGATTTTCCACCATGGTGTTCCACACTAGGGAGGCTTGGGATTGGCAGTTTGTGGCCAATTTACATCTATCTCCAATGCCTCCTATCCCTATAGGCATGTTCTTCAAGATGACCTGGAGCAACCCCATAGGAACTTAAGGAGCTCCCTGTCTAAGGGTAGATACCTTATGGTTCTCTTTCTTGTGCAAGGGGAAGGTGTCTCAGGGGGAGTCTTTTTCAGTACTTGTAGGAGAGGAATGTGGCACTGGCTATCTCCAATGTCCTTTCCATGAGGCACCAGTGGAATCAGGTTGGAAAACACAAAAAGAGATTTAAAATGGAGAAGAATATCTTCCTTTGCCTTCTTGGCTGACACAGCTTTTAATGTGTCTACTATTCAGATAACTGATTCTCAGCCTTCTTTGGCTACTAAAGGACAAGGTTTGCCAGTTGTCCCTAGTGGTGAAACATCAACTCCCATCCCTTTATGTTTTAGCACAGGCCAACTTACCACTCTGGAAGAATTCAGAGGAAAGTAGAATACTTTAGATAGAGAATGCTTCACCCAGGACCCTCTATTTTCAGTCTCAATAACTTTATAGTGAAGTTGATGCCCCAGGAGCAGTCAGTGCATGGTAGGCCCAGCAAGCCAATTGGGAACAATATCCTCTTTGGCAACATGCTTGTTGGACTGGCTTGTTCTGCTGTGAAACTGATAGGACAACATCTAAGGAAAGAGAAAGACCAAGAAAGAGAATTCCTTGTGTGGTCTGTGAAGATATTTTGCTGTCAGTCAGAAGAGTTAATTTGTTGATTGTATAAAGTATCTGGGGTTGCACACATAATGAATGCTTCTCAGATCTCTTAAGATGTTATCACCTATGTGGAAGATGCTGGGGACCAGTATCTGCAAAACAGGAGAACTGGTGCATGTGTGGAAATCCTGCAATGGTCTAGTACATGCTTGGGAGCAGCTTTTCCCCCCGCATTGGGTCAGTTCTCCTATCTCCCAGGAGTGTGTCCCCAGTATCTTCCACACGGATGTCTGCATCTTAGGTGACCTGAGAATGCATCAAACCCCATTACACTGCCGTTACACTGGCAACCTGATTCTTCCAAAGTCTAACCTTGCAAGTCTTCCCTACGGTTTTTACCATCTATTTAAGAAAGACATAGCTAAACACTAATTTGTGACCGAGATTGTCTTATAGAAAGGGAAAGTTTGCCTCTAGTCTTTTGGAAAATAAGCTAATTTTAAAGGATGTCCTTTGGTTGATTGCAAGCAGTCTGGTTAGCTTGAGGATCATACAGATAACCCTTTGACTCAGTCTTAGCAGCTTTTGACATGATGGCTGGGACACTTCTATCTCAGACAGCAAGCCAATGACAAGATTTAATAAGGTAGCATCTCAAGCAAACCTGTCAACTGAAATCTCGTTAGTTGGAAAAGCAGGAACCAGATGGAAGCCCTGCAAAAGCAATGGCTTTTTTTTTGGAAAATGTTTTTTATTTTAAATTTATATAGAAAATGAGAAAAGAAAAAAAAACACATTGCCATGTACATGGCAGACTGTAAGAGAGGATTCAATATGAAATAATAAATTTCCATGTCAAGAATCCTATATAATAAATACTACCTATATAAACCTATATAATACTACCTATAAATACTACTATATACACATATATAATAAATACTACACTTGGTTTTCAAAGCTGCTCAGCTTTTCTTTGCTTCCTTGGTTTTCTTTTGTTCTTTGTTGTGCCCTTTTTACTTTACTTTTTTCCCTCCCCCTCCACCCCCCTAAAGAAGGCTACAATTAATCATGGATATATATATGTATATATATATGTATGTGTGTGTGTGTGTGTATACATGTACATAGATATCTATAAACATATGCATATATATGTATACACTCATGCACACATATACATGACTGTACTATGCTTATTTCCTCTTATCATCTATTTCTCCAAAGGTGGATAGCATCTTCCTCCTCAAGTCCAAGTCTTTCCATGTTTTTCTAAATCAACCAGCTTATTTCCTACACCACAGCAATATTCCAACCCAATCACATCCTATTTGAGAGATTGGCTATGAAAGTTTTCCCCCAATTTTGTGAATTCCTTCTGTTTTTGGTTTTATTTATATAGGTTTTATTCGTGCAAGAAAATTTTAATTTAAAATAATTAAAATTATCCTTTTTACACTTCAATAATGCTCTCACCTTATAGTATAGTTTAAGGCCTGATATTGCTGAATTTACTTCCTTCCTTACATCTTTTTATCCTGGTTTCTTTGAAGTTCCTGACCTTTTGTTCTTCCAAATGAACTTTGTTATTATTTTTTCTAACTCAGTAAAATAGTTTTTTTTTTAAAGCAATTTAATTGAGATGACATTGAATAGATAGATTAGTTAGGTAAAATTGTAATTTAAAAAAAATACATTGGCTTTACCTACCCATGAACAATAAACATTATTTTAATTATTTAGATCTGAGTTTATTTGTATAAAAAGTATTTTATGTTTATATTTATATAGTTCCTGGTTTGTTTTGGCAGGTATATGCTCAGGTACTTTACACTGTCTAGATATTTTAAATAGTCTAAAACAATATTGAATAATATTGCTGACACATAATGCTATGTCTATTTTTCACTTTTGATTAGTTCTATTTTAACTTTATCTTTGTCTGAAATCATGATTACTATCCCTGCTTTTTTATATGTGAGATTCTACTCCTGTACTTTATTTTATCTTTGTGTATATCTCTTTTTCATAATGTTTCCTGAAATCAACATATTGTTGAATTCAAATTTTTAATCTGCTCTCTGATTGTTTTATGGGTAAATTTGTCCCATTTAAATTTTAAGCTACAATTACTTGTGTATTTTCCTCCCTATTTTTCCTCACTATCCTTCTCACCTTATTTATACTACCCCTCTTCAGTCCTCTGTTTTACTTCTTCCTGCTACCTTGCCCTCCTATTCCTTAACCTACCTACCTCTCTAAGAGTCACTGTCTTATCTTCTCCCCTCACCCTATCCCCTTGCCTTCTTATTTCTTTCTGAATTTAGAAGACTTTTACACATATACATATACACATACACACACGTGTGTGTGTTGTTCCCACTTTAACCCATTCCTGATGAGAGTAAGGTTCCAGCATTACCTGCCCTCCCCACTACTAGCTTCTTCTGTATCAATTTTTCCTTTCGTGCCTCATTTGTATAGCTACTCCTTTTTAATCTCTCCCTACACACCTATACAGTTTATATTTTTTAGAATCACCCCATCATATTCAGATCAGCCCACACTTTTCTTTCAAACTACCCAAATAATGATGACAATCATGAGAGTACTGCTAATATTTTCTTATATGTGAAATAAACAATTTGACCTTATTGAGTCCCTTCTAATTGGTCTTCAATGATTACCTTATATTTCTCCTGGATGTTATATGTCAAATTTTCTCTTAAGTTCTGGGGTTTTTGTTGAGCAATGGCTTTTTGACAGATCACGCTGATGTAGTACAAGGAAGCTAACTCTCAACCTATTGGCTTAAATGCAATAATTTTGCTTGAAGTAGAAGTTACTTGAATTATTGTCTATTTATTTTTAAAGAATCTTCTAATGACCAGAGAGTGAAAGGGAAAAGAAAAACAGGTACCTTCCCAACCAAGGTTTTCCTAGAACGATGCTTTCTACTATTACCTGGAAACTACCAAGTCATTCACCATCTCAGTGCTTGAAGGAAAATAGCCTAAAGTGGTGAGTCTCATGGGTCCAAATGTTCCTTCCTCTGTTCCCTTGAAAACAAGACAGAATTGCAGTAGATCTCAGAGCCAGACAGTTGCCTCAGAAAGTAAAGTTTGTGCCTTATTTTAATGAGTCCATAGAAATCTAGGAAATATGACAATCCAGAAAATTCCTGGGAGCTAAAAGAGGTATCAGTGGTCAGAGGCCTTAGATCTAAAATTCATGAAGGTATCATTTAATTTGAAAACACTATTTTGCAAAGTTAGATAAGAAAAGGCATTAACGCTTGTCTTGCTGGTAAAATGGTGAACACAGACCACTGAAAGGCTTGGGAGATATTGACAGTTTAGTTTTCTTGCTGGGGTTAATCATCGCAATCATTATCATCATCATCAGCTTTATATAGTACGTTAAGATTTACAATGAGCTTTTACAGATATCTCTCAGCAACCCTGGGAGGCCAGTGCTGTTGTTATACCCATTTCATTGAGGAAACTGAGGCAATCTGAAGTTAATTGACTTGCCTAGAGTCACATAGTAAATGTCCTAGGCCAAATTTGAACCAAAGTCTTCCTAACTGTAAGTCCAGCACTCTATGCACCGAACCACCTAGGCGCCTTTTCTGTTGGAAGAAAGACCCTCGGAAAACATTAAATGCCTGTTATTGGTAAAGCAATTTTGATTTTTTGAAAGAAAGTCCGGGTGAGGGATGATGAGAAGCAGAACCCAGGTGACCGCAGGAAGGCGATGTATGTGATGCTTTGGAAGTAGAGTCGACAAGACTTGGTAAGAGGTTAGAGATGAGGGGTGAGGGAGAAGGGTCAGAGTGCCTTTGAGATAATGAATTTGGGCAGCGGGAAGTCGGTGGTGCCTCTGGGGAGTAGGGAAGTTATGAAAATGAGAGATTTTGGTTCGAGGAGGATGAGCTTTTTTTTTGGACTTGTTGAATTTGAGATGCCTATGACACATTTAGGTCTAAATGTGATGTGGAGTGGAGTTTGAGAAGAGAGAATGGCCGCCAGTACATAGATCTAAGAGTCATCGGCATTGAGTTTATAGTTAAACTCGTGGGAACTGATGAGAGGAGGAGGAATAAGCATTGATACAGCGCCTATTGTGTGCCAGGCACTGGGCTCAGCCCTTGGTAATTATTATTTCATTTCATCCTCACAACAGCCCTGAGAGGTAGGTACTATTACTATTCCCATTTTAGAGTTGAGGAAATGGAGGCAAACAGAGGTTAAATGACTTTCCCAGAGTCACACCACCAGTAAGTGTCTGAGGCTACATTTGAAGTCAGATCTTCCTGACTCCCGGCCCACTGCATCACCTAGACTTTTCTCCCACTCCAGTTCAGGAATCTCCACATTGGAAGGACTGGCCATTCCTGTGGTTTGTCCCTCTGATTGCCAGTCATGTGTTGTTCTTCTCCAGGGTACATTCTGGACTCTCTCTCCCAGGGCCATGGCCCTCTCCCTCTCCCACTCTTTTCTAGCTTTCTTTAATGTCTCATTTTCTCCCATTAGAAAATAGGATCCTTGAGATCGGAGGCTGTCTTTCTTTCTACTCGTGTTCTCAGCATTTAGCTCAGTGCTTGGTATATAGTAAGCACCTAATAAATATTAGTTGGCTGAGTGACTGAGTAGGCGCTTAATGTTTGTAGAATTGAATTATCTATGGTAATTATCCACTGTGATGGTCCATAGAGAACTATCTGTTGTTGATGAAAGGCATTGTAAAAAGGTGATATTGCTAATTATTGTTATATCTTCACACCTGTTTATGACTATTCATCTCCTTATTATATATTACCCACCAGATGACATCTGACCCTTTGATCCGTACAGCTACAACCTGATGATTATGTCTTCTTATTTTCTATTTCCATTCCTTGCTCTCACCAGACCTTGAGATGATTCAGGCAGGTTGTTTTATCTCTTCATTTAGACTTTCTCCATCCTGTGTGTTACAAATTGCCACTGGCCACTCTGAGTTGCTCCCCTTCCTGATGTCAGTGTTAGCCACTTGAAAGGTAGCTATTTATGCTCTAGGGCAGGGGTGGGAAACCTGTAGCCTTGAGGCCACACGTGGCCTTCTAGGTCCTTGAATGTACCCTTTTGACTGAGTCCAAGTTTTACAGAACAAATCTGTTTATTAAGGGGATGTGTTCTGTGAAGTTTGGATCCAGTCAAAGGGCTGCACTTGAGGACTAAGAGGGACATACGTGGCCTTGAGATCACTCATTCCCCACCCCTGCTCTACTATCTAGAAAACTGAGAATTTAGGCAAAGGCTTAATCATACTCTAAGGTTGGGCTTCAGGCACCGCACCTGAAGCTGGAAAGACTGGGGATTTGGGCAAAGTTCTAGGGCTGTCCTGAATGGAGCATTAGACACCATGCTGAACTCCCAAAGGACTAGGCTCTGGGACACCCAACCCTCCTCCAGATCTGAGTGAATGGTTCATGCATGAGATATCTTTTGGGACCTTGAAATCTTGGGGTAGAACTACAGAGCTGATGCCATGTGTGAGTTCAATCTGGCACCTGAGGACCTAGACCTTAATTTAATTAGAAAAAATAACATTTGTTTAATGCCTACTATTTTATGGAGTAGAAATGAGGAAGGAATTCATTCCAGACACAAGGGAACTATTTGTACAAGGACACAGAAGTAGATAGAAAGTCAAGTACAGGGAACTGTTAGCAGACCACTTTGTCACTAGTGTAGCGTGAATGAAGGCATGTAATATGAAGTAGTCAGCAAGTCAGGTGGGAGTGACAGCAGCCTAATTCTGTCTAGGAGTTTGCCAATGAAAAGGGAGAAGAAATATAGAATGATAGATTGAGAAAATGGCATGTCAAATGACATTTTTTTGGATAGTGAATTGAGTATGCTTGTAGACTGTTGGGGGAAAAAGATGGCTCTCCCACCTGAACTTCCTACTTAACTTCCTCCATCTTTGATCTATTTTCCTCTAATTCCTAAAATTTTAAAAATAAACTCACATATGATAAACATCAACAAATATGAGCATTTCCTTATATGAAAACCAGAGAGGATTATATATGACATTGTGAATCCCTATTAGACAGAGTTTACATCTAAAATTATATATTAAATTATCACAGTAGTCCTCATACTGCCCTGTTTGCCTATGTCTCCTTCTGAACTTTTTTCAGCTCTCTTCCATGTACTTTTTACTTTGGTTACTTCTATTCCCACCTTCAACTCTCCCCATAACTCTCTACCTCACCCCTCCCACAAAAAGTCTAATGTTCTAATAAATGAATATAGTCAAAACAATCCACACCTTGGCCAGTTATAGAAACAGAAGACTCTTTCTGTACCTGTTGTCTAAAACCTCTTTGTGAGAGCTGGTAGGTATGCTTAATTATTGGTCCTTATGAGCTATATTTGGTTACCACATTGATCAGAGTTCTCAAGTCTTTCATAGCAATTTTCCTTTATAGGAATTATATGTAGTAATTATATGAATTATATATGATTATAGTAATTATATGAATTCTTCTCCTGGTTCTATTCATCTCATGAGCAGTTCATACAGGTCCTCCAAGGTTCTCTAAATCTGTCCCTTATGTTTCTTTTTATGGCACAATAATATTTCATTACATCCACATACCACCATTTGTTCAGCTATCTCTAGCTGATGGGCACCCATTTTGTTTCTAGGTCTTTGCTACAACAAAAAGTGTTGCTCTAAAGTATTTTTGTGCATAAAGGCCCTCCTCGTTTTTTTTTGCTTTCTTTGGAGTATAGTCCTAGGGTGGTATGGATTAGTAACATTTAGTGACTTTTTAGATATAATTCCAAAATGCTTTCTAGAACTGTTAGATCAATTTATAGTACTATCAATAGTTCATTAGTGTGCCAGTTTTTCTCTAGCTCCTCCAGCATACTCTAATTCTTTTTTTGTCACCTTTCCCAATCTGATGGTTGTAGGTGGAATCTACGTGGTTTTAATGTGTATTTTTCTTATTATTAGCAATTGGAGAATTGTTATCCTTCTTTTGAGACTTGCCTGTTTATGTCTTTTGACTATTTGTCTAGTGGGAAATGGCTCTTGTGTTTAGAATATTTGAACAATTTCCCTATATGTCTTAAATTTCAGACTTTTATCAGAGAAATTTGCTGCAAAATTTTCCCCCAGTTAACTGTTTTC